>CM042011.1:119623251-120223251 GCA_023525715.1 Cichorium intybus | reverse complement strand
CTTGGATATGGAGATTTGAGTATTGGATAAACCCGCGCTCAATGGATTGCTTCATGGATTATATCACGAGCAATATTGAGACGATAATATCTTTTGATCTTTAAGCTAAGACATATGAGTTATGATTTACTGGACGATTGTTCATTGATAATACGAAAACGCATCGGTAACTCGGTGTTATAAAACGTGTTGTTGTGAGTAATTTATCTGGTAAAAGACATAAGTATATGAGTCAAAGTTTATTCGTCCCTTAACCCTAACGGGGAACAGATATCTGTAGGCCTCTCGATGAATTTGAAGTTGACTAAAATGGTTGGCCAACCGGGACTAAATTGGTAGTCTAAGAGTCATATACAAATCGGAAATCGAGGAACAGTGAATCAGACCAGATTGATTTTATCCACGTCTTGAGTCTGAAAAATATCTAGTTGGACGGAGGATCATCTGATCACTTATCTTTGGACAGAACTAACTAGGTCAGAGTTCGGCAGCAGTTTCTAGGAAGCTACAATTTGCTAATTAATCTGAAGATAAATGGACAATTAAAGTCATAGACTTATCCAAGTGAGAGACTGTTGGATTAGGTGTCTAAGCCATGACTTATAATTTGTATTTATCTTATTAATGATAGCAAAGTCCATTTGGGTTGCCCTTGGTAGTCCAACCGGCATCAAGGTTAAATAGAGAGAGAAATAAATAGTTCGTTAATTTATTATGTGATAATAAATTAATGATAAACTAGTTTGGAATTAATCAGAATTAATTGGAATTAATTTGGAATTAATTAAAAGTGCAGGGGCTAAATTGATTATAAGTGCAGGGGCTAGAATGCAATTGTTCAAAAGTTGAACACTATAAATAAGGCTCTCCCCATCACTTGAAAACTTGCACCATTCCAAATCATCTCCTTGGAATTTCTCTTCTCTCCTTGCCGTCTATAATCCTTCTCTAAGGTTTTATAGCGAGCCGTTCTTAATAAGAGGTTAAGACAGTTAACCTCTGCTTGGGCTTCTGGGTGTGATCTCATTTGAGGCAGGACACTTGTGCTGCTCGGCTTCAAGAATAAAACTAAAGGTTAGTTTTATTAATTGTTTTATGTAGAAATTTCTGTTAGTCGTTATTAGAAATTTCTGTTAGCCGTTAGAATCATTATTATATGTTCAAAGATAGAAAACATAGATCCTTTCTAGGTTGCATGTGAACTTAGGATTTTAGTTCATAGATTGCAGAAAAACCTTAAACTTTTATCCTACTTATTGCATTTTGCAGGACCTGAAAACTGAAAAGGTTGTGGCTCAAGGCAAGATCGTTGGAAACCTTTATGTTCTAGACAGCAAAAGTATTGTTGATCTCGTTTTTTCATGTATTTCTTCAAAGCCAATAAGTATTCAGTCTTGTAATAATGCTGAAACACTGAATAAAAGTACGTTGTCTGTTTGGCACAGAAGATTAGGACATTCTTCTTTTTGATGTTCTAAGACATTTGAAGTTTATTGCGGTTAATGATTTTAAAAAAATTACACCTTGTGTTCCATGTCATCAAGCAAAACAGCAAAGATTTCCATTGCCTAACAGTGAATCATCATCTAGTAAGGTGTTTCAATTGATACATGTGGATCTTTGGGGTCCATATAAGTCAAAAACTGTTAATGGAGCATAATTTTTTAACGATAGTAGACGATTACTCAAGAGCAATATGGACATTTCTCATGACTGATAAAACCCAAACATTTCTCACCCTTTCTAATTTCTTTTCTTATATCTCAAACCAGTTTGAAACCACAATCAAAACCATCCGAACAGATAATGGTACTGAGTTCGTAAACCATAATTGCCAAAAAAAAAATTCTTCCCTAGGAATACTTCATCAAAGAACTGTTTCATATACCCCACAGCAAAACAGGAGAGTGGAATGCAAACACCAACATTTGTTACAAGTAGCATGTGCTTTACTATTTCAGTCGAGTCTACCAATTCATTTTTAGGGACATGCGATCTTAATGGCAACCTACATCATCAATCTTCTTCCGACAAAGACATTAGATTGGGATACACCATTTCAAAAGTTATACAATAAAGCCCCTTCTTATTCAACCTTAAAATTATTTGGATGCCTAGCCTTTGCTACAAATACAATACCACACAAGAATAAGTTTGATACTCGAGCTACTAAGTGCTGTTTTCTTGGATATAATCCAGGACAAAAGGCCTACAAGTTATACGACTTAGAAGAGAAGAAGATCATTATGTCAAGAGATGTAATATTTTATGAGTCTATTTTTCCTTTTAAGACTCAACAAGATATTCAAAAAGAGAAAACTATTGTTCCAAACATTGAATGTGATAGCCAAACTGGAAATGAAAATGCTTCGTTTCAAATAGATTCTCAAGAATTTATACCTTCAAACGATTATGATTCAGATCATGTAGATATTCCAAATGATCCTGAACAAGTTGTACACATTGATCAGCCTAATCCACTTCAAAATCCTTTTCCTCAAGTTCAACCTAATCCGCTTCCAAATCCAGTTCCAAATCCTCCACTTGCCCAAAGAACCAGTACACGTGTGAAACGTAATCCCTCCTGGTATAATGATTAGGTCATGCATTGTAATGCTAATATTAATCAAAATGCTACTTCGAAAATATACACTTCACCCCATTATCCTCGTACTTTTCCATTTCAACACTCACCATTATTATCTCAAACACATAAAAGCTTCTTGACATCCGTTTCAGAAATATATGAACCAACTCCTATACAGAAGCATGTAAAAATGAAGAATGGATAAAAGCAATGAGTAAAGAACTCCAAGCTCTTGAAGAAAATGATACATGGACAGTCATGCCTTTACCAGAAAACAAAAGACCAATTGGTTCAAGATGGGTCTATAAAGTGAAACTTAATCCCAACGGGACAATTGAACAGTATAAAGCCCATTTGGTGGCAAAAGGATATAATCAAAAATATGGAATTGATTATCTTGACAGCTTCTCTCCGGTAGCCAATGTAGTCACAGTACGATTACTACTCTCCTTATCTACTTAAAACAGCTGGATTTTACACCAATTGGATATAAATAACGCATTTTTACATGGTTATTTAGATGAAGAAGTCTACTTAATACCTCCAGAAGGTTATGATAAAGCAAAGAATGGTGAAGTGTGTAAACTCAATAAGTCGTTATATGGGCTTAAACAGGCAAGTAGACAATGGCATATTGAGTTTTGTAACAAACTGATAAGTTTTGGATTTGAACAGTCCTCTCATGATCATTGTTTATTCATCAAAGGAGAAGATAAAGACTTTATTGCATTAGTAGTATACGTTGACGATGTGTTAATCACAGGACCAAACCAAGAACTCATCCAGAAAGTTAAAGATCAACTTCATGAAGCGTTTACAATCAAAGATCTGGCAGAAGCAAGTTACTTCCTAGGAGTCGAACTTCTTAAAATCGAAAAAGGATTGTATATCAATCAACTAAAATGTATTTTAGATATCTTGTCAGAAGCAGGTTTAACTGGAGCTAAACCAGTTTATACACCGGTGATTAACAAATCTACAACAAGTGCTGATAATGGCAAACGGCTTAATGATTCTGAATAATACCGAAGATTAGTTGGAAAGTTATTATATTTGAACTTCACAATACTAGATATTAGCTACATAGTTCAACAGTTAAGTCAACTGAAATACATTAGAAAGCAGCTATACATGTTCTGAAGTATTTGAAAGGTTGTCCATCTAAAGGATTGTTTTTTGAAAAGGGGTCATCACCAATTTCAATCAAGGCCTACAACGATTCAGATTGGGCCACATGTAAAGATACTCGAAGATCACTTACTGGTTATTCCGTTTTCATGGGTTCATCATTAGTCTCGTGGAAGACGAAGAAACAGAAAACTGTATCTAGATCCTCATGTGAAGCGGAGTATAGAAACTTAGCAGCTACAGTTTGTGAGTTGTTGTTGATTAGTTACATTCTTCGAGATTTGAAAGTAAAAATGAAGATACAAGTTTTGTTATGGTGTGATAATAAGGCAGCGATTCATATTATAGAAAACCCGGTGTTTCATGAACGAACAAAGCATCTGGATATCGACTGTCACTTAGTTCGTGATCAGTACAAAAGTGGTTTTGTTATACCAAGACATATTCCTACGAAAGAACAACTTGCAGATTTGTTTACAAAAGGTTTATGTGGACCACAATTTCAGTTTCTATTGTCTAAGTTGAATCTTGAAGACATACACCAAGATCCAACTTGAGGGGAGGATGTTACGAGTTTAACACATGTTAATATTCAGTTAAGTTAGTTGGAGCTGCTAATTAATTAGTAAGAACAGTTAGTTTGTTAGCTTCAGTTTTAGCATTGTACTTTGTATATAAGTGATACTTCACTCATTGTAATAGAACTTGAATCTTCCAATTATCTCTCTACTATATCTTACTCTGTATCAATTGTTTGAAATAAAAGTACTTGTATTTTTGTGCAGTTTAATTATAATAGTTCAAATATGATTTGGTGATGGTTGAGTGTTAGGACTGGAGAAATGGTTTATAGCTAATCACGTAGAACTCGTCATTGCTTGAGCAACAACGAAGCAATATGGGTAGAAGTTTTTTAATAGGGATGATGATGTTAATTTGGATTCGTATGAAAGTGAGAACCAAGAAAATGGTATTCGTTGATTCAGAAAAGAAAAGGTAGGAGTTTCTATTATAAGCCTGAGTTTGGTACTCTATTGTACAATTTAAGATGCTTTTATTTGACATGTCGATAAGCAAAATAATCTTTGTCAATAATGGGGATATGTATTGAGGTAAGGTGAGCAGCGGTATAGGGTACCCGCTTTCGAAACCAAAACCGTTTTGCGACCGGTGGTTTCGGAATCGGAACCGCCTTAAGCGATTCCAGTTCCGGTTACTAATATGATGGAACCAACGTAAACGGTTCCGGTTCCCATTTTTTTTGAAACAGCTATCTCCCGGGTACCTGCTATATAAAAAAACGTGTGTGTATATATATATATATATATATATATATATATATATATATATATATATATATATATATATATATATATATATATATATATATATATATATATATATATATATATATATATATATATATATATATATATATATTAGAAATAGAATTAGATTAGGTATCGTTCAACAAAAAGAGTAATATCAAATGATGTAGCAAACACAAAAAACATCGTCTTATTGGTATATATAGTACTTGGAAGAAAGCCCAAAATAGAAGCAAAACATACGAGAGAACCAAAGTGCAACCTCATGGCACTAATCGGATCCAACAATCATTTGTCGAGGCTACAAAGCAAACTTATAAATATAAAATAATCACTTACAACTGATTTCCACAAACCATCCACGCCCACCACTTCTTCCCCACCAAACGTCCTCCATTTTTAACACCACCGCTGCCATAACCCATTTCCTTCTCTGAACTTTGAACTGCCATTTCACCACCATCTCTTCTTCCATTATCACCAAACGTTCCAACCCGAACTTCTCGTGTCATGTCACCACCACCATTTTCCTGCTCGAGGTTCAGGCCTACCACAACACCACGAACCCTTCTACCACCACCATAAGTAGAAGCATTTTCAGTGACATGATTGTGTTCACGGACATCGAAAGAACTGACTCTAAAGTAATCGAGCCTGTTTGTGTCTCGCCCAAACTCTTGGTTTTGCAAAATCATCATCTTAGAATTTTTTTTTTTTTTTTTTGTCTCATGGGATGAGTCTGTACATCTATATATAATTATAGTTATAACGCTTTCATGAAAGTGTTTGGAAAGGCTTTGTTAATAACAATTTCCACCTAATTTCTGATAACAGTTTTGTACGTCATGTCGTTAATTTCTAACCCTTCAACTTTTAAGAGTTCTTACTTGTATCTATTTCTTTTTCAATTACTTTTATATCCTTATTTAGATTTATGTATGAATTTATTTACTGGACATACATAACTAAAGTTTAAATATCATTTTTAACAACATGTAAATTTACAAAACATTTTGTGAATGCCCTCAAACAAATACCGACATTAATACTTGGAACCATATATAAAGTCGACAAGAGAATAAGGTGCAACATGTAAAAGTATTTTCCCCCCACGTGCGACACAGATAAACCCCAGCGGTCATGCTGGTATCTTTCACACAACAGTCTCCTTTGATGGACTGCCAAATTCTTTATCCCGCTATATAAATAGTCTCTAAATATTATATGTAATTGATGTTGATACGGGCTAAAAGATGAAGGCATAAGGCCTCAGACCACGTCTCTGATAAAAGTCATCTTATACTAACTCAACTATAAATTTTTCATTTTTAATATATTATTATTGTTGTTATCTGAAACCGCCTTTTTACTTATCAATAAATATAAATTATAAATGATCATATTACATTTGTAATATTACTACATAAATTTGAATAAGCATTAATGAATGTAAATAAATAAATTTGTCCATCATTTGTGTTTATCATTCATATTTATTGAACAAACAAATTAAAATACATAAACAAATGGATATATACAACTGGTCAATAATAATTATGAATGAGCAAAATTAGCGTTAATGAATGTAAATGAACAAGTCAGGCCATTATTCACGTTTATCATTCATGCGTATTAAATAAGGGTAGTGCTATAGATACCCCCATTTCTTACTATACCCCCTGATTTGACATACTGATTTGTTTTATCCCAATTTCGTCTTTTATTGTCTTTTTCATTATTATTATTATTATTATTATTATTATATATATATATATATATATATATATATATATATATATATATATATATATATATATATATATATATATATATATATATATATATATATATATATATATATATATATATATATATCGCATTGTACAACAATTTTATATATCTGTCTACATCAATTTGATACAACGGCTGAATCGTATGACAAGTTTTCAAACTGACCAGGTATGTATTTTTGCTAGATATTTTTCAAACTGAATCGTATGACAAGTTTTCAAACTGTACATTTGTGTTATTTTTTATAGATATTTTTGTTATATGACTAAAAATGGACACCTGTGGTTAAGTAAATCTAAAATAGAAATTTATTAAAAAAACTTTTATGCAGTTGATGATATATTAAGAGGTTAGGATAAATAAGGAAAACAAATATTTTCTATATATATCATGTAATCGTGAAAAATCATAACATGAATAACGATAGTAGAAAATAATATAACAGATGAAAAAGTAAATAAAAGGAGGATTGAAAAATGCAAATTCCTAAAAACAGAAGTTATAAAAAAATTGGGTCACCGACTCATCAGTTGTTTCAATGACTTTGTCCATCTCCGGTGACGTCATCCGTTCGAATTTGACATAACCGTTTTGAAATAATTTTATAAATTTATAAACGTCGTTCGTTGTGTCGTAATTAATAAAAAACTATTGTTTTATTGTTATTAAAACATAAAAATTATAAAAGGTAAATTTATTATAATTGTTTTTCAAATAATAATAATAATAATAATAATAATAATAATAGTAATAATAATAATAGTAAAACAAATCAAATATTCTTTGTAAAAAGGAAAAAAAACAACAAAAAGACAAAATAGTTAAAAAACAAAAAAAAACACAACAAAAAACAAAATTTCTTATAAGGGGGTATAACTAGACAATAGGGGTATGTATAGAATGACTCATTAAATAAATAAATAAATAACGTAAATAAACAAATATAAACAAATCGTAAATGAGTATTAACGAATGAACGTAAATGAACAAGCTCATCATTCCTTTTTATTAAATAAACGAATAAAAAAACATAAACTAACGAATATAAATAACTAATAAATGAGATTTAATGAATAATCATAAATAAACGTTAATAAACGTAAATAAACGAATGAGCCATCATTCGTTTTTATTCAATAAATGAACATTCTGTACTTTACACATAAATTAGCGACAATTTTAAAACATTAACATGAGAAATAGGTTTGATAAAAAAAAACAAGAACACATCCAACGAATTAAGCTTTTCAAAAATTGACTAGGATGTATCAACATATATATTCAATTATTTCCATCATCATATATATTTTGTTTCAGTTAATCTTAGATTGATATTTGGTATTATACTTTTTATAAATGCACTTAATAAATAAAATAAATTAAAATAATAAAAAAACCAACCGACTTAACCATTTTGCTTAAGTGTATTGGTAAAAAAATCCCATATAATGTGACATGTGTGTGTGAGTCAACCCACACAACACACTCACCTACACACATTCAAAAAGTTTTTTTAAGATCACCATTTACTTAAATAGATGGTTTGAAATATAAGTAAAAGAGTTAAAACAAAATTTAAAAATAATTAAATTAGTAAAATATTATATTCTATCTTACATTTGACTTTATACATATATATTACCGACATCCATCAAATTATCAAGTTATAATATAGGGAACGTATATGGAGGAGATATATAGTGAGGCCAAAAATTACGTAGTCGTTGATAACGTCATTTTTTGTCTTTTCACTTTTGCTGAGAAAACAGAATAGCCTACCCCGTGGAGACGTCCTACTCTTTCAACTTTCTGGTTCAAATTTCTTTTTATCTTGCAAACGTTTTTACCAGCGTGTCTTGTTAGTTGCTTCTCTTTGAAAGATCTAGAAGTTTCAACACCAAATACATAATTGTAATATTAAGAGTAAATAACAGAATTGGTCCTTGTGGTTTATCATAATTTTCATTTCTAGTCCACATTTTTCTTTTCACGGAAGGTCCGTAGGGTGGCAAAAAAAGCAACAAATTTAGTCCCTGGTCCATGTGAAAAGACTAAACTACCCTTTTTAATTTCTTTTTCATTTTTCTTTTAACTTATTCTTTATTTAATTGAAAAAATGAAAAAGAAAATCACCCACCCCTACCCCACTACCCCATCTCTCTCATGATGTTGGTGAAGAGGATTTCGAGTTTTCAATCGTGCTTGGCGACGAAGAAATTGATGGAGAATAAACATACAAACAAACTTAAAACTCTTAACTTCACATGCAACATAAATGATCTATGTTTTTTCTATTGAACATATAAATAAGAACATCTATAGGAAACCCTATGTATATAATCAAATTACTAAAGAAGGTTTCAGGATTACATACATTATTGTTATTATATCAAATAACAATTATTCATTGTTTCGTTGATTTTACGGAAGCAAGCACCACAAGTGTCGTGCCTCTAATGGTTCACACCCAAAAGTCCAAGCAAATGTTAATTGTCTCAATTATCTTATTAAGAAAAGCTTGCTATAAAACCTTAGAGAAGAATTATAGATTCTGCTTGAGAGAGAAGAGAAAATTTCAGAGAACAGTCTATAGGAATGGGGCAGAGAATAAAGTACCAGGAGAGTCGTATTTATAGCTTCAAGGGTGATAAAGATAAACCTTATTTTAATTCAAACAAGATAAACAGTTTTATCTTCGAAACCCTTTTTGGCTGTCCGCGACGCACGCGCCGCGGCTCTCCTTGCCCGCGTCGCGCGTGTTATTTTGACCAGACGTTTTCTATTGTTCAACTATTAAACAATTACAATCCAGCCCCTGTACTTTTAATTAATCCCAAATTAATTCCAATTAATTCTAATTAATTCCAAACTAGTTTCTAATTAATTTATCATCACATAATAAATTAATAAACTATTTCTCTCTCTCTCTCTCTCTTACTATTAACCTTAATATCATTTGGACTACTGAGGGCAACACAAAAAGACTTTACTACTATCAATTCAAGTATATACCAATTATAGTTATGGGCTTAAACATTTAATCCAACAGACTCCCACTTGGATAAGTCTAATAACTATAACTGCCGTAAAACTTCTAAATCGATAAGCAAATTTTAGCTTTCAAAAGCTGCTGCCGAACTCTGACCCAGTCAGTTACGCGTCTTAAGATAAGTGATCATATAATCCTCCGTTCTACTATATTTCTCTCTCTCTCTCTCTCTCTCTCTCTTACTATTAACCTTAATATCATTTGGACTATTGAGGGCAACACAAAAAGACTTTGCTACTATCAATTCAAGTATATACCAATTATAGTTATGGGCTTAAACACTTAATCCAACAGACTCCCACTTGGATAAGTCTAATAACTATAACTGTCGTAAAACTTCTGAATCGATAAGCAAATTTTAGCTTCCAAAAGCTGCTGCCGAACTCTGACCCAGTCAGTTACGCGTCCTAAGATAAGTGATTATATAATCCTCCGTTCTACAATATATCATGGGAACATGAGACATGGATTGGAATCAATCTCATCGTCCAAGACTTTTGTTTCCCGATTTCTGATTTGTGATGATATAGGACTTCTAATCGAACACATCAATTTAGTTATGGCTGGGCCCAGCACTATAAGTCAACACCAAATCATCGAGGGGCCCAAAGATATCGCTTTTCCTGTTAAGGCAGAATAAACTTTGAGTCATATGCTTGTATCTTTTACTCATCAAATCATGCATGACAATACGTTTTATAACATCAAGTTACTGATGCGCACTACCAGTATATAATCGACTTGGAAATTTCAACTCATATATCTCTGTTTCAAGATCATAAGATATTATCGTCTCAGAATTACTCGTGATAGAATCCATTAAGTAATTCTTTGAGCATGGGTTTATCCAATACTCAAATCCCCATTTCTAAGTACTTATGAACATTGCAGCAATACTATTGCTATTTCTAACTCCTTAGACAATCTACAATTCAATTCATGACAGTCTTGATTCACTACTTACTTCCAAAAGTATGATCGACTGTGGAATTTGAATAATCATATTATTCGGGAAGTAAAACATGAAAAATGAAATACAAGAATAAACAATTGACAAATAGCAGTAAAATATAATCACCAAAAGTCAATTAGATTTACTTTGTTACAAGTTTCAAGATAACTATCTAACTACTAAAACTAATATCATCTCTCAGACCAATGCTCCTAGCATGCTGACTGTGCTTGACCCTACTCAGAGCCTTCGTCAAAGGATCTGTAGGGTTCTCTTCAGATGATACCCTCTTCACAATGAGGTGACCTTCTTCTACTCTATGCCTGATGTAATGGTAATTTATGTCGATATGTCTGGACTTTCCATGATCTCTCGGTTCTTTAGTCAAAGAAATCGCGCCTTCATTATCGCATAAAAGTTCCATTGGCTCCTAAATGGTCAGGACTACTCCGAGTTCACCGATGAAATTCCTCAGCCAAGCCGCTTCCTTTGACGCTTCACTTGCAGCTATGTACTTTGATTCACAAGTTTAATCAGCCACCGTTTCTTGTTTGGAACTCTTCCAAGTAACCGTTCCACCGTTTAGAAGAAATACACAGTCCGACCGAGACCGAAAGTTTTATCTATCTGTCTAGAAGCTGGCGTCACTATACCCACTTACTCTCAATGTATCACTTCCACCAAGGACTAGAAGCATGTCCTTCGTCCTCCGCAAATACTTGAGAATGTTTTTAACTGCTGTCCAATGAGCTCTGCCAGGATTTCCCTGATAGCGACTGACCATACTCAAAGCAAAGGACACATCAGGGCGAGTACATGTCATAACGTACATGATCGACCCCACAACCGAAGCGTAAGGTACCCGACTCATATCAACTATCTCTTCATCTGTACTAGGACTTTGAGTCTTACTCAATTTGGCATTGCTCTGGATCAAGTAGCTCTATTTTGTTGGAATTTTCCATACTAAACCTTTTGAGTACATTATCTAAGTATGTACTTTGACTAAGTCCAATTAGTCTCTTCTTTCTATCTCTCAATATTCTTATCCCGAGAATATAGGCAGCTTCTCCAAGTTCTTTCATGGTGAAACACTTTCCAAGCCAAGATTTAACTTCTTGCAAGGTTGGAATGTCGTTTCCCATGAGCAATATGTCATCGACATATAGCACCAGAAAAGTCAATATACTCCCACTAGCCTTGATATACACACAGGACTCATCTTTGCTCTTAGAAAAATCAAACTCTTTGACTTTCTCATGAAAGAAAAAATTCTAGTTGCGAGATGCTTGTTTCAATCCATAGATGGATTTCCCAAGCTTACACACTCTATTAGGAAACTTTGCATCTACAAAACCCTTTGGCTGATTCATGTAAACATTCTTAGCTAACTTCCTACCAGGAAAATGTAGTCCGATGTGGATTGGTTACTATCTTGGCATCAACTAAAATTAAAATCCAAATAAAAATCAAAATACCTAATGATCTTCAAAATATCTTATTTTTCTATATCTGAGCATATAGCCTTTCATGTATGATTATTTTTGTTCTCAAAACCATCGTATAAAACCATAAAGATATATTTACTCCCACTATACTTTTGATACACAAATCATATTTTTCATTTATCTCTAAACCAAACGAGATAACGATATGATGAAACTTGTGATACTATAGACGGGATCTCATAAGTTGAGGTCGTTGAGTTGTTCATTATAAATAAGAGATTGGATAACATTGTCAGTCATTGTTCATGAACTACTACTTCATCAGTAGGTACTTAAAATTCACACATAATCATAAACAATAATATGAATCATGATAGATTGCTTCTCAATGACAATGTTTCTAACCTTGGTTCTCCCCCAAACTCAACATCCTCAAAGAACGTTGTTCTATCCAAATTGCATTGTCAATATTCATACAACAGAGAACTAACATAATATTTTCATTCCAATCCTTAAAATTATTAGTCTCGTTCAACACGGGAATGTGATTCATTGAAAGATATTATCTTAGTAGTCAAATTTGATGTTTTGAGAACATAAAGAACATATTCATTCTTTATGCTCATTAATCCATAAACTATAATCAATAATTTCAATTTATGACAGCATCACAACATTAACATCAAGTCTGTGGACAACAATATTAACTTGCAACATATGTCTTCTTTTAGTTATAAAACATTGACAATAAATCATGTTAATCAATAAGCCCATTTTTGGATTGACTTACTAATCGCATGGAACCGAATGTCACATGTTTACCAGCACATATGTGTTTATCCTTCCAAATATTAACTTACCTTTAGGTCGATTAATACCACATTGATAAACACATACATTATAATATTTAAATTCTTTAAAAATTAATTTTCACAAAAGAGATCACTTTGCCGATTTATTTTGTCAATTAATTTACTACGAAAATAAATATCATAACTGAAATTATTAATAATAAAAATAAAATCATAAAACATTGTTTGAAATGTTAACATTTACTTTCAATTATTTATTATTTTTTTCAACATAACAAAATCTAGATATTTAACATATAGGAACAAGGTTAAAAAAATCATATAATATTTATTTATTTATATTTATATCTATATTTAAATTACGTGATTTTTTTGGTCATGAATGTACGCTTTTTGTGTAAGGTGTGTAACGCAGGTTTACCTGGATCCAAATTGGATCCGTTTTTCTTTTCTCGCCGCCCCAAATACTTTACCATCCACCGCCTCACCTTTATCATCTCCATCCACCCCGATTCGTCTCTCCCACTCTCAAACCTAATCTGCATCTCTCTCTCAAACCTAATCTGCAGTCGGAGTAAGCGATACCCCAATACACCATCGTGACTTTCGATTTCTCTTTTACAGGAACGTTTTCAAAGAATGTTCCCAACAGGTGTCGATGTTGCTTCCGACTACAAGAGGTAAACATGAAACGTCTTCTCTTTTCCTCTGTTTTCTCTCTGTTTCGCCATCTAACAAACCCAATACGGTTTTGCGATTCTCATGCTCAGTTTATTGGCTTTCCTTCGAGACCACTTCCCCACTGGCGTTATTTCATAGCGGCGGGCTTACGCCGTTTCTTCTTTACTCACCGGCGACCGGCGGCTACGATCTCAAAAACCCCATCATAACCGGCGGCTACGACCATGGTGGAAACCTCGCTTCTATTTAACCCAACTCTGATGATAATCAATTTGATTTCTTAATCTTCTACATGAATTATAGCATTTACTATATATCTGTTCTCACTAATTTCTGGAGTCGATCACTGCAGATGTTGATTCAACTTCTTGCCGACTCGGAACAACGATCTTTGATTGTTTCACCACTTAGAAGGTCACTGTTACTTTGACTGAGAACACCAACATTCATCATGTCATTCAAAATTTCTTGAAATTGTTCCATATTAATGATTGTCAGGTATATCATATGAATAATTATTTGGTTTTATTATGTTTTTTATTTAGTTCTTGCAATTGTTTTTACTGCAAATTTATGACAGTAGCAATATACTACCAAATGCACCACTTACTTTACATTGTTTTACCAATAATTGCAACTTTTGGATATTTTTACCCCCAACATCAGATTACTAAATTTTGTAAGCATAGTTTTATTATATATAAAAAAATATTAAAAATTTGCCGTTATGTGTTACATTTTATCGGTAAAATATATCGAGTTTGTTGTTAGGGTAGACGGAGTAATACGCGGGTTCATGCGGGATCGAGAAAAGAAGGCTGCGGTACCGCCGGTACCTCCGGTACCGCTGGCCCGCCTCCTTCGGGTTCATCGGGTTCGGCAGTCGCGGGTTCATGTTTGGGTTGGTGAAGCCATTGAAACCGCTGCAAATATATATACATACACACACAAACATATATATATATATATATACACACACGTAACATATATATATATATATATATATATATATATATATATATATATATATATATATATATATATATATATATATATATATATATATATATATATATATATATATATAAAATTATTTTGGGTATTATTTATCTAATTTTAATATTAAAAATATGATGTGGCATCGTGGGTTCAGTGGGTGCTGGTTCCATGGGTGAAAGATTGGTGAAAGATGGGGAAAATGGAAATGAGAGGAGAGAGAAAAGCTGACGTGGCGCGTGGGTTCAGTGGGATGGGAGGGATCTACTCCCCCCACCCTTATTGAAGGTAAATATATGTAAATACATTGCTATTATTGGCAGTGTACTTTATCTTTACCGACAATACTGTTGTACCTACATTTTTAAGAATAAAGCAATGTACTGTTTATAATTACATGCATTTTGCTATGCACATGATTATTATGCTCTATTTGTTACATATTGCCATTATCAATAGAGAAATATAATATCTTGGTATTATTAGCAAGGAATAGTACGTATCTTGATATTATATTTACTTTGCTTATCTGTAAAAACAAGCGTACATAGGTTGCCATTATGGGTTTTATATTGGTCTTATCAGTAAAATATACAGACCAGTTGTTAATGTGAGTGAGCGTATGTAAAATGTTTGTATTTTTAGTAAAAAATTAGATATATAAACTAAAAGTAGTAACGTAGGTTGGTGTTTTAAGCTAAACCATGGTTGATATGATTGCAGCTAATTCTAGATGTGGTAGCTGATTACTGTAACGACATTGCTACTAATAAAAATGGATCTTGCATGTTACAACTATTGAAAATTATTGTGATACAGGGGATAGAAATGTATGGGCTACCAAACTGAAATGAGGTTGTTTAACATGTTGGAACCAAATAAAAATTACATTGTGTTGGGCATTATAATACCATATACATAGATTCGCTTTGCTTTTGGCTTCCGTGTATCAAAATTGTCGTTTTTTCCTTCTTATATCTTTCTTTGTTGTTACATCGGTAGTAACTCCTTGCAATGGCCTAAGAAAATGGCGAGGCTAAAAAAGGTTATTATAACAATAGCGCTTCAGCTAAACAATTTAAGACATAATATTATTAATTCTTAGATAGTATATTTATAACTAAAACGGGAGTTGACATTTTAATAAGGGCATCCATTTGAGCTATCAAGTTGGGTTTCGTAATGGGCCCAGACCCGACCCACCCGACCCGCCATACGTTCCAGAAAGCATGTGTAGTGGTTTATCCAAGAACTGTACAAAATGGATTTGTGTGGATTTGGCCGAACACTGATCCAAAGTACAAAGACATCCTCTCGAAGAAGAAACTGTGACATCCGCCTAAAATAGATTCGGGTCAACCCAACCCAATTGGAAATTTAATAAACCCTACTCGAGATTACTTGACGCTAATAGGATCAAAACTCATACACTACGATATAAATTGACGTTAATAGCAATATAGCATAGTATAACGTTATAACTATAATCAAATTAAATTATGATACCATATTAAAATTAAATCAAAGTATGATGCTCTAATTAAATTAAAAGAATCAAACTTGAATGCTATAATTAAACTTCAAATCAAAGTAGAGTGTTATAATCAAATAATAACCTATCTTTTATAAAACTCTATTTTTATAAACTCTACATTAAATTTTATAAAACTCTTATATTAATTAATATATTATATAAAAGATGCTTTTGTTAGTGGAAAATTATGAAGACCACCAAAAGCAAAAGGTTATTCCAAATGTCTCCCACTCACACCTCCTATCATCTTTCCTTTCATTTTTCTCCCAACACATTATTCTCATCACCACTCAAACCATATCTATTCTTCCTCTCACTCTCAATCTCAAAATTCCTCCTAGAAATCTTTATTTTTCAGCCAAGAACACTCCAATATACTCAAATCTCCATCCCTCTTGAAGCATTCATCAAGGTATGATGTTAAAAGTTCCAAATTCATACATGAAACAAATTAAATCCACCAAACTATTTAAAACTCATTTTATGCATAAACCTGATTTTTCTCAGAATCCCATAAATAAAATAAGAAGTTCTGGAAATTTTCAGAAAATAACTTATTTTTATTGAATTACTATAATTATTGCAATATAATAAGGCAATAATTCACATAAAATACCTTTTTAGTCAATAAATTCTGGGAAATTTCTAGGATGACCCATACATTGATTAAAGTGGATTTATGAAGTTTCATGCATTTATATTACTGTTTTATGCTTATTTTGTTGTAGATAAATAAATATAAAAATATATTTATGTATGTTAAAAACTAGATTTTATATTTTTCGCATCTTATTAACATTTTAAAGGCTCCATGACAAAATTTACAGATTTTTGTAAGAATGTTTGCTTATTTTTCCTGATTTAATGATTATTTAAAGGTTTAAATTGATAATAAATAGCTACACATGTCCAAAAAATTATAAAACCTTATCAGAATATAATATATAACATGTTAATCATAAATAAAAAGTTTAATGAATTTATCTTAATAGTTTCCTATTATTTATGATTTTATTGATTAGTTAATAATGAAAAACATAAGAAATACTTCCCATAGTCAAAAATATCCAAAACATTTACAGTAGGCTCAATATAATGTTGGAAAACTATGGTTAGTTTTCCAGAATTTTTGGGAATCATTTGTTATTTTCTCGAATTTTGTTGTTGTTTAATCATTAAATTACTAAATAAATACTAAAGCAATTAAGAAAAATATGAAAATTTTAGAGTAATTACTATTTTATGAAATAATGATTTTCGGATAATTTCAGAATGATTCATTACAGTTTAGTATTTAAAACCATTTTCCTAAGTATCTAAGCATGTAAAAATGCATTTTTAATGATTATTTCATATAAATAATTGTTTATAATATATAAAATCTGTAAATACTTATAATTTGACAAGTTATTATTTTAATAAGAAATTATTAAAATTTTGCCTAAAGTGAAAATATAAATTAATTATGCAAAGTAATTACTTCAATTTAAAATTCATCTAACCTATGAATACATTAATATTCAAAACAAAATTTGATTATTGTTAATTCATCTAATATAAGAATATGTGTCTAAATATTTTTATTAATACTCCTAACGAATGCCCCTGCCGCATTCATGGACTTGATTAATCGGGTATTTAAACCTTATCTTGACCGTTTTCTTATCGTCTTTATTGATGACATCCTCATTTACTCCAAGACAAAGGCAGAGCATGAAAGACACATTCGCCTAACTCTCCAAACATTGCAAGGAAATCGGCTCTAAGCCAAATTTTCGAAATGCGAGTTTTGGTTAAATGAGGTACAATTCCTCGGTCATATTGTAAGTGACAATGGTATTTTAGTCGATCCCGCAAAAGTTGAAGCAGTCAAGAATTGGAAAGCCCCACGTACCCTCAAGGAAATTCGATCCTTCCTCGGTTTAGCTGGCTATTACCGGCGTTTCATTTCAAATTTCTCAAAGATCGCTTTACCGCTTACTTCTCTCACTTGCAAGGGTACGCCATTTGATTGGGGACCCAAGCAGGAAGACGCTTTCCAAACCCTTAAACAAAGATTGTGTGACGCTCCGATTCTTACACTCCCTGAAGGATCCGAAGATTTCGTGGTATACTGCGATGCCTCCAATCTCGGTCTAGGTTGTGTTTTGATGAAAAGGGGAAAGGTTATAGCTTACGCATCGCGACAACTCAAAATCCATGAAAGGAATTATACGACTCATGATTTGGAGCTCGGTGCCGTGGTTTTCGCTCTTAAAATTTGGAGGCATTACCTTTACGGCACTAAATGCGTAATTTTCACCGACCTAAGAGCTTGCAACATATTCTTTATCAAAAGGAACTCAATATGAGACAAACACGATGGGTCGAACTCCTAAATGATTACGAGTGTGAAATACGCTATCATCCGGGCAAGGCAAACGTGGTAGCCGACGCGTTAACCCGAAAAGAACATGCCAAAGCATTTCATCTAATATGTTCTCCTATCTTGTCCAATCTTAGCGACCGAATTCGAGGAGCCCAACACTCGGCAATTACCGAAAATGACATGCCCACGGGAATTGATGGGGAGTTGGAAAGTAAATCTGATGGTATTTTCTATTATCAAGATCGCATATGGATCCCAGATCGTGACAATCTTCGTACCTTCCTGATGGAAGAAATCCATAAAACTCGATATTTCATTCATCCTGGTGCTGACAAGATGTATCATGGCCTGAGAACCAATTATTGGTGGTCGGGAATGAAAAAGGATATTGCTTTATTCGTGGCCAAATGTCTTACATGTTCCAGGGTCAAAGCAGAACATCAACGACCCTCTGGACTATTGGTCCAACCGGTAATCCCCGAGTGGAAATGGGAAGCGATCGCCATGGATTTCGTAACCAAACTTCCCCGTACCACCAAGGGACACGACAACATTTGGGTAATCATTGACCCTTTGACCAAATCCGCTCATTTCCTTCCCATCCGTGAACATTTCAAGGTGGAACAACTTGCTCGAATTTACATCGACGAGATAGTTAGTCGGCATGGCATCCCTCTCAGCATCATTTCAGATCGTGATGGGAGATTTCTCTCTCGGTTTTGGCAATCACTTCAAGCAGCCATGGGAACCCGCCTCGATCTCAGTACCGCCTATCATCCTCAAACCGATGGTCAATCTGAGAGGACAATTCAAACACTCGAAGATATGTTGAGGGCGTGTGTCTTAGATTTCGGAGGAAACTGGGACTCTCATTTACCGTTGGTGGAATTCTCCTATAATAACAGTTATCATTCTAGCATCAAGATGCCATCATTTGAGGCATTGTATGGCCGTAAATGCCGATCTCCTATTTGCTGGCATGAAATTGGCGAGTCCCACGTGATTCACGCAACAGTGGATTCTCCAATCATTGGTCCTGAGCTTATCCAGGAAACAACCGACAAAATCACTCAGATTCGCAATAACCTTCTCGCAGCTCGTAGCCGACAAAAGAGTTACGCCAAAAAGCGACGCAAACCGCTTGAATTTACCGTGGGTGACATGGTCATGTTAAAAGTGTCCCCATGGAAAGGTGTGGTTCGATTTGGACGCAAGGGTAAATTGGCACCACGCTATGTAGGCCCGTTCAAAATCCTGAAAAGGATCAGACCAGTAGCCTACGAGTTGGATCTACCAATAGAGCTTAATAAAGTTCACCCAGTATTTCATATAGCCAACCTCAAGAAGTGTTTAGCAGACGAGAACCTTCATGTTCATCTGGAGGATATCCAAATCGACGAGACAATGCAATTTATCGAGAAACCCTTGGAAATTGCCGACCGAAAGGAAAAGCAACTCAAAAGAAGTCGCATTCCCCTGGTCAAGATCAGGTGGCAGGCAGCACGTGGACCTGAGTATACATGGGAGCGTGAGGATCAAATGCGTACCAAATACCCGCAACTTTTCTCTTAAGGTACTATCTTCTTAAATTTCGGGACAAAATTTTCCAAAGTAGGGGAGACTGTGACATCCGCCTAAAATGGATTCGGGTCAACCCAACCCAATTGGAAATTTAATAAACCCTACTCGAGATTACTTGACGCTAATAGGATCAAAACTCATACACTACGATATAAATTGACGTTAATAGCAATATAGCATAGTATAACGTTATAACTATAATCAAATTAAATTATGATACCATATTAAAATTAAATCAAAGTATGATGCTCTAATTAAATTAAAAGAATCAAACTTGAATGCTATAATTAAACTTCAAATCAAAGTAGATTGTTATAATCAAATAATAACCTATCTTTTATAAAACTCTATTTTTATAAACTCTACATTAAATTTTATAAAACTCTTATATTAATTAATATATTTTATAAAAGATGCTTTTGTTAGTGGAAAATTATGAAGACCACCAAAAGCAAAAGGTTATTCCCATTGTCTCCCACTCACACCTCCTATCATATTTCCTTTCATTTTTCTCCCAACACATTATTCTCATCACCACTCAAACCATATATATTCTTCCTCTCACTCTCAATCTCAAAATTCCTCCTAGAAATCTTCATTTTTCAGCCAAGAACACTCCAATATACTCAAATCTCCATCCCTCTTGAAGTATTCATCAAGGTATGTTGTTAAAAGTTCCAAATTCATACATGAAACAAATTAAATCCACCAAACTATTTAAAACTCATTTTATGCATAAACCTGATTTTTTAACAGAATCCCATAAATAAAATAAGAAGTTCTGGAAATTTTCAGAAAATAACTTATTTTTATTGAATTACTATAATTATTGCAATATAATAAGGAAATAATTCACATAAAATACCTTTTTAGTCAATAAAATCTGGGAAATTTCTAGGATGACCCATACATTGATTAAAGTGGATTTATGAAGTTTCATGCATTTATATTACTGTTTTATGCTTATTTTGTATTTTATTTTGTTGTAGATAAATACATATAAAAATATATTTATGTATGTTAAAAACTAGATTTTATATTTTTCGCATCTTATTAACATTTTAAAGACTCCATGACAAATTTACAGATTTTAGTAAGAATGTTTGCTTATTTTTCCTGATTTAATGATTATTTAAAGGTTTAAATTGATAATAAATAGCTATACATGTTCAAAAAATTATAAAACCTTATCAGAATATAATATATAACTTTTTAATCATAAATAAAAAGTTTAATGAGTTTATCTTAATAGTTTCCTATTATTTATGATTTTATTGATTAGTTAATAATGAAAAACATAAGAAATACTTCCTATAGTCAAAAATATCCAAAACATTTACAGTAGGCTCAATATAATGTTGGAAAACTATGGTTATTTTTCCAGAATTTTTGGGAATTATTTGTTATTTTCCCGAATTTTGTTGTTGTTTAATCATTAAATTACTAAATAAATACTAAAGCAATTAAGAAAAATATGAAAATTTTAGAGTAATTACTATTTTATGAAATAATGATTTTCTGATTATTTCAGAATGATTCATTACAGTTTAGTATTTAAAACCATTTTCCTAAGTATCTAAGCATGTAAAAATGCATTTTTAATGATTATTTCATATAAATAATTGTTTATAATATATAAAATCTGTAAATACTTATAATTTGACAAGTTATTATTTTAATAAGAAATTATTAAAATTTTGCCTAAAGTGAAAATATAAATTAATTATGTAACATCCCAAAATTTTAGGGTAAATTTAAAAAATTTTAAACGAAAACTTCAATACAAGAAAAGCCACTTAATTAATTTTCATAAAATTCCATAACTTATAAGTTTAATGAAAACACCCCAGGATTAACAGAAGTTAACGAAATCTCAATATAGCGGAATATTAATTCAAAAACAGTGCTCCAATGAAGCAGCACAGTGTATACACGTCACGCCTTGCCATCCATGGTACCTGATGTACCTGAATCAATAGTTTATATAGGGAAAGGGTAAGCACGAAGCTTAGTGAGTTCCTCAAAATACCATACGATCAATCACATAACATACAACACATCATAACCATTCATATGTCTGTGAGACTCGCGGGCTATCCCTGTTCCGCTGAAGACTCACGGGCAATTCCCGTTCTTGTCTTATCGCTCGCAGGCTTCTCCCGTTCCGTCTAATGACTCGCAGGCTATTCCCGTTCCGCCTATTGGCTCGCGGGCTATCCCGTTCCGTCTAATGACTCGCAGGCTATTCCCGTTCCGCCTATTGGCTCGCGGGCTATCCCGTTCCGTCCACAAACAATCATTATCATAGCAATAATTCATACAATTATCATAACAGGTAATATCACCTTAGTCTAACATATATTCCTTCCTACGCATGCAATATCACCTATAGTATAGTGAGAAGACTCACCTGATTATAGTTGACTATATCGTTTATCTTTCTCGGCTTTGTATTTCCTTCAACTTTAACTGTTAACATAATAAGAAATCTATCATTTCTTAATCCTTAACTATATTATAGTCGCATCATTAAACCCTTCAATAATTCCAATATGATACTCCATGATTTATCAAGTAAAGAACGGCCAGGTAGAAGATTAGATGGGGTGGCAGGATCCTTTCAGCATTTTAGCCTTTCGGAAAATCCAACAACCAGATCCCAAGTAATCGGCCTAGTCACCGTCCTCGTAAGTAAATCAATCGGTATTATATCCGGAAATTACGAATTGTTATAATAAGGACATTTTAAGGTTTTTGTTTACTATTGTTACAAAATTAGTATAATATAACATATGTTATACTTATTAAATATTCTACTTCTTAACACAAAAACTATTTTACAATGCCTAATTAAGCTATAGAAAAGTTTGTAGTTACCTTATGACCAGTCGTCGGAACCTATAACTTCTTCGCTAGGCTTTTGAGCTTCCTTCCGCTCACTTCTTACACTCTAGTGCTTAGAAACCTCTATATATTGGATTGAGATTTGTTGGTGTGGTTTATGAGATGTTTTGGGGGGTATTTATACTTGAATTCTTGAATAAAAAATGGCATGACACTTTTGACAAAAGATTTTAATAATATAATTTTGTTGAAATTAAAGGCCTTCTAGAATCAGTCTGTTCAAGACTGGTTTAGCCGATCTTAAACCCATTAAATTCACGTTTTTATTTGATATTCAGAAAATTCATCTCAATACCTTTCCAGGGATGTATTTTACGTATTTATACGATTTTTCTATGATTTATTATGAATTTTTGAAAACAGACTATCTAATCTGTCAATTCCGAACTAATCAGTAAAGATTGCATTTTTTACCATAGATAATCTCATTTTCAAGCTTACTATTATTTTTGGTAATTGTACTAGACTCAATTTGTAAACTTTGTGCATTGGTTTGAGGTCCAAACAATTTTCCTAGGATTAATTATGATTTTTCTAAAAACGTCACAAAATGCTGATTTTATATGAAATTGTAACTAAAGTTTTTCTTAGCTTTATAACTACCAAAAATCATATAATTCCTAACACTCTTATTTTAAGTATATGTTATAATCAGGATACGGGTCTTACAAGTCTCCCCCACTTATTTGGATTTCGTCCCGAAATCCGCATTCTCGAACGCCTCTATGTATTTCCCATCGAGTCCTTATGTTCTTCAAAAATCCTCCTCATCTTATTGTCGAACAAGGTTTCATTATCTTTCCCTTCAACTTTCACATGTCTCTGTAATAATGCTTAAGGTCCTATTATTCTCATTCACTCCATACTTCTTTTCTTCTAGTTACTCTAGATGTAAAACTCTAACTGTTTCTCACAGTCCCACACATCAACTTGACCAGCTACTTTCTACAGTACATATTTAGTACTTTCTAATCTTCATGTATACATAGTTAACCTAGTTAACTTGCAACACCTAATTTTTAACACTATTTCGTATTTATATGAATTCGCATATTTCAACACACATTTGTCTCAATTCAATATTTTCTTTTAAATACTTTTTGGCTAAATAATTCTATATTTGTAAAATCTCAAAAAAAAATTGTTTCACCGAAAAATATAAAATTTACATCATCTTTCGTAAGTTCTTTTTTTTTGAAGTACTGAACACTCTTTAAACTATTTCCATTATATGGAGACATAAAATTTTGTTTTATTTCAAGAGTCTCTTTATTATCTCGTTCTCACCGGAGTCAAGCAGGGAATTTTGAAAAAATGTCACTTGGGGTAGTGAAAAGTCGCATCTACTGTAGTTAGTTTGAATTTCGGTAATTAAAACGTGAGGTGTCCTTTCAGTTCCGTGTGACCTTTCGGTTCCAGCTGCAAGATACTATATATACAGGTATGTAGTATCATTCATTTCCACATTCATTTTCAGTCTCGTCCTCTCTTATCACTAGTTTGTTCATAAACGAACTCATATTTAAAGCCGAGTCATGGAAAACAGATCTTCAATGGGCGATCTGTCGAACCCTGGACCTGGTTTTCCGCAAGGAGAGGGTACTTCAAACCAAGAATTCTTAATAGAGTTCGGTGACTCTAACATTCTAGACATTTATCCTCCATACTTCGATTACCTTTCTAATGTTTTGTTTGATTTTGAATTATGGTACAGTCTTCCAGATATACTACCAATAGAGCATCTCCACGATGAGCCGGAAATTTTTCCCGAGTTGAACATTAACTCAGATGATCCGGTGCATGCATCTGACTTTGCACTTGATCAGACTCCATGCCTTCTACCAGGTTAAATTCTTTTGAATGATCCATTTATAAGTATTCTGTTTTGTTTTATCATTTGACATGTGTTATTTGTAGACCCATTTGTGGATGGTCTAACTGAGTACAATCCATTCATCGACGTACCCTCAATGAGCAGTGAGATCATCCCCATGAATCAAGGATTTATGGCTGACATTCAAAATGACAATCAATTACAGACGATTGATAACATCAATATTGATATGAATCCCGAGTTTGGGGTTGGTTTTCAATACCAAAATCACCTTCAGGTGATTCAAAGGAACCTAGAAGGATTTCAAAATCCTGGTATTTTAGTTGAAAACCAACAATTATTACTGATAGAGGCCACTAATTTTGATGAATCAATGTCCATCTTTGGGTCAAAAAATCAGGATCATGTTCAAATGATCCAGAATGATAACAATACAATTAGATTTGAACCTTCTAGTTCTGAAAACATAGCAGGTGGCAGTGGAAGGGGTTTCAGACATTTATTAAGTAGGGAAATAATAGCTGAACACTTTAACGAACCAATTGAGAAAGCTGCGAAGGAACTCAACATTGGAACGACACAATTAAAAAAACGCTGTAGAGAATTAGGTATCAATCATTGGCCCCAACGACAACTTACGAGTTTGCAAACCCTTATTGATCGTGCTGAGGTAAAGAACTACATTTTTTTAATTCCTTTATATCATAAGGTTGAAATTACTAAAGTTATTTGTGCCACAGGAATTTGGTAATCAATTTATTGAGGCAACATAATTATCGGGAGATTTAATACCCAACCTAAAAAAAGAAAAACAAGCGATAATTGAAGGGTCACAATCGGGTCTAACAGACGGCACAAAGAAGCTAATACAAGCTGCTCATAAGGTTGTATTTAGGAAAAAGAAAAATTCAGGAAAAGGGGGAAAATTCATCAAGAACTCATACACAGCAGCAATCTCCGCCATCTAATTCTGGTATGAGTAGTATTAACCCTGGTTTACTCGAGTCTTCGAGTGAGGAGAATTTTTGAGGCTTTCTAGATGACCTAGCCTGGTTTCCTCCTTCTTATAGCTACCCCCAACTGGTTCTGAATTAAAGCCCTTCCTCATTACTACCCTACTTACACACGCCCCATATGAGTCAATATTTAGCCCCTAATCATGGGGTTACAGGTTCCAACCCTATCGAGACCCCATACCTTGGAGCTCCTCCTCCAATAACTGAAAGCATACCACTTCCAAATCCTCGAGAAGGTACAAGTCAACCTAATGATGACAAAGATTGGAGTGTAGAAGATCTTTTCTCACTTCTTTCTGATTCTCCGGTTTAGGTTAGTAGTTCTGTAAACTTTTCTTAATGTATTAATATAAAGTTGTAGTAATGAATTAAATATATTGACATGTTACTATAATTTTAATAATTTCATCGATTCAATATAATATTCATGTTGTTCCCTTAATTTCGTATTCCTCCCCCACTTGGACTAAAGTCCAAGTCTGTTTATTCGATTTATATTTTTTTTACGAGCCCTTACTCTCTCGAACGAAAAACAAGCCCACTCTGCTCAGCCAACAACTTGCATCGGGGGCAAACACTGTCTCAATAAACATGTTTCGATAATGTAAAGATGTTTACATCAACCACCATATGTTACTCATCCGCTTGCGACCCTAGTCAACACCTCTATTGTCAGTTACCTCAATCACGAGTGAGTGATCCAAACTCTCAACCCACACGACCTGATCAATCACCCAAGCAAGATCAATACAAGGGTAGGTAGCCCCAATATTACACAGCACTAGGCATGTACAGAGTTGACTCAAAAATACCCGCTATCACCTCAGGCGCCGCTTGCACCTCTTTGACCGTGAGTTGGAAAACTCACCCTTGCATCCTCTAGTCCCTGTCTGACTTGTACGCCCATTAGTTGCATTAAAAATAGCTACCACAATAGCATTTTGGCATTCTCCCTTTCAACAGTCTTTAAGCTCAGTAATTAACTTAAGCATGATCGGTCCAACCAAACTGGTATGATCGCATCTTAATTGTTCCTACTAAACCTCACAATCAACATTCAAAAATTGAATGGATAAAAGTTTACCACATTACACTAGCATTTAAGTTAATTATGCCAGACACTCACATATTCAGCTCCTTGGATCCTTCGTGACGAACTCCTGACTCGAACGTGGATCATGTGCTTTCGATAGTAGGAGCTCTACTACTACCTTCCACACCTATCCATGTTCGTTCCAAGACCCGTCTCGAAATATCCAATTCGCTTCTTACCGATAATTTTAACACATATGCCCTTACAAGGCATATGTCAACCCTTCTAGGAATACTTGGAATCCCACCCCCACCCTGCTATTCTAACTAAGACGGAACTTCCTCCAGTGATGACAGGTTGTTTCACGAACGTAGTTGTATACAATATCGAACTAAACAGTCTTTCAAATAAGAGAATCTTCCCTAAGGCAACAACCAAACAAGGAACATGCAATAAGGTCAACTCACATATTCTATGACTATTCAGTCCATATTGTATACAACTTAGTGGAAATCTCTAAGCAACCTATCGGCACTAGCATACAGTTCTATTAGCAAATAGCAGATAATAATACAACAATATGTGATCTCTACCAGGCATTTCAGCAAACATATACCATATGTTCTTTTTTTAACATCCACAATATTAAATACTTAACCCTTTTCTTATACTGGCGTCGACTGGCGGTACACACTGTGTCTTCAGTTCACCCTTCATAAAACATCCTTCTTTCGTAAAAATGTTTTAAGAAAACTCTTAAGCCTCAACTTGAGTCCAGAACTCACTAAGTGAGCCTGATTCTCTCAAGCTGTGCTCTGATACCAACTTGTAACATCCCAAAATTTTAGGGTAAATTTAAAAAATTTTAAACGAAAACTTCAATACAAGAAAAGCCACTTAATTAATTTTCATAAAATTCCATAACTTATAAGTTTAATGAAAACACCCCAGGATTAACAGAAGTTAACGAAATCTCAATATAGCGGAATATTAATTCAAAAACAGTCCTCCAATGAAGCAGCACAGTGTATACACGTCACGCCTTGCCATCCATGGTACCTGATGTACCTGAATCAATAGTTTATATAGGGAAAGGGTAAGCACGAAGCTTAGTGAGTTCCCCAAAATACCATACGATCAATCACATAACATACAACACATCATAACCATTCATATGTCTGTGAGACTCGCGGGCTATCCCTGTTCCGCTGAAGACTCACGGGCAATTCCCGTTCTTGTCTTATCGCTCGCAGGCTTCTCCCGTTCCGTCTAATGACTCGCAGGCTATTCCCGTTCCGCCTATTGGCTCGCGGGCTATCCCGTTCCGTCTAATGACTCGCAGGCTATTCCCGTTCCGCCTATTGGCTCGCGGGCTATCCCGTTCCGTCCACAAACAATCATTATCATAGCAATAATTCATACAATTATCATAACAGGTAAGATCACCTTAGTCTAACATATATTCCTTCCTACGCATGCAATATCACCTATAGTAAAGTGAGAAGACTCACCTGATTATAGTTGACTATATCGTTTATCTTTCTCGGCTTTGTATTTCCTTCAACTTTAACTGTTAACATAATAAGAAATCTATCATTTCTTAATCCTTAACTATATTATAGTCGCATCATTAAACCCTTCAATAATTCCAATATGATACTCCATGATTTATCAAGTAAAGAACGGCCAGGTAGAAGATTAGATGGGGTGGCAGGATCCTTTCAGCATTTTAGCCTTTCGGAAAATCCAACAACCAGATCCCAAGTAATCGGCCTAGTCACCGTCCTCGTAAGTAAATCAATCGGTATTATATCCGGAAATTACGAATTGTTATAATAAGGACATTTTAAGGTTTTTGTTTACTATTGTTACAACATTAGTATAATATAACATATGTTATACTTATTAAATATTCTACTTCTTAACACAAAAACTATTTTACAATGCCTAATTAAGCTATAGAAAAGTTCGTAGTTACCTTATGACCAGTCGTCGGAACCTATAACTTCTTCGCTAGGCTTTTGAGCTTCCTTCCGCTCACTTCTTACACTCTAGTGCTTAGAAACCTCTATATATTGGATTGAGATTTGTTGGTGTGGTTTATGAGATGTTTTGGGGGGTATTTATACTTGAATTCTTGAATAAAAAATGGCATGACACTTTTGACAAAAGATTTTAATAATATAATTTTGTTGAAATTAAAGGCCTTCTAGAATCAGTCTGTTCAAGACTGGTTTAGCCGATCTTAAACCCATTAAATTCACGTTTTTATTTGATATTCAGAAAATTCATCTCAATACCTTTCCAGGGATGTATTTTACGTATTTATACGATTTTTCTATGATTTATTATGAATTTTTGAAAACAGACTATCTAATCTGTCAATTCCGAACTAATCAGTAAAGATTGCATTTTTTACCATAGATAATCTCATTTTCAAGCTTACTATTATTTTTGGTAATTGTACTAGACTCAATTTGTAAACTTTGTGCATTGGTTTGAGGTCCAAACAATTTTCCTAGGATTAATTATGATTTTTCTAAAAACGTCACAAAATGCTGATTTTATATGAAATTGTAACTAAAGTTTTTCTTAGCTTTATAACTACCAAAAATCATATAATTCCTAACACTCTTATTTTAAGTATATGTTATAATCAGGATACGGGTCTTACAAATTATGCAAAGTAATTACTTCAATTTAAAATTCATCTAACCTATGAATACATTAATATTCAAAACAAAATTTGATTATCGTTAATTCATCTAATATAAGAATATGTGTCTAAATATTTTTATTAATACTCCTAACGAATGCCCCTGCCGCATTCATGGACTTGATTAATCGGGTATTTAAACCTTATCTTGACCGTTTTCTTATCCTCTTTATTGATGACATCCTCATTTACTCCAAGACAAAGGCAGAGCATGAAAGACACATTCGCCTAACTCTCCAAACATTGCAAGGAAATCGGCTCTATGCCAAATTTTCGAAATGCGAGTTTTGGTTAAATGATGTACAATTCCTCGGTCATATTGTAAGTGACAAGGGTATTTTAGTCGATCCCGCAAAAGTTGAAGCAGTCAAGAATTGGAAATCCCCACGTACCCCCAAGGAAATTCGGTCCTTCCTCGGTTTAGCTGGCTATTACCGGCGTTTCATTTCAAATTTCTCAAAGATCGTTTTACCGCTTACTTCTCTCACTTGCAAGGGTACGTCATTTGATTCGGGACCCAAGCAGGAAGACGCTTTCCAAACCCTTAAACAAAGATTGTGTGACGCTCCGATTCTTACACTCCCTGAAGGATCCGAAGATTTCGTGGTATACTGCGATCCCTCCAATCTCGGTCTAGGTTTTGTTTTGATGAAAAGGGGAAAGGTTATAGCTTACGCATCGCAACAACTCAAAATCCATGAAAGGAATTATACGACTCATGATTTGGAGCTTGGTGCCGTGGTTTTCGCTCTTAAAATTTGGAGGCATTACCTTTACGGCACTAAATGCGTAATTTTCACCGACCCAAGAGCTTGCAACATATTCTTAATCAAAAGGAACTCAATATGAGACAAACACGATGGGTCGAACTCCTAAATGATTACGAGTGTGAAATACGCTATCATCCGGGCAAGGCAAACGTGGTAGCCGACGCGTTAACCCGAAAAGAACATGCCAAAGCATTTCATCTAATATGTTCTCCTATCTTGTCCAATCTTAGCGACCGAATTCGAGGAGCCCAACACTCGGCAATTACCGAAAATGACATGCCCACGGGAATTGATGGGGAATTGGAAAGTAAATCTGATGGTATTTTCTATTATCAAGATCGCATATGGATCCCAGATCGCGACAATCTTCGTACCTTCCTGATGGAAGAAATCCATAAAACTCGATATTCCATTCATCCTGGTGCTGACAAGATGTATCATGGCCTGAGAACCAATTATTGGTGGTCGGGAATGAAAAAGGATATTGCTTTATTCGTGGCCAAATGTCTTACATGTTCCAGGGTCAAAGCAGAACATCAACGACCCTCTGGACTATTGGTCCAACCGGTAATCCCCGAGTGGAAATGGGAAGCGATCGCCATGGATTTCGTAACCAAACTTCCCCGTACCACCAAGGGACACGACAACATTTGGGTAATCATTGACCGTTTGACCAAATCCGCTCATTTCCTTCCCATCCGTGAACATTTCAAGGTCGAACAACTTGCTTGAATTTACATCGACGAGATAGTTAGTCGGCATGGCATCCCTCTCAGCATCATTTCAGATCGTGATGGGAGATTTCTCTCTCGGTTTTGGCAATCACTTCAAGCAGCCATGGGAACCTGCCTCGATCTCAGTACCACCTATCATCCTCAAACCGATGGTCAATCTGAGAGGACAATTCAAACACTCGAAGATATGTTGAGGGCGTGTGTCTTAGATTTCGGAGGAAACTGGGACTCTCATTTACCGTTGGTGGAATTCTCCTATAATAACAGTTATCATTCTAGCATCAAGATGCCATCATTTGAGGCATTGTATGGCCGTAAATGCCGATCTCCTATTTGCTGGCATGAAATTGGCGAGTCCCACGTGATTCACGCAACAGTGGATTCTCCAATCATTGGTCCTGAGCTTATCCAGGAAACAACCGACAAAATCACTCAGATTCGCAATAACCTTCTCGCAGCTCGTAGCCGACAAAAGAGTTACGCCGAAAAGCGATGCAAACCGCTTGAATTTACCGTGGGTGACATGGTCATGTTAAAAGTGTCCCCATGGAAAGGTGTGGTTCGATTTGGACGCAAGGGTAAATTGGCACCACGCTTTGTAGGCCCGTTCAAAATCCTGAAAAGGATCAGACCAGTAGCCTACGAGTTGGATCTACCAATAGAGCTTAATAAAGTTCACCCAGTATTTCATATAGCCAACCTCAAGAAGTGTTTAGCAGACGAGAACCTTCATGTTCCTCTCGAGGATATCCAAATCGACGAGACAATGCAATTTATCGAGAAACCCTTGGAAATTGCCGACCGAAAGGAAAAGAAACTCAAAAGAAGTCGCATTCCCCTGGTCAAGATCAGGTGGCAGTCAGCACGTGCACCTGAGTATACATGGGAGCGTGAGGATCAAATGCGTACCAAATACCCGCAACTTTTCTCTTAAGGTACTATCTTCTTAAATTTTGGGACGAAATTTTCCAAAGTAGGGGAGACTGTGACATCCGCCTAAAATGGATTCGGGTCAACCCAACCCAATTGGAAATTTAATAAACCCTACTCGAGATTACTTGACACTAATAGGATCAAAACTCATACACTACGATATAAATTGACGTTAATAGCAATATAGCATAGTATAACGTTATAACTATAATCAAATTAAATTATGATACCATATTAAAATTAAATCAAAGTATGATGCTCTAATTAAATTAAAAGAATCAAACTTGAATGCTATAATTAAACTTCAAATCAAAGTAGATTGTTATAATCAAATAATAACCTATCTTTTATAAAACTCTATTTTTATAAACTCTACATTAAATTTTATAAAACTCTTATATTAATTAATATATTATATAAAAGATGCTTTTGTTAGTGGAAAATTATGAAGACCACCAAAAGCAAAAGGTTATTCCCATTGTCTCCCACTCACACCTCCCATCATATTTCCTTTCATTTTTCTCCCAACACATTATTCTCATCACTACTCAAACCATATTTATTCTTCCTCTCACTCTCAATCTCGAAATTCCTCCTAGAAATCTTCATTTTCAGCCAAGAACACTCCAATATACTCAAATCTCCATCCCTCTTGAAGCATTCATCAAGGTATGTTGTTAAAAGTTCTAAATTCATACATGAAACAAATTAAATCCACCAAACTATTTAAAACTCATTTTATGCATAAACCTGATTTTTCTCAGAATCCCATAAATAAAATAAGAAGTTCTGGAAATTTTCAGAAAATAACTTATTTTTATTGAATTACTATAATTATTGCAATATAATAAGGCAATAATTCACATAAAATACCTTTTTAGTCAATAAATTCTGGGAAATTTCTAGGATGACCCATACATTGATTAAAGTGGATTTATGAAGTTTCATGCATTTATATTACTGTTTTATGCTTATTTTGTTGTAGATAAATAAATATAAAAGTATATTTATGTATGTTAAAAACTAGATTTTATATTTTTCGCATCTTATTAACATTTTAAAGGCTCCATGACAAAATTTACAGATTTTGTAAGAATGTTTGCTTATTTTTCCTGATTTAATGATTATTTAAAGGTTTAAATTGATAATAAATAGCTACACATGTCCAAAAAATTATAAAACCTTATCAGAATATAATATATAACATGTTAATCATAAATAAAAAGTTTAATGAATTTATCTTAATAGTTTCCTATTATTTATGATTTTATTGATTAGTTAATAATGAAAAACATAAGAAATACTTCCCATAGTCAAAAATATCCAAAACATTTACAGTAGGCTCAATATAATGTTGGAAAACTATGGTTAGTTTTCCAGAATTTTTGGGAATCATTTGTTATTTTCCCGAATTTTGTTGTTGTTTAATCATTAAATTACTAAATAAATACTAAAGCAATTAAGAAAAATATGAAAATTTTAGAGTAATTACTATTTTATGAAATAATGATTTTCGGATAATTTCAGAATGATTCATTACAGTTTAGTATTTAAAACCATTTTCCTAAGTATCTAAGCATGTAAAAATGCATTTTTAATGATTATTTCATATAAATAATTGTTTATAATATATAAAATCTGTAAATACTTATAATTTGACAAGTTATTATTTTAATAAGATATTATTAAAATTTTGCCTAAAGTGAAAATATAAATTAATTATGCAAAGTAATTACTTCAATTTAAAATTCATCTAACCTATGAATACATTAATATTCAAAACAAAATTTGATTATTGTTAATTCATCTAATATAAGAATATGTGTCTAAATATTTTTATTAATACTCCTAACGAATGCCCCTGCCGCATTCATGGACTTGATTAATCGGGTATTTAAACCTTATCTTGACCGTTTTCTTATCGTCTTTATTGATGACATCCTCATTTACTCCAAGACAAAGGCAGAGCATGAAAGACACATTCGCCTAACTCTCCAAACATTGCAAGGAAATCGGCTCTAAGCCAAATTTTCGAAATGCGAGTTTTGGTTAAATGAGGTACAATTCCTCGGTCATATTGTAAGTGACAAGGGTATTTTAGTCGATCCCGCAAAAGTTGAAGCAGTCAAGAATTGGAAAGCCCCACGTACCCTCAAGGAAATTCGGTCCTTCCTCGGTTTAGCTGGCTATTACCGGCGTTTCATTTCAAATTTCTCAAAGATCGCTTTACCGCTTACTTCTCTCACTTGCAAGGGTACGCCATTTGATTGGGGACCCAAGCAGGAAGACGCTTTCCAAACCCTTAAACAAAGATTGTGTGACGCTCCGATTCTTACACTCCCTGAAGGATCCGAAGATTTCGTGGTATACTGCGATGCCTCCAATCTCGGTCTAGGTTGTGTTTTGATGAAAAGGGGAAAGGTTATAGCTTACGCATCGCGACAACTCAAAATCCATGAAAGGAATTATACGACTCATGATTTGGAGCTCGGTGCCGTGGTTTTCGCTCTTAAAATTTGGAGGCATTACCTTTACGGCACTAAATGCGTAATTTTCACCGACCTAAGAGCTTGCAACATATTCTTTATCAAAAGGAACTCAATATGAGACAAACACGATGGGTCGAACTCCTAAATGATTACGAGTGTGAAATACGCTATCATCCGGGCAAGGCAAACATGGTAGCCGACGCGTTAACCCGAAAAGAACATGCCAAAGCATTTCATCTAATATGTTCTCCTATCTTGTCCAATCTTAGCGACCGAATTCGAGGAGCCCAACACTCGGCAATTACCGAAAATGACATGCCCACGGGAATTGATGGGGAGTTGGAAAGTAAATCTGATGGTATTTTCTATTATCAAGATCGCATATGGATCCCAGATCGTGACAATCTTTGTACCTTCCTGATGGAAGAAATCCATAAAACTCGATATTTCATTCATCCTGGTGCTGACAAGATGTATCATGGCCTGAGAACCAATTATTGGTGGTCGGGAATGAAAAAGGATATTGCTTTATTCGTGGCCAAATGTCTTACATGTTCCAGGGTCAAAGCAGAACATCAACGACCCTCTGGACTATTGGTCCAACCGGTAATCCCCGAGTGGAAATGGGAAGCGATCGCCATGGATTTCGTAACCAAACTTCCCCGTACCACCAAGGGACACGACAACATTTGGGTAATCATTGACCCTTTGACCAAATCCGCTCATTTCCTTCCCATCCGTGAACATTTCAAGGTCGAACAACTTTCTCGAATTTACATCGACGAGATAGTTAGTCGGCATGGCATCCCTCTCAGCATCATTTCAGATCGTGATGGGAGATTTCTCTCTCGGTTTTGGCAATCACTTCAAGCAGCCATGGGAACCCGCCTCGATCTCAGTACCGCCTATCATCCTCAAACCGATGGTCAATCTGAGAGGACAATTCAAACACTCGAAGATATGTTGAGGGTGTGTGTCTTAGATTTCGGAGGAAACTGGGACTCTCATTTACCGTTGGTGGAATTCTCCTATAATAACAGTTATCATTCTAGCATCAAGATGCCATCATTTGAGGCATTGTATGGCCGTAAATGCCGATCTCCTATTTGCTGGCATGAAATTGGCGAGTCCCACGTGATTCACGCAACAGTGGATTCTCCAATCATTGGTCCTGAGCTTATCCAGGAAACAACCGACAAAATCACTCAGATTCGCAATAACCTTCTCGCAGCTCGTAGCCGACAAAAGAGTTACGCCGAAAAGCGACGCAAACCGCTTGAATTTACCGTGGGTGACATGGTCATGTTAAAAGTGTCCCCATGGAAAGGTGTGGTTCGATTTGGACGCAAGGGTAAATTGGCACCACGCTATGTAGGCCCGTTCAAAATCCTGAAAAGGATCAGACCAGTAGCCTACAAGTTGGATCTACCAATAGAGCTTAATAAAGTTCACCCAGTATTTCATATAGCCAACCTCAAGAAGTGTTTAGCAGACGAGAACCTTCATGTTCCTCTGGAGGATATCCAAATCGACGAGACAATGCAATTTATCGAGAAACCCTTGGAAATTGCCGACCGAAAGGAAAAGCAACTCAAAAGAAGTCGCATTCCCCTGGTCAAGATCAGGTGGCAGGCAGCACGTGGACCTGAGTATACATGGGAGTGTGAGGATCAAATGCGTACCAAATACCCGCAACTTTTCTCTTAAGGTACTATCTTCTTAAATTTCGGGACAAAATTTTCCAAAGTAGGGGAGACTGTGACATCCGCCTAAAATGGATTCGGGTCAACCCAACCCAATTGGAAATTTAATAAACCCTACTCGAGATTACTTGACGCTAATAGGATCAAAACTCATACACTACGATATAAATTGACGTTAATAGCAATATAGCATAGTATAACGTTATAACTATAATCAAATTAAATTATGATACCATATTAAAATTAAATCAAAGTATGATGCTCTAATTAAATTAAAAGAATCAAACTTGAATGCTATAATTAAACTTCAAATCAAAGTAGATTGTTATAATCAAATAATAACCTATCTTTTATAAAACTCTATTTTTATAAACTCTACATTAAATTTTATAAAACTCTTATATTAATTAATATATTTTATAAAAGATGCTTTTGTTAGTGGAAAATTATGAAGACCACCAAAAGCAAAAGGTTATTCCCATTGTCTCCCACTCACACCTCCTATCATATTTCCTTTCATTTTTCTCCCAACACATTATTCTCATCACCACTCAAACCATATCTATTCTTCCTCTCACTCTCAATCTCAAAATTCCTCCTAGAAATCTTCATTTTTCAGCCAAGAACACTCCAATATACTTAAATCTCCATCCCTCTTGAAGTATTCATCAAGGTATGTTGTTAAAAGTTCCAAATTCATACATGAAACAAATTAAATCCACCAAACTATTTAAAACTCATTTTATGCATAAACCTGATTTTTATCAGAATCCCATAAATAAAATAAGAAGTTCTGGAAATTTTCAGAAAATAACTTATTTTTATTGAATTACTATAATTATTGCAATATAATAAGGAAATAATTCACATAAAATACCTTTTTAGTCAATAAATTCTGGGAAATTTCTAGGATGACCCATACATTGATTAAAGTGGATTTATGAAGTTTCATGCATTTATATTACTGTTTTATGCTTATTTTGTATTTTATTTTGTTGTAGATAAATACATATAAAAATATATTTATGTATGTTAAAAACTAGATTTTATATTTTTCGCATCTTATTAATATTTTAAAGACTCCATGACAAATTTACAGATTTTAGTAAGAATGTTTGCTTATTTTTCCTGATTTAATGATTATTTAAAGGTTTAAATTAATAATAAATAGCTATACATGTTCAAAAAATTATAAAACCTTATCAGAATATAATATATAACTTTTTAATCATAAATAAAAAGTTGAATGAGTTTATCTTAATAGTTTCCTATTATTTATGATTTTATTGATTAGTTAATAATGAAAAACATAAGAAATACTTCCCATAGTCAAAAATATCCAAAACATTTACAGTAGGCTCAATATAATGTTGGAAAACTATGGTTAGTTTTCCAGAATTTTTGGGAATTATTTGTTATTTTCCCGAATTTTGTTGTTGTTTAATCATTAAATTACTAAATAAATACTAAAGCAATTAAGAAAAATATGAAAATTTTAGAGTAATTACTATTTTATGAAATAATGATTTTCTGATAATTTCAGAATGATTCATTACAGGTTAGTATTTAAAACCATTTTCCTAAGTATCTAAGCATGTAAAAATGCATTTTTAATGATTATTTCATATAAATAATTGTTTATAATATATAAAATCTGTAAATACTTATAATTTGACAAGTTATTATTTTAATAAGAAATTATTAAAATTTTGCCTAAAGTGAAAATATAAATTAATTATGCAAAGTAATTACTTCAATTTAAAATTCATCTAACCTATGAATACATTAATATTCAAAACAAAATTTGATTATCGTTAATTCATCTAATATAAGAATATGTGTCTAAATATTTTTATTAATACTCCTAACGAATGCCCCTGCCGCATTCATGGACTTGATTAATCGGGTATTTAAACCTTATCTTGACCGTTTTCTTATCATCTTTATTGATGACACCCTCATTTACTCCAAAACAAAGGCAGAGCATGAAAGACACATTCGCCTAACTCTCCAAACATTGCAAGGAAATCGGCTCTACGCCAAATTTTCGAAATGCGAGTTTTGGTTAAATGAGGTACAATTCCTCGGTCATATTGTAAGTGACAAGGGTATTTTAGTCGATCCCGCAAAAGTTGAAGCAGTCAAGAATTGGAAATCCCCACGTACCCCCAAGGAAATTCGGTCCTTCCTCGGTTTAGCTGGCTATTACCGGCGTTTCATTTCAAATTTCTCAAAGATCGCTTTACAGCTTACTTCTCTCACTTGCAAGGGTACGTCATTTGATTCGGGACCCAAGCAGGAAGACGCTTTCCAAACCCTTAAACAAAGATTGTGTGACGCTCCGATTCTTACACTCCCTGAAGGATCCGAAGATTTCGTGGTATACTGCGATCCCTCCAATCTCGGTCTAGGTTGTGTTTTGATGAAAAGGGGAAAGGTTATAGCTTACGCATCGCGACAACTCAAAATCCATGAAAGGAATTATACGACTCATGATTTGGAGCTTGGTGCCGTGGTTTTCGCTCTTAAAATTTGGAGGCATTACCTTTACGGCACTAAATGCGTAATTTTCACCGACCCAAGAGCTTGCAACATATTCTTAATCAAAAGGAACTCAATATGAGACAAACACGATGGGTCGAACTCCTAAATGATTACGAGTGTGAAATACGCTATCATCCGGGCAAGGCAAACGTGGTAGCCGACGCGTTAACCCGAAAAAAACATGCCAAAGCATTTCATCTAATATGTTCTCCTATCTTGTCCAATCTTAGCGACCGAATTCGAGGAGCCCAACACTCGGCAATTACCGAAAATGACATGCCCACGGGAATTGATGGGGAGTTGGAAAGTAAATCTGATGGTATTTTCTATTATCAAGATCGCATATGGATCCCAGATCGCGACAATCTTCGTACCTTCCTGATGGAAGAAATCCATAAAACTCGATATTCCATTCATCCTGGTGCTGACAAGATGTATCATGGCCTGAGAACCAATTATTGGTGGTCGGGAATGAAAAAGGATATTGCTTTATTCGTGGCCAAATGTCTTACATGTTCCAGGGTCAAAGCAGAACATCAACGACCCTCTGGACTATTGGTCCAACCGGTAATCCCCGAGTGGAAATGGGAAGCGATCGCCATGGATTTCGTAACCAAACTTCCCCGTACCACCAAGGGACACGACAACATTTGGGTAATCATTGACCGTTTGACCAAATCCGCTCATTTCCTTCCCATCCGTGAACATTTCAAGGTCGAACAACTTGCTTGAATTTACATCGACGAGATAGTTAGTTGGCATGGCATCCCTCTCAGCATCATTTCAGATCGTGATGGGAGATTTCTCTCTCGGTTTTGGCAATCACTTCAAGCAGCCATGGGAACCTGCCTCGATCTCAGTACCGCCTATCATCCTCAAACCGATGGTCAATCTGAGAGGACAATTCAAACACTCGAAGATATGTTGAGGGCGTGTGTCTTAGATTTCGGAGGAAACTGGGACTCTCATTTACCGTTGGTGGAATTCTCCTATAATAACAGTTATCATTCTAGCATCAAGATGCCATCATTTGAGGCATTGTATGGCCGTAAATGCCGATCTCCTATTTGCTGGCATGAAATTGGCGTGTCCCACGTGATTCACGCAACAGTGGATTCTCCAATCATTGGTCCTGAGCTTATCCAGGAAACAACCGACAAAATCACTCAGATTCGCAATAACCTTCTCGCAGCTCGTAGCCGACAAAAGAGTTACGCCGAAAAGCGACGCAAACCGCTTGAATTTACCGTGGGTGACATGGTCATGTTAAAAGTGTCCCCATGGAAAGGTGTGGTTCGATTTGGACGCAAGGGTAAATTGGCACCACGCTATGTAGGCCCGTTCAAAATCCTGAAAAGGATCAGACCAGTAGCCTACAAGTTGGATCTACCAATAGAGCTTAATAAAGTTCACCCAGTATTTCATATAGCCAACCTCAAGAAGTGTTTAGCAGACGAGAACCTTCATGTTCCTCTGGAGGATATCCAAATCGACGAGACAATGCAATTTATCGAGAAACCCTTGGAAATTGCCGACCGAAAGGAAAAGCAACTCAAAAGAAGTCGCATTCCCCTGGTCAAGATCAGGTGGCAGGCAGCACGTGGACCTGAGTATACATGGGAGTGTGAGGATCAAATGCGTACCAAATACCCGCAACTTTTCTCTTAAGGTACTATCTTCTTAAATTTCGGGACAAAATTTTCCAAAGTAGGGGAGACTGTGACATCCGCCTAAAATGGATTCGGGTCAACCCAACCCAATTGGAAATTTAATAAACCCTACTCGAGATTACTTGACGCTAATAGGATCAAAACTCATACACTACGATATAAATTGACGTTAATAGCAATATAGCATAGTATAACGTTATAACTATAATCAAATTAAATTATGATACCATATTAAAATTAAATCAAAGTATGATGCTCTAATTAAATTAAAAGAATCAAACTTGAATGCTATAATTAAACTTCAAATCAAAGTAGATTGTTATAATCAAATAATAACCTATCTTTTATAAAACTCTATTTTTATAAACTCTACATTAAATTTTATAAAACTCTTATATTAATTAATATATTTTATAAAAGATGCTTTTGTTAGTGGAAAATTATGAAGACCACCAAAAGCAAAAGGTTATTCCCATTGTCTCCCACTCACACCTCCTATCATATTTCCTTTCATTTTTCTCCCAACACATTATTCTCATCACCACTCAAACCATATCTATTCTTCCTCTCACTCTCAATCTCAAAATTCCTCCTAGAAATCTTCATTTTTCAGCCAAGAACACTCCAATATACTTAAATCTCCATCCCTCTTGAAGTATTCATCAAGGTATGTTGTTAAAAGTTCCAAATTCATACATGAAACAAATTAAATCCACCAAACTATTTAAAACTCATTTTATGCATAAACCTGATTTTTATCAGAATCCCATAAATAAAATAAGAAGTTCTGGAAATTTTCAGAAAATAACTTATTTTTATTGAATTACTATAATTATTGCAATATAATAAGGAAATAATTCACATAAAATACCTTTTTAGTCAATAAATTCTGGGAAATTTCTAGGATGACCCATACATTGATTAAAGTGGATTTATGAAGTTTCATGCATTTATATTACTGTTTTATGCAATTTATCGAGAAACCCTTGGAAATTGCCGACCGAAAGGAAAAGCAACTCAAAAGAAGTCGCATTCCCCTGGTCAAGATCAGGTGGCAGTCAGCACGTGCACCTGAGTATACATGGGAGCGTGAGGATCAAATGCGTACCAAATACCCGCAACTTTTCTCTTAAGGTACTATCTTCTTAAATTTCGGGACGAAATTTTCCAAAGTAGGGGAGACTGTGACATCCGCCTAAAATGGATTCGGGTCAACCCAACCCAATTGGAAATTTAATAAACCCTACTCGAGATTACTTGACGCTAATAGGATCAAAACTCATACACTACGATATAAATTGACGTTAATAGCAATATAGCATAGTATAACGTTATAACTATAATCAAATTAAATTATGATACCATATTAAAATTAAATCAAAGTATGATGCTCTAATTAAATTAAAAGAATCAAACTTGAATGCTATAATTAAACTTCAAATCAAAGTAGATTGTTATAATCAAATAATAACCTATCTTTTATAAAACTCTATTTTTATAAACTCTACATTAAATTTTATAAAACTCTTATATTAATTAATATATTATATAAAAGATGATTTTGTTAGTGGAAAATTATGAAGACCACCAAAAGCAAAAGGTTATTCCCATTGTCTCCCACTCACACCTCCCATCATATTTCCTTTCATTTTTCTCCCAACACATTATTCTCATCACCACTCAAACCATATTTATTCTTCCTCTCACTCTCAATCTCGAAATTCCTCCTAGAAATCTTCATTTTCAGCCAAGAACACTCCAATATACTCAAATCTCCATCCCTCTTGAAGCATTCATCAAGGTATGTTGTTAAAAGTTCCAAATTCATACATGAAACAAATTAAATCCACCAAACTATTTAAAACTCATTTTATGCATAAACCTGATTTTTCTCAAAATCCCATAAATAAAATAAGAAGTTCTGGAAATTTTCAGAAAATAACTTATTTTTATTGAATTACTATAATTATTGCAATATAATAAGGCAATAATTCACATAAAATACCTTTTTAGTCAATAAATTCTGGGAAATTTCTAGGATGACCCATACATTGATTAAAGTGGATTTATGAAGTTTCATGCATTTATATTACTGTTTTATGCTTATTTTGTTGTAGATAAATAAATATAAAAGTATATTTATGTATGTTAAAAACTAGATTTTATATTTTTCGCATCTTATTAACATTTTAAAGGCTCCATGACAAAATTTACAGATTTTGTAAGAATGTTTGCTTATTTTTCCTGATTTAATGATTATTTAAAGGTTTAAATTGATAATAAATAGCTACACATGTCCAAAAAATTATAAAACCTTATCAGAATATAATATATAACATGTTAATCATAAATAAAAAGTTTAATGAATTTATCTTAATAGTTTCCTATTATTTATGATTTTATTGATTAGTTAATAATGAAAAACATAAGAAATACTTCCCATAGTCAAAAATATCCAAAACATTTACAGTAGGCTCAATATAATGTTGGAAAACTATGGTTAGTTTTCCAGAAGTTTTGGGAATCATTTGTTATTTTCCCGAATTTTGTTGTTGTTTAATCATTAAATTACTAAATAAATACTAAAGCAATTAAGAAAAATATGAAAATTTTAGAGTAATTACTATTTTATGAAATAATGATTTTCGGATAATTTCAGAATGATTCATTACAGTTTAGTATTTAAAACCATTTTCCTAAGTATCTAAGCATGTAAAAATGCATTTTTAATGATTATTTCATATAAATAATTGTTTATAATATATAAAATCTGTAAATACTTATAATTTGACAAGTTATTATTTTAATAAGAAATTATTAAAATTTTGCCTAAAGTGAAAATATAAATTAATTATGCAAAGTAATTACTTCAATTTAAAATTCATCTAACCTATGAATACATTAATATTCAAAACAAAATTTGATTATTGTTAATTCATCTAATATAAGAATATGTGTCTAAATATTTTTATTAATACTCCTAACGAATGCCCCTGCCGCATTCATGGACTTGATTAATCGGGTATTTAAACCTTATCTTGACCGTTTTCTTATCGTCTTTATTGATGACATCCTCATTTACTCCAAGACAAAGGCAGAGCATGAAAGACACATTCGCCTAACTCTCCAAACATTGCAAGGAAATCGGCTCTAAGCCAAATTTTCGAAATGCGAGTTTTGGTTAAATGAGGTACAATTCCTCGGTCATATTGTAAGTGACAAGGGTATTTTAGTCGATCCCGCAAAAGTTGAAGCAGTCAAGAATTGGAAAGCCCCACGTACCCTCAAGGAAATTCGGTCCTTCCTCGGTTTAGCTGGCTATTACCGGCGTTTCATTTCAAATTTCTCAAAGATCGCTTTACCGCTTACTTCTCTCACTTGCAAGGGTACGCCATTTGATTGGGGACCCAAGCAGGAAGACGCTTTCCAAACCCTTAAACAAAGATTGTGTGACGCTCCGATTCTTACACTCCCTGAAGGATCCGAAGATTTCGTGGTATACTGCGATGCCTCCAATCTCGGTCTAGGTTGTGTTTTGATGAAAAGGGGAAAGGTTATAGCTTACGCATCGCGACAACTCAAAATCCATGAAAGGAATTATACGACTCATGATTTGGAGCTCGGTGCCGTGGTTTTCGCTCTTAAAATTTGGAGGCATTACCTTTACGGCACTAAATGCGTAATTTTCACCGACCTAAGAGCTTGCAACATATTCTTTATCAAAAGGAACTCAATATGAGACAAACACGATGGGTCGAACTCCTAAATGATTACGAGTGTGAAATACGCTATCATCCGGGCAAGGCAAACGTGGTAGCCGACGCGTTAACCCGAAAAGAACATGCCAAAGCATTTCATCTAATATGTTCTCCTATCTTGTCCAATCTTAGCGACCGAATTCGAGGAGCCCAACACTCGGCAATTACCGAAAATGACATGCCCACGGGAATTGATGGGGAGTTGGAAAGTAAATCTGATGGTATTTTCTATTATCAAGATCGCATATGGATCCCAGATCGTGACAATCTTCGTACCTTTCTGATGGAAGAAATCCATAAAACTCGATATTTCATTCATCCTGGTGCTGACAAGATGTATCATGGCCTGAGAACCAATTATTGGTGGTCGGGAATGAAAAAGGATATTGCTTTATTCGTGGCCAAATGTCTTACATGTTCCAGGGTCAAAGCAGAACATCAACGACCCTCTGGACTATTGGTCCAACCGGTAATCCCCGAGTGGAAATGGGAAGCGATCGCCATGGATTTCGTAACCAAACTTCCCCGTACCACCAAGGGACACGACAACATTTGGGTAATCATTGACCCTTTGACCAAATCCGCTCATTTCCTTCCCATCCGTGAACATTTCAAGGTCGAACAACTTGCTCGAATTTACATCGACGAGATAGTTAGTCGGCATGGCATCCCTCTCAGCATCATTTCAGATCGTGATGGGAGATTTCTCTCTCGGTTTTGGCAATCACTTCAAGCAGCCATGAGAACCCGCCTCGATCTCAGTACCGCCTATCATCCTCAAACCGATGGTCAATCTGAGAGGACAATTCAAACACTCGAAGATATGTTGAGGGCGTGTGTCTTAGATTTCGGAGGAAACTAGGACTCTCATTTACCGTTGGTGGAATTCTCCTATAATAACAGTTATCATTCTAGCATCAAGATGCCATCATTTGAGGCATTGTATGGCCGTAAATGCCGATCTCCTATTTGCTGGCATGAAATTGGCGAGTCCCACGTGATTCACGCAACAGTGGATTCTCCAATCATTGGTCCTGAGCTTATCCAGGAAACAACCGACAAAATCACTCAGATTCGCAATAACCTTCTCGCAGCTCGTAGCCGACAAAAGAGTTACGCCGAAAAGCGACGCAAACCGCTTGAATTTACCATGGGTGACATGGTCATGTTAAAAGTGTCCCCATGGAAAGGTGTGGTTCGATTTGGACGCAAGGGTAAATTGGCACCACGCTATGTAGGCCCGTTCAAAATCCTGAAAAGGATCAGACCAGTAGCCTACGAGTTGGATCTACCAATAGAGCTTAATAAAGTTCACCCAGTATTTCATATAGCCAACCTCAAGAAGTGTTTAGCAGACGAGAACCTTCATGTTCCTCTGGAGGATATCCAAATCGACGAGACAATGCAATTTATCGAGAAACCCTTGGAAATTGCCGACCGAAAGGAAAAGCAACTCAAAAGAAGTCGCATTCCCCTGGTCAAGATCAGGTGGCAGGCAGCACGTGGACCTGAGTATACATGGGAGCGTGAGGATCAAATGCGTACCAAATACCCGCAACTTTTCTCTTAAGGTACTATCTTCTTAAATTTCGGGACAAAATTTTCCAAAGTAGGGGAGACTGTGACATCCGCCTAAAATGGATTCGGGTCAACCCAACCCAATTGGAAATTTAATAAACCCTACTCGAGATTACTTGACGCTAATAGGATCAAAACTCATACACTACGATATAAATTGACGTTAATAGCAATATAGCATAGTATAACGTTATAACTATAATCAAATTAAATTATGATACCATATTAAAATTAAATCAAAGTATGATGCTCTAATTAAATTAAAAGAATCAAACTTGAATGCTATAATTAAACTTCAAATCAAAGTAGATTGTTATAATCAAATAATAACCTATCTTTTATAAAACTCTATTTTTATAAACTCTACATTAAATTTTATAAAACTCTTATATTAATTAATATATTTTATAAAAGATGCTTTTGTTAGTGGAAAATTATGAAGACCACCAAAAGCAAAAGGTTATTCCCATTGTCTCCCACTCACACCTCCTATCATATTTCCTTTCATTTTTCTCCCAACACATTATTCTCATCACCACTCAAACCATATCTATTCTTCCTCTCACTCTCAATCTCAAAATTCCTCCTAGAAATCTTCATTTTTCAGCCAAGAACACTCCAATATACTCAAATCTCCATCCCTCTTGAAGTATTCATCAAGGTATGTTGTTAAAAGTTCCAAATTCATACATGAAACAAATTAAATCCACCAAACTATTTAAAACTCATTTTATGCATAAACCTGATTTTTATCAGAATCCCATAAATAAAATAAGAAGTTCTGGAAATTTTCAAAAAATAACTTATTTTTATTGAATTACTATAATTATTGCAATATAATAAGGAAATAATTCACATAAAATACCTTTTTAGTCAATAAATTCTGGGAAATTTCTAGGATGACCCATACATTGATTAAAGTGGATTTATGAAGTTTCATGCATTTATATTATTGTTTTATGCTTATTTTGTATTTTATTTTGTTGTAGATAAATACATATAAAAATATATTTATGTATGTTAAAAACTAGATTTTATATTTTTCGCATCTTATTAACATTTTAAAGACTCCATGACAAATTTACAGATTTTAGTAAGAATGTTTGCTTATTTTTCCTGATTTAATGATTATTTAAAGGTTTAAATTGATAATAAATAGCTATACATGTTCAAAAAATTATAAAACCTTATCAGAATATAATATATAACTTTTTAATCATAAATAAAAAGTTTAATGAGTTTATCTTAATAGTTTCCTATTATTTATGATTTTATTGATTAGTTAATAATGAAAAACATAAGAAATACTTCCCATAGTCAAAAATATCCAAAACATTTACAGTAGGCTCAATATAATGTTGGAAAACTATGGTTATTTTTCCAGAATTTTTGGGAATTATTTGTTATTTTCCCGAATTTTGTTGTTGTTTAATCATTAAATTACTAAATAAATACTAAAGCAATTAAGAAAAATATGAAAATTTTAGAGTAATTACTATTTTATGAAATAATGATTTTCTGATAATTTCAGAATGATTCATTACAGTTTAGTATTTAAAACCATTTTCCTAAGTATCTAAGCATGTAAAAATGCATTTTTAATGATTATTTCATATAAATAATTGTTTATAATATATAAAATCTGTAAATACTTATAATTTGACAAGTTATTATTTTAATAAGAAATTATTAAAATTTTGCCTAAAGTGAAAATATAAATTAATTATGCAAAGTAATTACTTCAATTTAAAATTCATCTAACCTATGAATACATTAATATTCAAAACAAAATTTGATTATCGTTAATTCATCTAATATAAGAATATGTGTCTAAATATTTTTATTAATACTCCTAACGAATGCCCCTGCCGCATTCATGGACTTGATTAATCGGGTATTTAAACCTTATCTTGACCGTTTTCTTATCATCTTTATTGATGACATCCTCATTTACTCCAAGACAAAGGCAGAGCATGAAAGACACATTCGCCTAACTCTCCAAACATTGCAAGGAAATCGGCTCTACGCCAAATTTTCGAAATGCGAGTTTTGGTTAAATGAGGTACAATTCCTCGGTCATATTGTAAGTGACAAGGGTATTTTAGTCGATCCCGCAAAAGTTGAAGCAGTCAAGAATTGGAAATCCCCACGTACCCCCAAGGAAATTCGGTCCTTCCTCGGTTTAGCTGGCTATTACCGGCGTTTCATTTCAAATTTCTCAAAGATCGCTTTACCGCTTACTTCTCTCACTTGCAAGGGTACGTCATTTGATTCGGGACCCAAGCAGGAAGACGCTTTCCAAACCCTTAAACAAAGATTGTGTGACGCTCCGATTCTTACACTCCCTGAAGGATCCGAAGATTTCGTGGTATACTGCGATCCCTCCAATCTCGGTCTAGGTTGTGTTTTGATGAAAAGGGGAAAGGTTATAGCTTACGCATCGCGACAACTCAAAATCCATGAAAGGAATTATACGACTCATGATTTGGAGCTTGGTGCCGTGGTTTTCGCTCTTAAAATTTGGAGGCATTACCTTTACGGCACTAAATGCGTAATTTTCACCGACCCAAGAGCTTGCAACATATTCTTAATCAAAAGGAACTCAATATGAGACAAACACGATGGGTCGAACTCCTAAATGATTACGAGTGTGAAATACGCTATCATCCGGGCAAGGCAAACGTGGTAGCCGACGCGTTAACCCGAAAAGAACATGCCAACGCATTTCATCTAATATGTTCTCCTATCTTGTCCAATCTTAGCGACCGAATTCGAGGAGCCCAACACTCGGCAATTACCGAAAATGACATGCCCACGGGAATTGATGGGGAGTTGGAAAGTAAATCTGATGGTATTTTCTATTATCAAGATCGCATATGGATCCCAGATCGCGACAATCTTCGTACCTTCCTGATGGAAGAAATCCATAAAACTCGATATTCCATTCATCCTGGTGCTGACAAGATGTATCATGGCCTGAGAACCAATTATTGGTGGTCGGGAATGAAAAAGGATATTGCTTTATTCGTGGCCAAATGTCTTACATGTTCCAGGGTCAAAGCAGAACATCAACGACCCTCTGGACTATTGGTCCAACCGGTAATCCCCGAGTGGAAATGGGAAGCGATCGCCATGGATTTCGTAACCAAACTTCCCCGTACCACCAAGGGACACGACAACATTTGGGTAATCATTGACCGTTTGACCAAATCCGCTCATTTCCTTCCCATCCGTGAACATTTCAAGGTCGAACAACTTGCTCGAATTTACATCGACGAGATAGTTAGTCGGCATGGCATCCCTCTCAGCATCATTTCAGATCGTGATGGGAGATTTCTCTCTCGGTTTTGGCAATCACTTCAAGCAGCCATGGGAACCCGCCTCGATCTCAGTACCGCCTATCATCCTCAAACCGATGGTCAATCTGAGAGGACAATTCAAACACTCGAAGATATGTTGAGGGCGTGTGACATGCACGCAGAGGTCGTCATGCGGTCAAAAATAAGAAATAACCTAACATTCACTAGTATAGTGGAGTCAGGGTCGATCCACAGGAGCTACGTGGTCAGCCTAGATGAGAGATTACCAACTAATAGTGTCACGGCTATAGTCGGAGGAACTAATTTCTATCTGTCTACCTCAAAGCAATATTCAAACACCCAAGCCAAGCTTAGCTATGTCCAAATGACCTAGTTACTTTCTGAACTCAGAAGTACATCTCTGAATCAGGAGCAATTGAAGGCATTCAAACTAGCAAAACCGAGCATAGCATAAACTAGCTAATAACTAACAGTCCTAAGAGACAGTTAATAGCCAAGATTTAATGCCTAACCTAACCAAGTTAGCTACTGTTTTCAGCAAGGGAAAACAGTCTCAACCAAGTCACAAACAAGTTCAATCACAATCAAACAACCAAATAACAAACTAACATCCAAAACACCGAAAAACCAATATTAACATTAACCGAATGATTGCATTTATCAAAACCAATATCCAAACATCAAAATCAGTAGCTAAACACTACTAAAAACAGAACCCTAAGCTGGAGATCTATGGTTGTCACACCCAAAGATTCAACTCAAGCTTACAAATGTTTAACTAAAGTGAAATAAAATCTAAAAACATGAAAATACCAAATTATAGCTTCTGAAATGGATTCCTCGAGTCAAAGAGCTTCTAGGTCGATGTTTACACCAAGTCTTTGCTAGGGTTTTCGGCCGGAAATGCCTCTATTTATAGTTGCAAATTTCCCGTGACCGCGCCGCGCAAATGTGAAATCCGCGGCGCGCCTACTTATCCTTTCCCCGTTTTTTCGTCATTTAAGTGTGTTCCACCGCCTTACATCCGCGACGCGCAGGAGATAAACCCGCGGCGCGCGTACGTCTTCTCTTGATTTTGCATTCTTTCCATACTTTTTCCTTTTTGTGCACTTTTAGTCCCTGTTTATGTTCTTTTTCTCCAGACAAGTCCTGACACGAAAAGTGAGAATACCCATGCATATATGATATAATTTTACCAAGAACAGGGCTCAACAACGCCTAAAATACTTGATATCACTAGGCATTGTCAAACACCCCACACTTGTGCCTTGCTTGTCCCCAAGCAAGAGAGTTTTTAACAAATTATAATAGAGAATCGAACAGTTTTTGAATGTGTTTAGTTTCAAAGCTTATTGCTCTTCGAGTTAGGATGGAATAGTTTGTGAAAACATAACTGAGTTGTTCTTTAGAATTCATGGCTTTCTAGAGAACCCTTGATTACAAATTTTCTGTCCACAATGAAGTGTACTTACTCATTCAGATTCTAAAGGCCATTAAGGAATTGTCCATGACTTTCGATGTTGTCCGTGTAGCGAGCTTTCAGAAATACCATCCCAGACCAGACGATCTTAGGTGGTAAGGTGCATAAGGCCCACCCATTTTAGACTTACCGGCTCGAACAACAAAGGCCACAGATTGACTTTTCCTTCCTAAATTCCAATCCTAAAACGGCTCAATTTTCTAAACTCGTAAAACTCAACTTATTTGACTAACTAATAGCATGATTACAACTAAACAGTATTCCTTGAAAAATACTGATGCTATCACAATCACAAACCATTCATTTCAAAATTGCAATTCATTAAAAATTTTGAAAAATATTGCTAAAAATTGAAAATTTGATCAGTTCTGCAAAAATTTCAAAAATATCTCTTTCGACCGTCCACACCCCACACTTAAAACCGTACAACGTCCCCGTTGTACCAAAATTAGTTTAAAACAAGGGAGAAAGAGTTACCCCTTTTTGGACGATGGACTGCTTGGTGCTCAATATCACAGGTATAATGCGTACAAAAAGATCCTCGATTCATATGCTGGAGTTGTAGCGCTACAGTAGGACACGCCGGTGGTCAAGACAAGTGGAGGGGCACGGTGACCCCACACTTGTCTGAGACAACTCCCTCTCACTTTGGTATATCATGCACAACTTAACAAAAATTGAAAACACACATGACAGAAAATAATAAAATAATATACAGATAGCTGTGTCATAAGTTTATACATATAAAAAGAAAATGAAAGAAAGAAAGAAAGAAAAATATATCAATCACTACCAGGCGGCCTAGAGGGTCCAGCCTCATGATCGTGAGACCGGGCTGGGAATGGTCGAGGACGGTGGCCCTGGACAGATGCAGTCTGAATAAGTACCTCCCCGATCCACTCGAGCTGGTCCAAGACTCTCGTGAGCTGGCCCTCAATCTGCGTGACTCTGGCCTCCAGCCGGCTGAGGGCTCATGCGTCATCCTGCTGTGGCCGCGGCTGTGCAGGCTCTGGTGCTGGCGGCTCTGGCCTCCGGCGTCTCCTGCTGGGCTGGGCGTATACAGGCTGAGGTGCCTGAGGAGGCTCGATCGGAGCCCGGATGTACTGCCCTGGTCGCTGTTGCTCAATGAGCAACATCCTCTCCAAAGTGCGTGCTGGCGTGCGCGATGGAGGCAGAGCAGTCAGAGAGGCAGCTACTGGGGCAGTAAGGATGCCATATGAACGGGCCAGGCGGGTAATGAAGTACCCCCTGGCTAAAGGGCTGCTGGAGGAGGCGCCGGTCGCGTGGGTGGTGAAGGCGATCGCGAGGGCAAAGGGAAGATGGAGGAATCGGGACGGGTCGAGGAGAACCCACAAAAATGTCATGTCATCGCCCGACACCTTCTCGCCCCCCTCCCGATGCATGATGGAGGTGGAGACGATACGGTGCATGAGGCGATGAAGAGGATCACGCAAGTGGCTCTCCCTCGAGGCCCCTGCCTCATACCTGACGTTGGACAGCGGTGCCCAAACCTCCATGTTGGGAGGGCGCTCCGGCTCCCCCTGAATGCATGACCCGAAGAACCGGGTGAAGAAATGGTGCTGGAGGTCCTCTGGCGTGTAAATGCCCGTGCGCCTCCCGAACTCCCGGAGGTTGCACTCCCGGTGCACACCTCCCAAGCGAAAACGGACCGCCCTGGAGCGTGGGTCTCCCGCCCTGGGAGCGAAACGGACAGTGGAGATGAACTCCAATAACAGCTCCGTGTAGACCACGTCCTCGTCCGTGGCCATGATCCTGTCCCAGCCACGGCATGTGAATGATGCCTCCTCGTGGGTCCAGGTGCGATGTAGGAATGGCTCAATCGCACCCCAAAGCCCAGCGTCCCTCAAGATGTCTCGGTCTATAACCGTCGCCTCAAGAACCCGGCGATGAATCAACGCGTCCCTCCGCGAGGTATACTCCACCGAAGTGTCAAGCTCTGTGGGAAACTGAAGGAAGGCATGATCTAGTCTGAACATCATCTGCAAAAGAAAAATATAGCCACAAAACAAAAGTTTTTGCAAAATCAGTCCTTTTTCTTCCCTACCGAACCGCGGCGCGGCGCGGCGTACGCCTGTTTGCAAACCCGGGATCAAATCCCCATTTTAACCTGCTAAATCTCAATTTAATGATACCACAAGGTAGCCTAGGTTCCGATTAGCTCATCTAGGGTGTCCATTTAGCAAAACAAACACCCTATGGGCTAGCATTAGTGATTCTAAGTTTTTGAACTTTTTGGAATAAACCCTAAAATTAACTACCTAATAACTAGTTTAAACAGCTAATAGATAGTTAAAAGAGCGTACCTTGGTAGTAAAAACACAACAAGCAAGAAAAAATGCGAGAAATTTTTGATCACCAGAGCTCCGAGTTGTGTGATTTGAGTTGTGAGCCGCGGCTCACCGGATAAAGGCGAAAACCGCCTGATCGTTTCCCGCGGCGCGCATTTCTTGTTTCCGCGGCGCGCGTGTCGCTAATTCAACCCCTGCGCATCGGGTTGAGTTTCGAACCCGCGTCGCGTAATTCCAAAATCCGCGGCGCGGTCTTGAAAATTTCAAAACCTTTTCACACGACCCCACACTTGCTTCAAACCACTAATACCTGTAACGATTGATGTATTTTCTAAATTAATCCTAAGAAATATAAAACCTACCTATGACACGATGGGTTGCCTCCCAACAAGCGCTAAGTTTAACGTCTTCAGCCAGACGTGTTACTCCGTCTACAGCTATGGTGGATCGTATGCCTTCTTTCCTTGCTGCTTTTCAGTCACCACCGTTCTTTCGCTGACCCACTGCCCCTCAAACTTTCCTGGGTCGAATGGCTTGTTGGTTCTCCTGTTACTGCCCAGTTGCTGCTTTCTGATTAACTCCCGTGAATGCTGGGAGGTAGCTTTGAACCTCCAAGCTCGGTCCTTCTTTCTACATCTCTTCAAAGTCAAAGGCTTGACATGAAGCGCGTCCAGTGCCGCTCCCAGTAGTTGTTTTGAAGATCTCATTTTTCCAGAGTCCCACATGCTATCTTCAGGTTGCAATTTTGGTTTGCAGTACCAATAAAAATTTTCCAATCGAATGGGATCGGAAGGCAACATATCGGGATGCTTCCATGTCTCCTCATCGATGGTATTGATCACATCTAATTTTCCATTCATGAATGGATCATGAGTGGTGATAAAATCATGTTTATTATTTTCAAAAATCAACTCGTCAGCATCATCTTCTTGGTCATCGTCCAACAGGTGGATCGGGACCAAGAGTGAGTGACTGGTTTAATCTGATGGTGGTACAAAATCACCCATCATCGGATCCTTTCCTTCAAATTTCTCAAAATTTTCAAAAATTACAGGGTCAGGGGTAGTATGGTCATCTACACCCCCTTCCCCAAAAATATCGACAGCTTCAAAAAATTCGGGAATTGTTGGGTTGGAATCTGTACTGTCACTTACAGTCCCCTCCACAACATCCTCATCAACCAAATTTTCTGGTGATGGTATGGATTCACCCAACACCAGATCAACATTATCAATACTTTCAAAAACATCAAAAACTTCAAAGGTTGCTGAGTCAGAAGTAGCATTGTCACCTACAACCTCTTCCTCAACAACCGTTTCGACCATCTCAGTGGTCTCTTGACTTTGCCAAGGTGTATGCCCTTCCATCACATATTCAGGTGATGCAAGTTCACACACATTATCATTGGTATAAAAATCACTCACCTCCGGTTCTGGCGAAGGTGGTGAACATTTCCAACTTTCCTCTAACCTATCTAAAGAAGCTTGCACTTTTTCAAGAGCTTCAGCCTGGTCCTTCTGCTCGTGGTAGTTGTTATACATGAATACCCAAAGTTGGGCCCAAGTTACAGAATTCTCAAGCTAAGATGACTCCTCGGTCCGCCATCCATTGTCATCGAATGATCCATTGTAGCAACCATCCTCGTAATAGGTGTCGGCCGGATTTTCATAATCCTCATAATATTGATCCAAGTACATGTAATCACCCATTATAAGGATGTACACATACCAAAATTCAGCAAACTAAAATCAAAACATCAAAAATCAGAAACTAAGTCCTACAACTCACCTAACCTAAGCGCACAGCTCCCCGGCAACGGCGCCAAAATTTGACATGCACGCAGAGGTCGTCATGCGGTCAAAAATAAGAAATAACCTAACATTCACTAGTATAGTGGAGTCAGGGTCGATCCACAGGAGCTACGTGGTCAGCCTAGATGAGAGATTACCAACTAATAGTGTCACGGCTATAGTCGGAGGAACTAATTTCTATCTGTCTACCTCAAAGCAATATTCAAACACCCAAGCCAAGCTTAGCTATGTCCAAATGACCTAGTTACTTTCTGAACTCAGAAGTACATCTCTGAATCAGGAGCAATTGAAGGCATTCAAACTAGCAAAACCGAGCATAGCATAAACTAGCTAATAACTAATAGTCCTAAGAGACAGTTAATAGCCAAGATTTAATGCCTAACCTAACCAAGTTAGCTACTGTTTTCAGCAAGGGAAAACAGTCCCAACCAAGTCACAAACAAGTTCAATCACAATCAAACAACCAAATAACAAACTAACATCCAAAACATCGAAAAACCAATATTAACATTAACCGAATGATTGCATTTATCAAAACCAATATCCAAACATCAAAATCAGTAGCTAAACACTACTAAAAACAGAACCCTAAGCTGGAGATCTATGGTTGTCACACCCAAAGATTCAACTCAAGCTTACAAATGTTTAACTAAAGTGAAATAAAATCTAAAAACATGAAAATACCAAATTATAGTTTCTGAAATGGAATCCTCGAGTCAAAGAGCTTCTAGGTCGATGTTTACACCAAGTCTTTGCTAGGGTTTTCGGCCGGAAATGCCTCTATTTATAGTTGCAAATTTCCCGTGACCGCGCCGCGCAAATGTGAAATCCGCGGCGCGCGTACTTATCCTTTCCCCGTTTTTTCGTAATTTTAGTGTGTTCCACCGCCTTACATCCGCGGCGCGCAGGAGATAAACCCACGGCGCGCGTACGTCTTCTCTTGATTTTGCATTCTTTCCATACTTTTTCCTTTTTGTGCACTTTTAGTCCCTGTTTATGTTCTTTTTCTCCAGACAAGTCCTGACACGAAAAGTGAGAATACCCATGCATATATGATATAATTTTACCAAGAACAGGGCTCAACAACGCCTAAAATACTTGATATCACTAGGCGTTGTCAGCGTGTGTCTTAGATTTCGGAGGAAACTGGGACTCTCATTTACCGTTGGTGGAATTCTCCTATAATAACAGTTATCATTCTAGCATCAAGATGCCATCATTTGAGGCATTGTATGGCCGTAAATGCCGATCTCCTATTTGCTGGCATGAAATTGGCGAGTCCCACGTGATTCACGCAACAGTGGATTCTCCAATCATTGGTCCTGAGCTTATCCAGGAAACAACCGACAAAATCACTCAGATTCGCAATAACCTTCTCGCAGCTCGTAGCCGAAAAAAGAGTTACGTCGACAAGTGACGCAAACCGCTTGAATTTACCGTGGGTGACATGGTCATGTTAAAAGTTTCCCCATGGAAAGGTGTGGTTCGATTTGGACGCAAGGGTAAATTGGCACCACGCTTTGTAGGCCCATTCAAAATCCTGAAAAGGATCAGACCAGTAGCCTACGAGTTGGATCTACCAATAAAGCTTAATAAAGTTCACCCAGTATTTCATATAGCCAACCTCAAGAAGTGTTTAGCAGACGAGAACCTTCATGTTCCTCTCGAGGATATCCAAATCGACGAGACAATGCAATTTATCGAGAAACCCTTGGAAATTGTCGACCGAAAGGAAAAGCAACTCAAAAGAAGTCGCATTCCCCTGGTCAAGATCAGGTGGCAGTCAGCACGTGGACCTGAGTATACATGGGAGCGTGAGGATCAAATGCGACCCAAATACCCGCAACTTTTCTCTTAAGGTACTATCTTCTTAAATTTCGGGACGAAATTTTCCAAAGTAGGAGAGACTGTGACATCCGCCTAAAATGGATTCGGGTCAACCCAACCCAATTGGAAATTTAATAAACCCTACTCGAGATTACTTGACGCTAATAGGATCAAAACTCATACACTACGATATAAATTGACGTTAATAGCAATATAGCATAGTATAACGTTATAACTATAATCAAATTAAATTATGATACCATATTAAAATTAAATCAAAGTATGATGCTCTAATTAAATTAAAAGAATCAAACTTGAATGCTATAATTAAACTTCAAATCAAAGTAGATTGTTATAATCAAATAATAACCTATCTTTTATAAAACTCTATTTTTATAAACTCTACATTAAATTTTATAAAACTCTTATATTAATTAATATATTATATAAAAGATGCTTTTGTTAGTGGAAAATTATGACGACCACCAAAAGCAAAAGGTTATTCCCATTGTCTCCCACTCACACCTCCCATCATCTTTCCTTTCATTTTTCTCCCAACACATTATATTCATCACCACTCAAACCATATATATTCTTCCTCTCACTCTCAATCTCGAAATTCCTCCTAGAAATCTTCATTTTTCAGCCAAGAACACTCCAATATACTTAAATCTCCATCCCTCTTGAAGCATTCATCAAGGTATGTTGTTAAAAGTTCCAAATTCATACATGAAACAAATTAAATCCACTAAACTATTTAAAACTCATTTTATGCATAAACCTGATTTTTCTCAGAATCCCATAAATAAAATAAGAAGTTATGGAAATTTTCAGAAAATAACTTATTTTTATTGAATTACTATAATTATTGCAATATAATAAGGCAATAATTCACATAAAATACCTTTTTAGTCAATAAATTCCGGGAAACTTCTAGGATGACCCATACATTGATTAAAGTGGATTTATGAAGTTTCATGCATTTATATTACTGTTTTATGCTTATTTTGTATTTTATTTTTTATAGATAAATAAATATAAAAATATAGTTATGTATGTTAAAAACTAGATTTTATATTTTTCGCACCTTATTAACATTTTAAAGACTCCATGAAAAAATTTAAAGATTTTAGTAAGAAGGTTTGCTTATTTTTCCTGATTTAATGATTATTTAAAGGTTTAAATTGATAATAAATGGCTACACATGTCCAAAAAATTATAAAACCTTATCATAATATAATATATAACATGTTAATCGTAAATAAAAAGTTTAATGAATTTCTCTTAATTTTTTCCTATTATTTATGATTTTATTGATTAGTTAATAATGAAAAACATAAGAAATACTTCCCATAGTCAAAAATATCCAAAACATTACAGTAGTCTCAATATAATGTTGGAAAACTATGGTTAGTTTTCCAGAATTTGTGGGAATCATTTGTTATTTTCCCGAATTTTGTTGTTGTTTAATCATTAAATTACTAAATAAATACTACAGCAATTAAGAAAAATATGAAAATTTTAGAGTAATTACTATTTTATGAAATAATGATTTTCTGATAATTTCATAATGATTCATTACTGTTTAGTATTTAAAACCATTTTCCTAAGTATCTAAGCATGTAAAAATGCATTTTGAATGATTATTTCATATAAATAATTGTTTATAATATATAAAATCTGTAAATACTTATAATTTGACAAGTTATTATTTTAATAAGAAAATATTAAAATCTTGCCTAAAGTGAAAATATAAATTAATTAAGCAAAGTAATTACTTCAATTTAAAATTCATCTAACCTATGAATACATTAATATTCAAAACAAAATTTGATTATTGTTAATTCATCTAATATAAGAATATGTGTCTAAATATTTTTATTAATACTCCATTCCCGTTTAGTAGTTCCTAAACCAAAACTATTAATTATAATAGGTTCCACGTCGTTTTGACCCGAGCCGTCTATCGTACAACACGCGTATTCCGTTTGGACTAATGTGAGTTATCTACCCCATATTTTATAATTTTCAATACTTTTGGGGTGTATCATGTGGTTTTAATATGTTCCTACTTTATTTTATTATTTTAACACAATTGAGATATTGTTGGGACATTTATACATGAATCATTATTTGTATAATTATTGTTTGTTTACGCTACATGTACTTGTAGTGCATTACCATTTTTAGTCTAATCTCCATGACTATGCCCGTATTCTTGAGGTACGTTATGGACAATAATAGCGCTATTGGGTTGACCACCCCGCCTTGGGACGCTAAGGTGATTGATTGCACGTGGTTGAGTGTGTATGATGATTAGATGCTCCATCCTATATATATGCATATATATGTATATATATATATAGGGTGAGGACTTATTGTTGTTGTTATCATTTGTTAATCAATTTTTGATTTATAAACTGTTATCTCGATAACATTTGCTTGCCAACTTCAAAAGAAAACAAATTTCAAATTATTCAAACTTACGATTTTCTTTAATAAAACTAGATTACTCACCAACTCTCGTAGTTGACCTGTTTTTACCCATGATGCAGATTTGAAGAATGAAGTTGATGAAAAGTAGGGTATACCTTAGAAACCCACAAGACTATTTAAATTTGATGTAATAAATGTTGTTTGTATTTGAATTTGTATTTGTATGTTGTGGATCTTGTTTGCCTACTTAGTACTTAATTGAATCTAATCATATTATAACATAGTTGTCATGAGACTTTGAACAATACATCACGCCTTGATCGATTCCGCCAAGGATCGGGGTGTGACAGAAACCTCCATACATCCCTCAACTTGACGACCCTTCATTTACCTTCCAAATTTATAACAGAGATATACCATATGGGTATGTTCTTAATTGAAAATTTCCATCTAAACTTCTTAAAAAAAAGAATTCATTCATTGATCAAGAGAGTGACACTTTCAGGTATGAAATCTTGATTGAAAATCTCATGGACCCTGCTCATGTTCCTTACGCACATTATGGAATAATGAGAATGCCACTGCCCAGATAAGTATTTATAATTTATTGGTTTGTATCGTTGTTGATTTTTTTCCATTCTTACCGGTTATCATTGATTCTCTATAAGAAAAAGGCTGAGTTGATGTGTTTTCCTTATTATGAATCTTTTTTTTTTCTGGGATTTTGCCCAAGGTTTTGTTATGAGGATCTAAAGTTTTTAATATTTATGGTTTCTATATATGATGGTATTTTGACATTTATCATTAGATATGCACGTTGGCTTCTTGAGATACCCCTATTACAATGATCATAAGTTTTTCTCTTTTTGACTCTTCTGTTGTTATTTTTATATTTATATTTATATATGTTCTGTTGCGTTTGCGTGGTGATCCTTGGATGGATTTTTATAATTCTTTGACAAGAATTATAAAATCATAAAATTGATATGTGTTCACATGTCTGTTTGTGTGCCAGTTGGTATTACAAAGCAAGTATAAACAACTTAACTCGAGATATCAGGTAATATAAGATCTTTTTTATATCAATTATAATCTTAAAGGGAACCATCACCCTGATGGCCTAGTGGATAAGGCTTAGGACTCCTTTGAAAGGTTTTCTGCAACTATGAACTAAAAATCCTAAGTTCACATGCAACCTATTTAGATCTAAGTTTTTCTCCTAATTAAACATATAACAATTCCTAAAAGGCCAGAAAAAGATTAACTAAAAGAAAGATCAAGAAAAACCAACCTTTAGTGAATCTTGGAAGCAAAGCAACAGAAACCTCTTGCCTCAAATGTAGTCACACCCTAGCTTGGAGTTGTTGGCCGAAAATACCTTTAGAGAGAGCTTCAAAATCGTGGCTTTAGGGTTAGGGTGAGCCTCCCTATTTATAGGCTCCAAATGGTGATCAGATAAACCTTAAAGATAAACCTTTTTGAATTCAAATTAAGATAAGCCTTTATCTTAATAATTCAAACCCTTTTATCCTCATTATCAAAATCGAAAATAAATATATTTCCATATATAATTTCGACCACCACTCTTACTCACTCAACTGTCACTTACTCAACTATTGAATAATTACAGTTTTAGTCCCTGCACATTAATTAATCAATTTAACTGCCAAATTAATTCCAATTAATTCCAGAAAAATTTATAATTAATTATTATAGTTTCTAATTAATATATTATCACTTAAATATATTAATAAACTATTTATTTAATTTCTATTGATTTATTAATCACATAATAAATCAATCTTTCTCTCTACCGGACTTTCTGCCAATCCTCCAACTATGAGGGCAACCCAAATGGACTATGCTACTATTAATTAGATAAATACTAATTATTAGTCATGGCTTAGACACCTAATCCAACAGTCTCCCACTTGGATAAGTCTATGACTAAAATTACCAATTTAACCTCTAATTAATTAGCAACTGTAGCTTCCTAGAAACCGCTGCCGAACTCTGACCTAGTCAGCTCTGTCCAATGATAAGTGATCATATGACCCTTCGTCCAACAAGATATTTTTCAGACACGAGACATGGATTGAGATCAATCTCTGTCCGATATTCTGTTTCCTGATTTCCCATTTTGCTTATGACTTTGGGACTTCTAATTGAACACATCAATTTAGTCCAGGCTGGCCAGCACTTTAGTCAACTTCAAAATCATCGAGAGGCCTACAGATATCTGTTTCCCATCAGGGTCAAGGAACGAATAAGCTTTGACTTATATGCTTATATCTTTTACAAGTCAAATCATTCACAACAACATGTTTTATAACATCGAGTTACCGATGCGTTTTCATATTATCAATGAACAACTACCTTGTAAATCATAACTCATATCTCTCCACTTCAAGATCATAAGATATTATTGTCTCAAGATTGCTTGTGATATAATCCATGAAGCAATCTGTTGAGCGTGGGTTTATCCAATACTCAAATCTCTATTTCTAAGTACTCATGAATGTTGTAGCAATCCTATTGCTATGTCTAACTCCTTAGACAGTCTACAAACCAATTCATGACAGTCTTGATTCAATACTTACTTCCCAAAGTATGAGCGACTGTGGACCTATCTGAATAATTAAATTATTCGGGAAGTAAAACATGCAAAAATGAAACATAAAGATCTGACTGGTAGCTACTCTTGCTTATTACCAAGTCTCCACAAGGTAATCACCAAGTCGGACCTTGTCATAAACTGTTATCGGTTTCAAGATTTCTTTTAAACTTTCAATTCTAATTTTACATCTATGTCTTTATCAACCTTACACTCTTTCTATGTATCGAAAGTATCTTATACTTATACATTTTATTGCAGATGATCCAATCGGATGCTCATCCGATAACATCTCAATATGTTATCCTGTCAATTTCTCTTTTAACTCCATTCTGTGTACTGTGACTTCCTATGGTTCTGGGTCTGCACCCTAAGACTATTTCGAGGTGTTATGATGTGCCGGTGAACCATACGCGCTCCATCAAAATACCAACGAGACTCTTTAACCATGAAGTCCTTTAACATCATGTCCTGATGTTAATAATTACCACTTTGAAAATCTTTCAAATTAATACTATCACTTTCACCCTAATCATTTCCTAATGAATTCTCACTTGAGTTCAACCAATCCATCCAGTATTCCCAGCCAGACAATGTCCTGAATCCAACTTACTATGTCCTAAGCATTAAGTTATCAGGACATGTTCATGACTTTATGATCGATCCAAAACTTGTGGAACCCGATTTAATCCTATTCCAAACCCTTTCGGAATCCAAGGATTATTTATAATCCTTTGTGTCATGATTTTCGAAAAACTATTTTCCTTTCAGAGACTTTTCTCGTGCATCTTGAATCTTATCAAGATCATGCTTACAATGGCTAAGTCTATGCTGGCGACTTCATCTTTCCAATAGATGACTATGAATTACATGAGTATGTTGCACCTTCTTTATTTCTTTCATGCCAAGTCATCACACTTTGCAATGACAAGAAAAACTTTTCCTAAGTCTATGCATCTTGAATCTCATCAAGAACATCTTTGGCAGAATCTGGATCTATCTCATAGACGTTTACAACCACCTGAGTATGACGTATTTCTATTAAGGCTTTCATAGCGATCCGTCTCTTAACACCAAGTCATTACACTTCGTAATGAAAAGAGACGTTTCCTAGAACCATTATTTATCCCACATGTAGGGATAGTGGATAACGGCGACTCCCACTGGCTTTGACATGGTTATAGGCTATTCACAAAATCCAGAACTTATGGCACATTTTGAGAATCCAAACCTTTCTGACATTTTAATGGAAATCTTTCATCCCTTTCTCAAAATCCAATCCTTTGGCATATTTTGAGAATCTGAATATCCTTTCTTGCGAGATGCCCGCGGGACGAAACCCGGGGCCATGTACCTTTTGTAATGGCATGCTCTTTGTGTGTCCCTATTAGTGTGCCGGTAAACCACACATGCTCCACTAACGACTCACACTATGCCATGCAGAATCCTCTCGGATTTCATCTTCTATTTAGAGTGCTTTACTCGGAATCAATTGCTTGACTCTGATTATCGATTCACTCAACTAGATGCTCTGAAGGTATGTATATGTCCATGTTGCTTTCTTTTGATGATTCAGTTACTCCCACTGGTTTTTAGACCAGGTGTAAAATCAATCAAATTTTCACACAGACCGTGTCTCGTCCTAAGGTCCTCTTATTTGGCAGCAGTCGGGCTTACCAATGCTTCCAAGTAGTCGGATTGCAAATCCGTACCAACTGCAGTGTTTTACCACTAATCAGTATGTCACCCCGATCACAACTACTTATGATGGTGATCAATACTACTGGTTAAGAGGAGATTATGTCAGTTGTAAAGCAGAAATCTAATTTCTGCTCCAAGCCTAGTGATGACTAAAAGGTTCTTTCATTGCTAATCCTAAACTCATTTAGGACTGTCCCAACTCCCACTGTTTCCTTAGACCATGAGTTCTTTCTAAAAGAGCTCTTTAGTTACAGTGGGATAGCTAATGAAACGACAATGATGATCAAGTTCAGCTGGTCATGAGGTTCAGATGAACACTACAAGACCCTGGACTTTCTATGTACAAGTGGGATAATCCCAGCTCTACATTTCAGGCAGTGTCTGCAAGACCTACTTAGTCTAGGATGTGGTCAGAGTATGGTTTTATATGGACTGACTGGTATAGTGTTCATCTTATTGGAAACTAATTGGCAATGTATCTCATACACCGAGGATCGAACTGTTTCGACCAATGCTCTATTATCTTCCCTAAGACACATTATAACCATTAATATTCTTAGAAGAGAATGAACTGTGAAATCTTTTTCTCAGTTTATGTTATCGCTCAGGTTCTGTGGAACTTGTACTTCCTTTCAAGTCCTTGAACTGTTCGAGGTTTCAATTCAATTGCTTATCCCGATTAGCAATGTCATATTCGTCATACCGAATAATGAATATCGTGAAGTACAAACAATTGTGTTCTATATCAAGATTCTAGAAATACACAACAACAGGTGTGTCCGTTGCTCTTAATCTCAATGTCCTTTACATATCTATGTAAACTTATGACTTTGTTCAAGACTTGCAATCTTCAGTTGACTCTAAGTCAACTGATTCCAAAATCCTATCCTCTGGATCTTTGGGTGATTCATTTCTTGCCACATGTGCTTTATAAAGAACTTAATCATCATCTGACTCCAAGTCAGATGATTCCAAAGTCCTATCCAACTGGACCTTTGGTTGATTCATTTCTTGACACATTAAGAAATTAATTCATCAAGTGACTCTAAGTCAAATGATTCCAAGGTCCTGTCCAACTGGACCTATGGTTGAATTGATTCTTATAACATTTGTATTAACAATCATAAATGACACAATTCTTGAATCCAAACACTTTGGATGCATCAACATTCAAGTTATTAGTAATCATACATTCAACACATTCATATAACATTTCAAGGATAATTTCAGACAACAGGTGTTAAAAGAAAATATGACAATTTTATTAAAAGTTAAATCCTTGAACAATGTAATAGACAATGTCAAAAATGTATCTAAAGACTAATAACAATATTTAATATCTATCTAAACTTCAAAACTGCACGAGCTGGAGATCCAATCCAAATGTGCTCCTATGCGACAGAGTCCCGTGCCTTCTTGATTCCCTGCATACAATCCCAAATGCGACTGTGACATTATGTATCAAGAAATCTTGGAACAGGAGTTTTGAGGTTTTTAGATATACCTGAGCTTTCAAAAGAGTTGGAGCGTCTTCCAATCTTTCCGTGACTGTATCCGATTTAGCGGATTCCCAGTTTGAGACATGTCTAGTCGATCTTGACCGTTTCTTGTTACGTCTCTTCACTGGACTTAATCCAGAAGTAGCTGAGCCATTGGAGCTATGCCTGTCCAAGAGTGACTCGTATAAAGTCAACAGTGGACGCATTTCCATGAGGGTCTTTTTCTGGTCTTCCTTTCTATACGTCTGAATGAACAGATCGTATTCATTTGTCAGCGAAGCGAGCAGGATGTTAACACTCTCTTCCTGACTCATGGAATAACCAAGTTTATACAATTCGCCTATGTACGCTTGAATCTGAACAACATGCGAATTGATGCTACTTCCTGCTTTCAGCTTGCACTCTGCAAGTCTTTTGAAGATCCTGGTTCGTTCCTCTTCAACTGGTTTCTAGAACTTTTCCTCAACCAGTTGCATCAACTCATATGGCCCCAAGGATTCAAAATCCTTGCGGAACTCGGGGTCAATGGTTGATAGCATGAGGTCACGAATCTCTTCGGATTCATCACAAGAACCTTTTATGATGACTTGTTCCCGTAGAACTGGGATCAGATACTCAATGAGATGTAGCTTGCCAGCAATGCCGAGAGCCAGTCTCCAATTGCGAAGCCATTCTTTACAGTTGAGGTCAATCAGCCTTTCCATATTTGGCAGGTGCATTCTGATGCTTTCAGAAATGGGTGAAGGAGGAGAAGGAGGAGAATTGACACTTGACATCTATAAAAGAAATAGAATTTATTAGTTTAATTGATCCTTTTTAAATAATTACCCAATATGTTATTTAATAAGGCTATGATCCAAAATACCCCAACTATGGTGTGAATAGGGATGCCATAATCACAACATAATGGTCATTAAGGTAGATAAGCACTTATCAATTTCATCTTATGAAATTCCTAGATCTGTTGAGATTCATTAAACTTTTCAATGGCATGTTTAATCTCGGATGTGCCCCACTGTTTGTGACTGGGATGCCGAGGATCACAAACTGGATGTGAATAACCATGCAAATTAGCTTGGTACTCTCGGGTTAATTATCATCTCTAATTGATGTGCCGGTAAACCACACACGCTCCATCAACAATGATAATACCCGGGAAACCCATTGCAACTCTTTATGAACCCCAATTGGCGTGCCGGTAAACCACACATGCTCCACCAATGTTTCATAAAGTGCAATGTGCAATTTCATGGATTAGCACCAATTCACATTTTTCCTAAAGTAACTAGATTTGGGTTTTATTAAGTGTTCTAGTACTTTGAATCATTATACTTTTAGTGATTATTAGGCGGTCCTATCAAACCTGTTCGGCTAACGACCCTCCACTGATCAGGCGAGCGGTGGGTGAGAGTGTTCACCCGTTAGACCGCCATTTTATAGGCAGTCTCCTTATACCCACTTTATAGATCAGCTTCGTGAATGAGGCCTACTAATGATTTGACTAACCATTTTAATCTTATACATATAATAATAACTTCCTAATTATAATATATATAAGATGTAATTTTTTAAACCTTTAAAAATTGTTTCTGGTTTATCTTTTAATTTATTGTCGATTTAAACTATTAAATTTCAAATTAAATTAAACCTTAAAAATCGATTTTAATTATCCTTTAATTAACCAATTAATTAAATTAATTAAATTTGATATTTTAAACCTTTTAAAATATTTTGGATTTATCCTTTTAATTTTCGCCAATTTAAACAATTAAATTCTAAATTAAATTAAATCCTTGAATTATCTTTTAATTACCAATTAATTAAATTAATTCAAATGTAGATAGGTTTTATCAAATTAATCAAATTAATTAAAACCTATCTTAAACCCCCTAATTTTCGATTTCAAATAATGGGTTTAAGGTTATCCATTTAATTAATCAAATTAAAGTTACCAAAAATAGAATACCTTCTAAAACCCTAGCAAATTTTCGAAAATCATAAGGGGGAGGGGCTAGGGTTTTCAAAACCCTAACCCTAAATCGATTTCAGCCCCATTAGGGTTTAGAAGCTATAAACCCTAATTTTTAGGAAAACAATTATAGCAATTTAACAAGAAAAACAACCAAATGCTCTGATACCACTGAAAGGTTTTCTGCAACTATGAACTAAAAATCCTAAGTTCACATGCAACCTATTTAGATCTAAGTTTTTCTCCTAATTAAACATATAACAATTCCTAGAAGGCCAGAAAAAGATTAACTAAAAGAAAGATCAAGAAAAACCAACCTTTAGTGAATCTTGGAAGCAAAGCAACAGAAACCTCTTGCCTCAAATGTAGTCACACCCTAGCTTGGAGTTGTTGGCCGAAAATACCTTTAGAGAGAGCTTCAAAATCGTGGCTTTAGGGTTAGGGTGAGCCTCCCTATTTATAGGCTCCAAATGGTGATCAGATAAACCTTAAAGATAAACCTTTTTGAATTCAAATTAAGATAAGCCTTTATCTTAATAATTCAAACCCTGTTATCCTCATTATCAAAATCGAAAATAAATATATTTCCATATATAATTTCGACCACCACTCTCACTCACTCAACTGTCACTTACTCAACTATTGAATAATTACAGTTTTAGTCCCTGCACCTTAATTAATCAATTTAACTGCCAAATTAATTCCAATTAATTCCAGAAAAATTTCTAATTAATTATTATAGTTTCTAATTAATATATTATCACTTAAATATATTAATAAACTATTTATTTAATTTCTATTGATTTATTAATCACATAATAAATCAATCTTTCTCTCTACCGGACTTTCTGCCAATCCTCCAACTATGAGGGCAACCCAAATGGACTATGCTACTATTAATTAGATAAATACTAATTATTAGTCATGGCTTAGACACCTAATCTAACATCCTTCTCTTCCCCCATAAGGAGGTTCTGAGTTCTAATCTGACTCCCTCCCTTTCCCCATAGGGAGTGTTAGGTTTCAATCAGGGGATGGCCACTGGCCACCTCTCTACCCCCGTAGGTGATTGACCCAGACCACCCTGCTGCCAGGTGTGCGTGGGCCCTGAGGTTGCTTCATCAGGGTCATCCAAAGGATGGGTCGGGTGGGGTCCTCGGTTATCAAAAAAAAATATATCTTAAAGGGCTTTTAAGTTTATCTATTTAAAGTGTTTATTAGATTATTATGATTTTTTTTTTGTTAAAAATCTGTTTTTAGTGTTTGGATGAAATAAAATAAAAAATGATTATGCACTCTGCAGTTGTATAATAATCAAATCAATGAAACTACAATTGACATTCATTCCAGTGATAAAAATGTGATCTTTTTTGTAGTTCGTTTTCTCTGAAGGAGCTGTTAAGGTTATGTCAAAAGATCGAAAAGGATGCTACTTTAGGTGAGTGTTAGTGTACAAAAAAGGTCTGAATGTAAAATCCATATGGAAATGATTTTTTTATTAATTCTTCTATTTTTGTCCTACTAGGGGAAAGGATAGGATATCTATCGTCTATGCAAAAGACGTGAATGCCCTTTTTGTAACTGAAAATAACGTTGCTTGATAAGTTGATATGTTGAACAGGAGTTCATATTAATAAAGGCCTTCTTGCACTTGGAAACGTCATAAGTGCCCTTGGTGATGAAAAGGAAAGAAGGTGTACATGTTGCATATTGAGATACTAAACTTACTCGGCTGTTGCAGGGTTCACTCGGTGGGAATAGTAGAACTGTCATGATAGGTAACATCTAAAAAATCATAAATTAATTCTGGCACATGACTGTTGAATGCCAAGATGTTAAAGCAAATTTTGGGTATCTACTGTTACAATAGTGCCAAGTGGGGCTCAGATGATGGTTTTCGTACGCTCCTTTCTTAGTCTACCCTTGGGGCGGGAAATGCTGTATAGTAGTGGAGTTTTATTTTATTTTTTTTTTTAAATTGTCAGCTTGTGTTAGTCCTGCTGATATAAATGCTGAGGGAACTTTGATCCAATCTCCGATAAACCTTAATCAAATGTCGTCTTCCTGTAAGTTATTTGCCCTCTCTCTAATTATTCTTTGAAAAAGATTTCGCTTTTTAAAAAAAAAACTAACCACAAACAGATGGTTTTTAGAAAACCTACTTTGTAGAAAGTTTTTTTATAGCAACCTACTTCAAAGAAATGGATTATTTAGGAACCTACTTTGTACAGACCGGTTATTTAAGCAAAAAAAAAAATAGACATCTAACCTGTACATAGGGTACTTTTAACAAACCTACTTTGTATAACCTGATAGTGCTTTATTTTTACAATAAACACTATCTTAAAAGACAGTTTTTATCGCATAAAATACACTCAGAGACACAAGAAAATCGTCTTTTCTTGCAACACGAAGGAACGCAATAACTGCCTTAAAACATGCAAAATGCTTCTTTATAACAGATATGGTTCAGACAGACCCGTCTAACCTACCTCGTCTGTTAACCAAATAGATTATATTTCAAATAAGAATGCATGTTTTCCTAACATCCAGGCAAAAGCTCACATTCCAACGGCAGCTACTGATGCACACCACAGACTCCCAAAAGTCTGGCGGTGATAATAGATCTACTGTCGGGTCATCACTAGCCCAAGCTAGCCATTTGTTTTCGCATAGAGTACATCTCACAAATCACGGGGAAAGCCTATTAAGATATCATTATTTTTCTCAAAAGAATTATGATTAATTTGTCTTCAGTCCCCAGACATCCTCACTAAAATTGCAAACCAACGAGAGAATATCTCATTTGTTCATACACTGCACATCACGGCCCACTGCTGTGTTGCAGATGCAAATCTGCCAGAACTATGGTAATTACCATAGGAAATCCTGATAAGCTCAACATCAAAACAGGCTTATATTAACAGGTGGCTAAACATGAATTACGATTCATGTTTAACTTGAACAGAGTTCTCCGGAGCTGCTGGTGTGAGGAAAACACGAGGGATTTGTGTGCTAACATTTATGGCTTTATTTCAGGAACAAGAATCAATCAAGACCCAAGAAACTCTGAGAAAACAACCAAACCCGAGGAAGTGATGCTCCGAACCAAAGAGCAAAAATGCGAAAAACTCATAAAAGCTACAGCAATCGCGACATGACACGAGCTATGGTCGCGACGCAAAGAAGGACAAAACACAAGAATCCAGACTCTACCTCGCGACGTGACGACATCACTGGTCGCGATGCGAAGACACCAACGCGACAACACCAACTTTTCGATCGCGAGACTACCAACAAGACGCACTAACCAGACAAGTGGCCGACAAAAACAAGCACTCAGCCGCACCCTCGCGACGCGACAGTCACATGGTCGCGACGCGAGCACTGAAGTTCAGCAACTATAAATAGATGCATTCTATGGACGTTTTCAAATACCAATTCACGTTTTCAGACACCAATTCTCATAAGAATACTCCAACACTCTCAATCAGTTGTAATATCTCGAAATCTCTCTTAGTTTGTTGTTTAGAACCAATAGATTCTCCATTTCGGTGGTAATTCTAGTAGTAATTCAAGATAATTCGAAGGGTAAAAGCACCAAGCTACATGTCGAGGAACATCAAGACTATCGCCACGATCATCACTCGAATGGAATGCTAATCTCTTCAGATTACTTCCGGTAATGTTATCATACCTTTAGTGTAACATGTTTTTACTTTGATTCCGAACAAATGTTTTACTATTGTAACTATTAAACTCTCATATCCTTGGATACAATTAGTGAATCATTTTTGTTTACTTCTACTTGTTATTATATTTTCAAGACATAGTATTATCAACTTATTATTCGTGCCCATCTCATCTAAATAACGAGTTAAGACGAATAATCACTTAATATACTTTGTGCCCAATTAATATGTTAATAAGTTGTAATGTTACTATTATTTTGATAAAACATAATATTGTCATACCATTGTTTGTACCTAATCTATCAAATTGTTAGACAAAGACAAATAATTAATTCAACATGTTATGTATTTACCTGATTAATAGCAATTGTAGTAAACTGTAATTATGTCAAAGTAATTATATCGGAATCATTATAGTAAAACATGCGAAATTAATTGCTGATAACTAAACCGGAAGTAATTCTTTCTCTATTCTCAAGTTATTATTTCAATATTATTACCATCACAATCAACATTTACTTTACAACTCGTTAAAGATTAACCACTAAATCCCTGTGGACTCGACCCCGCTTGCCCTATCTATGTAGTAATAGTGGGTTATAAATTGTTTTTGACGCGTGTGACGATCGTGTTGTCAAAATGGCGCCGTTGCCGGGGATTATGTGCGCTTAATTTCTAAAGAGTTGCTTAAAGTTATTTTTTTTTGTATTATTTTCTTTTTTTTTAGCAAACTCACTTGTTTATGCATACAAGACATAGTAGCAACAATTCACCATTGTTATTTAATCTGGAGCCTGAAAGAACTATTAGAAACAATCGAATTGCAAGACGTTTATTTGAAACCATGAATCTGGACGAAGTATTAATAGAAGATGTTCCCGATGAATCACACATACAACCTCCACAAATTGGTCCTCATAATCCCATACCACAAGCACATCCACCAAATCCTCCACAATTCAGAAACAATGGTAATAATGGTGGATATCAAGGAGATAACACCAACAATTGGAATGGCACAAATCGACACAACGGTGGCTTTCATGAAGGTAATCAATTCCAATTTCATCCTCGTTATTTTGATCAACCCAATAGACACTCTGTAGCATCTCACTTTCAACCAGGAGATTTTGATGATCCTTCACCTATAATATTTCCACATGGAAATGAACATATTGTAGAAATTAGACCACAATTAATTGGAGTAATTCCACTTTTTCGTGGTTATAAAAATGAGGATCCTTATAATCACTTGTATGAATTTCTTGCAATAGCTAACGCAAACACACCGAGGGAAACCAATAGAGATACCTTTAAACTACATTTATTTCCATTTACTTTAAAAGAAAAAGCAAAATATTGGTTTACATCACTTGCTCCTGGAAGTATTAATACTTGGGATCAATTGAGAACCAATTTTTTACAAGAATTTTACCCAGCAAGTAAAACAACGGAAATAAGAAAAGCAATACAAGATTTTTCGCAAAAACCCAACGAAGAATTTCATGATGCTTTTGATCGTCTTAAGGAATTACTCCGATCTTGTCCGCATCATGAATTCCCTTGTTGGCAACTTGTAAGGTATTTCTATGATGGAGTGGATAACACGAATCAATCCATGATAAATGCTGCCTCGAGTGGAACGTTTATGTTGCAAGATAGTGAAAATGCTTGGAGATTTCTAGAACAATTGAGTAATGGTTCAAAAGCTAATTACTCAACAAAAAAACAAGAGAATCCAAATCAAACTGTTGCAACAATAGCACTCGATAAAACATGGAAAATGGAGTAAAATCTGATATCATGTCTTTAAGCAAAAAGGTTGACTTATTGCTTACAAGCCTTGGAAAAGAGAAGGGTTCTAATGTTTTGCAGGGACAAAAGCCATGTGCAAATTGTGGAAACACCGGACACATGAATGCGCACAATTGCACAAAGACTCATGAAGAACTCAACCACTTAAGTGGATATGGTCAATACCATAATCCACAAAGACCTTTCAGACCCAACAATCAGGGAAATTTTCACAACAACAATCAGGGAAATTTTCACAACAACAATCAGAGAGGACTGCATCAAAACCAGCATCAAAACCAACAACGGACATTTCAAACCAACCACAATGGAAGAGAAGGAAGTTCAAGCAGAAAAGAACCAGAAAATGAAGGAACAAAGCTAGACAAGATAATGGAATTCATCACCCAGACATATCAGAAAACCGATACCAATACCAAAACAATCGCAGCTATGGAGAAACAAATAGCCCAGCTGGCAGAACAACTCGGAAAAAGAGAAGAAGGAAAATTCCCAAGCAGCACAACTGTGAATCCTTCTCACAGTCAAAGGCCGGGGAAAGAACATCAAGTCAACCAAGTCATCACCTTAAGAAGCGGGAAGAAAGTCAACAATCAGGTAAGTTCTCTTCCCAACCCAACTTTAGAAGAAGAAAGTGATACCGAGGAGATTTACAATGAAAAAGAGGAACTAGAAAAAATTTTAAAAGAAAAAGAAACGAAAAATGAACAACAAACTAACATCGCACCATATCCTTCAGCCCTTGAACCATCGACCTCTAAAGACACAAAAAGGACTAAGTCGGAAGACATGTGGGAAGTCTTTTCCCAAGTCAAAATAAACATTCCCTTAGTCAAATTAATCAGAGAAGTCCCTTCATACGAGAAATTTCTGAAAGATTTGTGCATTCAGAAAAGAAAATTAAAATCGCGTCTCCCCAAGAAAGTAGACTTAACAGAACATGCAAGTTCTATAGTCTCCAATTCTCTTCCTCCCAAGCTTAAAGACCCAGGAGCACCTTTAATCTCTGTTACCTTGGGTAACATTAACATAAAAAGGCACTCTTGGATCTTGGAGCAAGTGTCAACATTCTTCTTGGAAATTTGTTTGATCAATATGAACTAGGCAATCTAGAACATACTGATATCATTTTACAACTTGCTGATAAATCCACAAAAATTCCAAGGGGAATGTTGACCGATGTTATAATCAAGGTAGATGAATTTTACTATCCAGTTGACTTTCTTGTACTTGATACTGAACATACTTATAAAGAAAGTCAAGCTTCAATTATTTTGGGACGACCATTTTTGGCAACAACAAATGCCCAAATTAATTGCAGAACGGGAGCAATGGATATAGCTTTTGGAAACAGAAAACTGTGGTTAAATGTCTTTAGCACATTTAATAATTCGTCAACGGAACACGAGTGTTATCAAGTTGATGTAGTTGATGACTTAGTGCATCAAGCTACACCAACCATCTTACATTCTGATAAGTTGGAGAGTTTTCTTAATAATACCAGGATCGAGGACATGGACACAAAAGAAGCATACCTGATGGAAGAAGTCTTCCAAAGTCAAGGAAGAACACCATGGATCCCACAAGTGGATAAATTACCCACAAATTTTTCAGAACTGTTAAAATCATCTTTTGAAGTACCACCGGTTTTAGAATTGAAAACTTTGCCAAACCACTTGAAATATTCATTTTTGGGAGCTAACAAAACTTTACCGGTAATCATTTCTGCTGATTTAACAGGTGCTCAAGAAGAAACTTTGTTAGAAGTGTTGGTAAAGTACAAGGAAGCTATTGGATGGACAATAGCATATCTGAAGGGGATAAGTCCAGCAACGTGTATGCACAGAATCATTACCGAAGAAGGAATGAAACCATCCCGAGAAACACAAAGATGGCTGAACCCAAATCTCAGAGAAGTGGTTAAGAAAGAGGTACTCAAATGGTTGGACGCTGGCATCATTTACCCAATATCAGATAGCGATTGGGTAAGTCCAACCCAAACAGTGCCTAAGAAATCAGGAATCACGGTGGTAGAAACAGAAGACGGAGAAAAAATGACCACCAGACCAATCACAGGATGGAGAGTTTGCATCGACTACCGCAAGTTGAATGCAGCAACGTCAAAAGATCATTTCCCACTCCCATTCATAGACCAAATAGTCGAAAACTATCTGGAAAGAAATTCTACTGTTTTTTAGACGGATACTCGGGATACAATCAAATTGCCATCCATCCCGAGGATCAGGCTAAAACAACCTTTACTTGTCCCTATGGCACCTTCGCATTCCGAAGGATGCCATTCAGATTATGTAATGCTCCCGCCACGTTCCAACGTTGCATGATGGCTATATTTTCTGATATGGTGGGAGAATCACTAGAAATCTTTATGGATGATTTTTCGATATTTGGCTCCTCTTTTGAAAATTGTTTAAAACAGCTGGAAAAGGTACTAAAAAGATGCACAGAATCTAATTTAATTTTAAGTTGGGAAAAGAGCCATTTCATGGTCAAGGAAGGAATTGTACTTGGGCATGTCGTTTCAGAACGCGGTTTTGAAGTTGACAGAGCCAAAGTACAAATCATTTCCACACTTCCCCCACCAAGCTCGGTAAAAGGTATTCGTTCCTTTCTTGGACATGCCGGATTTTACCGACGATTCATTAAAGATTTTAGTACCATTTCTAAACCACTGTGCAAACTGTTATTAAAAGATGCACCATTTATCTTTGATAACGCCTGTCAAGAAGCATTCACAATTCTGAAACATAAATTAACTGAAGCACCAATTTTGCAAGCACCTAATTGGCTTCTTCCTTTTGAAATAATGTGTGATGCTAGTGATTATGCTATGGGAGCAGTATTGGGACAAAGAGTGGACAAGAAACCAGTTGTTATTTGCTATTCAAGCAAAACATTCTCCGAAGCACAGCTTAATTATACCACCACTGAGAAGGAACTTTTGGCGGTTGTTTACGCTCTAGATAAATTTAGATCTTATATCTGGGGATCTAAAGTTATTTTGTACACAGACCACAACGCCATCCGCCATCTGATGGAAAAGAAGGAAACAAAACCACGGCTCATTCGGTGGGTACTTTTGTTGCAGGAATTCGACATAGAGATCCAAGAAAAAAAGGGATCTAAAAATGTGGTGGCTGATCATCTCTCCAGAATCAAAACCGATGAAATTCAAGGGGAAACTATACGGGAGGATTTCCCTGATGAGTAACTGTTTTCTGTTCAAAAATTACCATGGTTTGCTAATCTGGTTAATTATTTTGTAACAGGAAAAACACCGCAACACTGGACCACACAACAAAGGAGATACTTTTTCTCCCAAACCAAGCAATATCTGTGGGAGGATCTAGATCTGTTCAAAATAGGAGCGGACCAAGTTATCAGAAGATGTGTGCCAGACGCCGAACAGACGGACATTCTCCGTTACTGTCACTCATACGCATGCGGAGGACACTTCAGTGCCAAAAAGACTGGGCATCGAGTTCTCCAAAGCGGTTTTTTCTGGCCCTCTCTATTCAAAGATGCTTACACTTATGTCAAAGCTTGTGATAGATGTCAACAGATGGGGGGAATCTCAAGGCGAGACATGATGCCGATGTCCCCAATATTAATTGTCGAAATCTTTGACGTTTGGGGCATTGACTTCATGGGTCCATTCCCCACATCATTTGGAAATTTATATATTTTATTAGCGGTTGACTATGTATCCAAATGGGTAGAAGCTGAAGCTACCAAAACAAACGACCACAATGTCGTAGGCAAATTTGTAAAAAAGAACATTTTCTCAAGGCACGGAATCCCTCGAACCATCATAAGTGACGGGGGTTCCCACTTCAAAAATAAACATTTTGCAAAAGTTTTAAAACACTATGGTGTTACCCACAAAATTGGTACCCCATATCATCCACAGACAAGTGGACAAGCGGAGGTCTCTAATCGTGAAATTAAAAGAATTTTAGAAAAGACAGTCAGACCAGACCGAAAGGACTGGTCAATTCGATTAGATGATGCTTTATGGGCCTATCGGACGGCATATAAAACCCCCATCGGGATGTCCCCGTATAGACTTGTGTATGGCAAACCATGCCATTTACCTGTGGAGATAGAACACCGTGCCATGTGGGCAATCAAAAACGCTAATATTAATTTAACTGATGCAGGAGAAGAGAGAAAGTTACAGTTATCAGAACTGGAGGAGATAAGGAAGGAGGCATATGAGAGTGCAAAAATTTATAAAGAAAAAACAAAAGACTTTCATGACCGCCATATTGTCCGAAAACAATTTCATAAAGGACAATTGGTGTGGCTATTTGATTCACGTCTCAAACTCTTTCCTGGCAAATTGAAAAGCAAATGGACTGGTCCGTATGTAGTAACAGATGTTGCATTACATGGTGCGATAGAAATTCAACCAGAAAAAGGAGGAGAACCGTTTAAAGTAAATGGACAACGCTTAAAGCCTTACGTTCAATTGGTGGATAACTCACAAGCAGTGTTTGAAAAAATTGCTTTAACTAATCCAAAAATCTAACCAATTGAACATAAGGCACTGCGTCCGGCTGAAGACGTTAAACTTAGCGCTTTTCGGGAGGCAACCCGAGAACTTTGTGGGTGTGTTCACTGCAAACCCTCATTTACACTTATGCAAAGCATAAGTGTGTCGTGTGTTGATTTGTTTATTTTTATTTTACTTCATAAAAACATAAAAAACATAAAAAAATTGTGTTTATTAAATGTACGGACACACAAGTGAAAAGAGGGGGTAAAAACAAAGTTTGAAAAAGAAAAAAATAGCCCTCTGAAGCCCCTCGTGACATGACAACAATTCCTCGCGACCGCGAAAGCAGAAAAAACGCGACCATGATATTCAGAAGTTCCAGGCTTCGAGATGCGACACTGCCATCCGTCGCGACGCGAAGGAGCGTGCACAGGTATAAACCCTAACCTTATGTTGACCGCCGCTTTTTACCCCAAACATCATGACACGCCTAGGTCGTCGTGCGGTCAAAAATAAGAGAAAACCTAACACACACTAGTATAGCGGTAGTCAGGGTCGATCCACAGGAGCTTCGTGGTTAGACTAGATGAGAGATTACCAACTAATAGTGTCACAGCTATAGTCGGAGGATCTGGTTTCTATTTTCCTATCACTAGCAAATGAGACAATACTCAAACACTCAAGCCAAGCTAAGCTATGTCCAAATGTCCTAGTCACTTTCTGAAATCAGAAGTACATCTCTGACTTAGAAGCAATCACGGCATCCACACTAACCAAACCAAGCAAAGCATAAACTACCACTAGTTAAGTCCTATGGAACAGTTACTAGCCAAGGTTTAATGCTTACCAAATAACCTAATTAACTACTGAATTCAACTAAGGAAAACAGTCTCAATAAGGTCCAAAACAATATCCAAAACACAATCAAACAATAAATCAAACACAAACATCCGAACACCGAAAAGCTAAGATTAAATGTAACCAAATGCTTTTCATTTACCAAAAGGAATTCCAAGTACAAAATCAGTAACCAAATGTTTCTAAAACAGAACCTAAGAGCTCAAAGTCAGTGGTTGTCACTCCCAAAGACTTTAGCTACAAAACTACTTGCTACTAAAAAGGAAATTAAATCAAAAATCATAAAATACCAATTGAGAGTCTTCTGAAATGGAATCCTGGAGTCAAAGAGCTTCTAGGTCGATCTCACACCCGAGTCTTTTCTTCCGTTTTCGGCTGGAAATGCATCTATTTATACTTGCAAATTTCCCGCAACCGCGCCGCGCAGAAGTGAAATCCGCGGCGCGCGTACTTATCTTTCCCCGTTTCTTCGGAATTTAAATGTGTTCCACCGCCTTAAGCCCGCGTCGCGCAAATCTCAAATCCGCGGCGCGCGTACAACTTCTCTTGATTTTCCATTCTTTTCATACTTTTTCCTTTTGTACACCTTTAGTCCCTGTTTTTACTCTTTTTCTCCAGACAAGTCCTGGCACGAAAAGTGAGAATACCCAGACATATTTGATATAATTTTATCAAGAACAGGGCTCAACAACGCCTAAAATACTTGATATCACTAGGCGTTGTCAAACACCCCACACTTGTGCCTTGCTTGTCCCCAAGCAAGAGAGTTTTTAACAAATTATGATAGAGAATGAAACAATTTTTTTTTTACTGTGTTTAGTTTCAAAGTTTATTGCTCTTTGAGTTAGAATGGAATAGTTCGTGAAAACATAATTGAATTGTTCTTTGGAATTCATGGCTTTCTAGAGAACCCTTGATCACAAACTTTCTGTCCACAATGAAGTGTACTTACTCATTCAGATTCTAAAGGCCATTAAGGAATTGTCCATGACTTTCGATGTTGTCCGTGTAGCGAGCTTTCAGAAATACCATCCCAGACCAGACGATCTTAGGTGGTAAGGTGCATAAGGCCCACCCATTTTAGACCTACCGGCTCGAACAACAAAGGCCACTGACTGACTTTTCCTTCCTAAATTCCAATCCTAAAACAGCTCAATCTTCTAACTCATAAAACTCAACTTATTTGACTAACTAATAGCATGATCACAAATAAACAGTATTTCTTGAAAAATACTAGTGCTATCACAATCACAAACCATTCATTTCAAAATTGCAATTTATTAAAAATTTTGAAAAGTTGCTAAAATTTTGAAAAATTTATCATTTCTGCAAAAATTTCAAAAATTCTCTTTCGACCGTCCACACCCCACACTTAAAATCGTACAACGTCCCCGTTGTACAAAAATTATTTCAAAACAAGGGAGAAAGAGTTACCCCTTTTTTGACGATAGACTGCTTGGTGCTCAATATCACAGGTATAAATGCGTACAAACGGATCCTCGATTTCATATTCTGGAGTTGTAGCGCTACAGTGAACACGCCGGTGGTCAAGACAAGTGGAGGGGGCACGGTGACCCCACACTTGTCTGAGACAACTCCCTCTCAGATTGATATATCATGTATCACTTAACAAATAAATTAAAAACACACATAACAGAAATAAAATATACAGATAGATGTGTCATAAGTTTGTACATATATCCCAAAAAGAATAAAAGAAAAAGAGAAAAGAGAAAAAGGTACATCAATCACTACCAGGCGGCCTGGAGGGTCCGGCCTCATGATCGTGGGACCTGGCTGGGAATGGTCGAGGGTGTCTGCCTTGGGCCGATGCGGTCTGAATAAGTACCTCCCCGATCCACTCGAGCTGGTCCAAGACTATCGTGAGCTGTCCCTCAATCCGCGTGACTCTGGCATCCAATCGGCGGAGGGTTGATGGATCGACCTGCTCCGTCTGCGGCTGTGCCGGCTCTGGTACTGCTGGCTCTGGTCTCCGGCGTCTCCTGCCGGGCTGGGCATACGCGGGCTGAGGTGCCTCAGGAGGCTCTATCGGGGCCCGGATGTACTGCCCCGGGCGCTGCAGCTCAATGAACTGCATCCTCTCCAACGTGCGTGCTGTAGTGCGCGATGGAGGCAGAGCAGTCAAAGAAGCTGCCACGGGGGCAGTAAGGATGCCATAGGAACAGGCCAGGCGGGTGATAAAATACCCCCTGGCTAGTGGACTGCTGGTGGAGGCGCCGGTAGAGTGGGTGGAGAGAGCGGTCGCAAGGGCGAAAGGGAGGTGGAGGAACCGGGACGGGTCGAGGAGAACCCACAAAAATGTCACGTCGTCCCCCGACACCTTCTCGCCTCCCTCCCGCTGCATGATGGAGGTGGAGACGATACGGTGCATGAGGCGATGAAGAGGATCGCGTAGGTGGCTCTCCCTCGAGGTCCCCGCCTCGTACCTAACGTTGGACAGTGGTGCCCAAACCTCCATATTTGGAGCCCTTTCTGGCTCCCCTTGAATGCAGGACCCGAAGAACCGGGTGAAATATCGGTGCTGGAGGTCTGCAGCAGTGTAGATGCCTGTGCGCCTCCCGAACTCCCGGAGGTTGCACTCCCTGTGCTCACCTCCCAAACGAAAACGTACGAGCCTGGAACGCGGGTCTCCTGCCCTGGGAGCGAAATGGACCGTAGACAGGAACTCCAGGAGAAGCTCTGTGTAGACCACATCCTCGTCAGTGGCCATGATCCGGTCCCAACCTCTGCACGTGAATGACGCCTCCTCGTGGGTCCAGGTGCGATGTAAGAATGGCTCGATCGCACCCCAGAGCCCTGCGTCTCTAAGAATATCTCGATCAATGACTGTCGCCTCAAGAACCCGGCGGCGAGTCAATGCATCTCTCCGCGAGATGTACTCTACAGAACTGGCCAGTTCTGCGGGGAACTGAAGGAATGGGTGGTTCAGTCTGAACATTATCTGCAAAAGAAAACACATGGCACAAAACAAAAAATTTTGCAGAATTAGTCCTCTTCTTCACAGCCGCACCGCGGCGCGGCCAAAGAGCGAGGGCGCGGCGCGGCGTGCGACTGTTGCCAAAACCCCGATCCAAACTCACAAATTAACCTGCTAAATCTCATTTAAATCATACCACAAGGTAGCCTAGGTGCCGATTAGCTCATGTAGGGTCTCCATTTGGCAAAACAAACACCCTATAAGCTAGCATTACTGATTCTAAGTTTTGAACTTTTTTGAATAAAACCCTAAAATTAACTACCTAATAACTAGTTTAAACAGCTAATAAGTAGTTAAAATAGCATACCTTCACAGTAGAAACAAAATAAGCAAGAAAAATTGCAAGAAATTTTTGGTCACCAGAGCTCCGAGTCGTGTGATTTGAGTTGTGAGCCGCGGCTCACCGTATAAAGGGAAAACCGTCTGATCGTTTCCCACGGCGCGCATTTCCCTGTTCCGCGGCGCGCGTGTTGCCAACTCAACCCCTGCGCATCGGGTTGAGTTCCGACCCCGCGTCGCGCAATACAAAAATCCGCGGCGCGGTCTTCAAAAATTTTCAAAACTTCTCAGTTGACCCCACACTTATTTCAAACCACAAGTACCTGCAAAAGATTGATGTATATTTTTGTATTTTATTTTAAGAAATATATCCTAACTTATGACACGATGGGTTGCCTCCCAACAAGCGCTAAGTTTAACGTCTTCAGCCAGACGTTCCACTCCTAAGCTGCATCTTCTTCCTCCTCTTGGCCTCTTGGTGGCAATTGCTGGAACTCTGGCATGAAATTATTGGCCATCATTGTCATAAGAGATGTGAGTTGAGTCATTCGATCACTCACACCGCTTATCCATTGTTTTTGGGATTTCAAGAGCTCGAAAACATTCGCCTCTCGTTCTCTAGATTCCTTTTCGTATCGCTGATGCCTTGCTTCCATCATCTCTATCATATCCAGCAATTGTTCCTTGTCGATGGCGGACAGCGGGTGGTCCTTGGTTTCCTTTAATATTTCCTCTTTTCCTCCCTCTCCCGTACATGTCCATATCTTCTCTTTTCTTTTGATTCCTGGCTCCATTAATGTTTTCCTGTCTGCCGGTTTGCCATTTTCCTCTGAAGGTAGTGATATCGGGTTCCCAAACATATTCAATCGTCTTTTCCTGGTCCCAAAGAAAATATCTATATCTCCAGTCTTGCAGTCGATCACTGAACCAGCAGTAGCTAGGAATGGCCGTCCTAAGATGAGTGCAGGCGCATCGTTCGGACTTTCATATTCCATCACCAGAAAATCCACGGGGTAGAAAAAGTCCCCAACTTTGACTATGACATTGGTTAGCTTTCCCTTGGATACCTTAGTTGATTGGTCGGCCAACTGCAGTACAACTTCGGCTGGCTCGATTTCTTCATTCTTGTATTTGTCATACAGATATCCCGGCAAGATGTTAACACTTGCTCCCAAATCTAGTAAGGTGTTTCGAATAACCACGTCCCCTACGGTTGTAGTGATCAATGGTGATCCGGGGTCCTTTTCCTTTTTGGGCAGTGTACCTAATAACGCCTCGCTAGCCCTCACAGTCAATCTCACCGTTTTCGGCGTAGGTGTCTTACTCTTCCCATGTTGCTCGCACATTTCTTGTAAAATCCTGGTGTCTTTAGGAGCATCCTTGAGCTCGTCCCATAAGGGCTGATTCATTAAGGGTCCCGTTGATCTAGATGCTTCCTGCTTCTTCTTTTCTTTCTTATTTTTCTTTTTCTGCTTAATCCCTGCGATCATTGGTTGCTCTTCCTTTTGGACCTTTTCATCTATTTCTGGTTGAGTGCCATTCTCAACCGGAACTCCTACTTCTTTACCTTCCTCGCCTCCTAAAACCTTTTCCTTTTCCTCCGGGCTTGCTTCACTCCCTACTTCAAACAAGTCCTCCAGAGTGACCTTTCGCCATCCTGATTCGAAGGTGTTGACTTGTTCCTTCCCTGGACGTTGATTATGAGTAGGATTGACTTCAGTAGCACTTGGCAACTTGCCATTATCTCTCTTTTGTTGATCTGCAGCCATTTGACCTATTTGTCGCTCCATATTTGCGATGGCCTTTGCATTCGCTTGAGATTGTTGTTGTGTCGCCGTGACCATGTCATACATCTTAGCGATCATCTCTTCTTGGGTCCCTGGGGCATTGTTGGTAGCATTGGTAGGTCCCCTGTTGTTGTTGTTGTTGTTGTTTCCATTGTTCGTAGGCTGATGGTTTCTAGGCTGGCTAGTCGACTGACCCTGATAATTGTTTTGCCTAAAGTTTTGTTGCTGTCCTTGGTTGTATGGCCTGTAGGGTCGTCCATTGTTGTGCTGGCCTTGACCCTGGCCGTAGACTTGATTAGCTTCCTGAATCTTAGGTCCTCCTTGACCTCCTTGTGATGAGTTTGGCGGTCTATTCTGCAGTGTGGACATAAGCCTGTCGAACTTTTTGTTCAATTCACTGATTTCCTTTTTCACTTCCTTTTTCCAATCAGCATCGACTCCCACCGCTGCTGCCGTACCTGCAGTCTTCCTAGTTGAAAAGTTTGCCTTGGAGCCATTACTTAACTGCTCCAAAAATCTCCAGGCATCATCTGGCTCTTGCCACATAAATGTCCCGCTTGATGAGGCATTTATCATGACCTGGTGTGTTTCATTAACTCCTTCGAAAAATAATTTGACCAGCTGCCACTTAGGAACTTCATGATGTGGACAGGATCGCAACAGCTCTTTTAGTCTGTCACATGCTTCATGAAAAGCCTCTCCAGGCTTTTGCTGAAAATCTTGTATCGCTCGTCTAATCTCCGTGGTTTTACTGACTGGATAGAATTCTTGCAGAAACTTCGCCTTGAGTTGTTCCCAACTAGTAATACTATTTGATGATAAGGATGTAAACCAATACTTGGCTTTATCCTTAAGGGTGAACGGAAACAATCTAAGCCTAAAAATATCTCTATCAGTATTCCTAGGAGTGTTGGTGTTGGCAATTGCTAAGAATTCATATAAATGGTTATAAGGGTCGTCAGTCTTGTATCCCCTAAACTGAGTCAATATTCCTAATAACTGAGGTTTAATTTCTACTTGCGAGTCAATGTTATCAGGAATATAGATTGGCGACGAGTCATCATATTCCCTAGGTTGGAAATGTGATGCAACCGATTGCCGTCTCGGTTGTGCAAAATCTAAGGGTTGAGCGGGGTTACCGTAAGGATGATCATTGTACTCCCGCTGACCTGGTGGTGGATATTGTGGTGTTCTTCTGAGAGGTCCCCGACCTCGGTTCCATTGAGGTTGCGGTGCTGGTGGCACCCATCCTTCATCTTCCTCGTCATACACTTCCTCCGTCTCTGGGTATTGGTATTGCGGTTGAGGCGGTTGTTGGAAATGTATAGGTTGTGTTGGTTGGTATGTGGGTTGAGGTTTAAATAGGACTGGTTGTGGTTGAGATGTTGGTGTCTGCTGTCTAGGAGCTGGGGTGCCATCTCGGGTCGGCTCTCCCCAAGACATAGCAGATGTAAAGGGATTGGTGGATTGTGGTTGAGAAGCGGGTGTAAATGGTGGAATAGATGGCGGAGTGCATGATGGTATGGGTGCAGGGGCTGAAACTGCACCACCAGACACACTCGAACTTCCAAATTGAAATTCTGATAATGGGGGAATAGAAAACCTCCCCGTTGCCTCACCTAATGGTTCCTGGGCAACACTAACCGGACTACTACTAACTTGACTGAAATTCATGATATTCAAACGCCTACGGGCACGGAGTTTGCGCGCAGTACGCTCGATCTCAGAATCAAACTGCAATGGGGATAATTGCTTTCCCCTGCGGGTACGCATGCACTAGTGCAACACGCCCACAAAAATCAAAAATCAAACTTACCCAAAATGAAATTTCAAAAAGCAAGAAACAAGTTCCTACTACTCACCTATTCTAAGCTCACAGCTCCCCGGCAACGGCGCCAAAATTTGACACGCCTAGGTCGTCGTGCGGTCAAAAATAAGAGAAACCTAACACACACTAGTATAGCGGTAGTCAGGGTCGATCCACAGGAGCTTCGTGGTTAGACTAGATGAGAGATTACCAACTAATAGTGTCACAGCTATAGTCGGAGGATCTGGTTTCTATTTTCCTATCACTAGCAAATGAGACAATACTCAAACACTCAAGCCAAGCTAAGCTATGTCCAAATGTCCTAGTCACTTTCTGAAATCAGAAGTACATCTCTGACTCAGAAGCAATCAAGGCATCCACACTAACCAAACCAAGCAAAGCATAAACTACCACTAGTTAAGTCCTATGGAACAGTTACTAGCCAAGGTTTAATGCTTACCAAATAACCTAATTAACTACTGAATTCAACCAAGGAAAACAGTCTCAATAAGGTCCAAAACAATATCCAAAACACAATCAAACAATAAATCAAACACAAACATCCGAACACCGAAAAGCTAAGATTAAATGTAACCAAATGCTTTTCATTTACCAAAAGGAATTCCAAGTACAAAATCAGTAACCAAATGTTTCTAAAACAGAACCTAAGAGCTCAAAGTCAGTGGTTGTCACTCCCAAAGACTTTAGCTACAAAACTACTTGCTACTAAAAAGGAAATTAAATCAAAAATCATAAAATACCAATTGAGAGTCTTCTGAAATGGAATCCTGGAGTCAAAGAGCTTCTAGGTGGATCTCACACCCGAGTCTTTTCTTCCGTTTTCGGCTGGAAATGCATCTATTTATACTTGCAAATTTCCCGCAACCGCGCCGCGCAGAAGTGAAATCCGCGGCGCGCGTACTTATCTTTCCCCGTTTCTTCGGAATTTAAATGTGTTCCACCGCCTTAAGCCCGCGTCACGCAAATCTCAAATCCGCGGCGCGCATACAACTTCTCTTGATTTTCCATTCTTTTCATACTTTTTCCTTTTGTACACCTTTAGTCCCTGTTTTTACTCTTTTTCTCCAGACAAGTCCTGGCACGAAAAGTGAGAATACCCAGACATATTTGATATAATTTTATCAAGAACAGGGCTCAACAACGCCTAAAATACTTGATATCACTAGGCGTTGTCACATCACCCTCGCGACTCTCTCTCACGGCCAAAGCAAAAATCCGACCAAACACTCGATTTTCTTCATTTTTTCTTGTGCAAATCATCATACAAGGTACGTATAACATTCCTCTACTCTCGATTAGTAATTATACATGTAAAAACATAGCAAAATCGCAAGGATTGGGGCCGAAACCGATGATTACGATCGGATGACTTTGAATGCGGTTATTTGGTTAATTGATACCTATACATGTTAGATCCAGCACCTAGGAACCTTTATGGCTTAATGCATTAAGTTAAAACCGAGCTAAACATGAGAAATCGGCCCTCCCGCTCGACTGATCGCCGCTCGCGATCGCGACACACCACACCCTCGCGTCGCGAGGTTTGAACATGACATGTCGCGACCAGGTCGCGAAGGCTGGGCAGGAGCTGATTTTTGGTGTTCATTTTTGCTATTTTCTTGCATGAAAAATCCATTTGATGATTTGTATAACTTGGAAAAATTGCAGATATGGCACCACGAAGAGAGCAAAGACAACAGGCAGTGCAAAGGGACTATCTCCCTATGCATCCATGGTTGCAATTTCCATGGACTCTCCCTTCTGTCAGGAAGAACTTGTATGAGTCAAATTTACAAAAACTTAGACGACGAGACATCGAGGCAGCCCCAATACTGGACTGGAATTTTGCTAATAATGTAGGGATCACAGCAGCACTTGATCAGTACCTGATCAAGACCGATGGCACCTACACTTGTTATGCATGGAAAAACCTGCTACAGATCCGAGAGCCCAGTTATAAGGAACTGATGCTGGAGTTCTTTTCCATGGTATCCGTCGACCCGACTGAGGAGGATATGTATCAGCGGGTGGCTATTTCCTTCCGACTTGGAGGGGAAAGCAGACAGTGCAGTGTTGCAGAGCTGGGATGGAGATTGGGTCTTTACCCATATGGTGAGGCCCGCACACCCATATTCAGACAGTATCTATCTCAATGTCTCACCGGACCGATTGAAGAACTCAGCAACACCGACTTTTGGGGGGAGATTGCTGATACTCTGTATCTCCCCGAGACTGCAGTGGAGAGTGCGATCTGCTCTCCTATTCACAGGTTATTACACAGACTTGTTGCCACTTCCGTCAATCAACGGAAAGGCAGCGAGAAAGTCCCAGGTGCAGATCTTTTCTACTTATGGTGTCTTTTGACACCTGGGAGGCACTGCAACCTCCCATATTCTCTGGCATTTTTCTTGGCCCGAAAGGCCACAGGGGCCAGGTCCTCCAGTCCCCTCTGCGGTGGCACTTGATCACGCGCCTGGCCCGATCATACAGCCTCTTAGCATTGCCAGAGATTCGAGTCATGACCTCGAGCGACCCCAAAGAAATAGGGCGCTAATTCTTGGAGACCATGGGGGTGATCAGACCGTCAGATGGACCGGGCGGATATGAGATTGCCGAGCCAGAGCTGGATGAGCAGATACCCGATGCTGCTCAAGCACCACCCGTACCTCCTAGGCGACGTCAGCGCCAGCGCCAGAGATCCCCTGCTCAGCCACAGGATCCCGAGCCCGATATGAACATCGGGACCATTTACCAGCAGATGCAGTCATGGCATCTAGAGAGTCAGACACAGTACCGACAGATGCAGGATTGGCACCTGGCCAATCAAGTCCAGCATCAGTGGATGGCCGACTCGATGACCGGCTTCTTCGAGCAGCAGGGATTTCAGCCCAGACACCCATATCCAGGTATTGTTCCACCTGTACCTGATTGGTACACTGGTAGATATCCTCCAGGGGATGGGGCTGGCCCATCAGGTACCCAGTTTGATCATGACGACGATGATGAGTGATTTCTTTCTTTTGTTTTAAAAACTTGTGTGATTAAATACTACATGGTGTGATTTTTGCATTAAAGTTATTTTATGTTTATTGCTTTTGTTCAGAATAACGTTTTGTTTGTTTATGTGATTATACTACAGAAGGTGATATAACATGCTGGCAGTAAGTTCAGCGCCGAACGTATCGATTATTCCCACCGAAAATAAAATAAATAAATAAATAAATAAATAAAATAAATAAAATAAAATAAAATAAAAAAATTCAAAAAGAAGACAGTTGCAAAAAACTCCATTTTGCTTGAGGACAAGCAAACCTCAAGTGTGTAGTATTTTGGTAGTGCTTTATTTTTACAATAAATCACTATCTTAAAATACAGTTTTTATCGCATAAAATACACTCAGAGACACAAGAAAATCGTCTTTTCTTGCAACACGAAGGAACGCAATAACTGCCTTAAAACATGCAAAATGCTTCTTTATAACAGATATGGTTCAGACAGACCCGTCTAACCTACCTCGTTTGTTAACCAAATAGATTATATTTCAAATAAGAATGCATGTTTTCCTAACATCCAGGCAAAAGCTCACATTCCAACGGCAGCTCCTGATGCACACCACAGACTCCCAAAAGTCTGGCGGTGATAATAGATCTACTGTCGGGTCATCACTAGCCCAAGCTAGCCATTTGTTTTCGCATAGAGAACATCTCACAAATCATGGGGAAAGCCTATTAAGATATCATTATTTCTCTCAAAAGAATTATGATTAATTTGACTTCAGTCCCCAGACATCCTTACTAAAATTGCAAGCCAACGAGAGAATATCTCATTTGTTCATACACCGCACATCACGGCCCACTGCTGTGTTGCAGATGCAAATCTGCCAGAACTATGGTAATTACCATAGGAAATCCTGATAAGCTCAACATCAAAACAGGCTTATATTAACAGGTGGCTAAACATGAATTACGATTCATGTTTAACTTGAACAGAGTTCTCCGGAGCTGCTGGTGTGAGGAAAACACGAGGGATTTGTGTGCTAACATTTATGGCTTTATTTCAGGAACAAGAATGAATCAAGACCCAAGAAACTCTGAGAAAACAACCAAACCCGAGGAAGTGATGCTCCGAACCAAAGAGCAAAAATGCGAAAAACTCATAAAAGCTACAGCAATCGCGACATGACACGAGCTATGGTCGCGACGCAAAGAAGGACAAAACACAAGAATCCAGACTCTACAGCAATCGCGACGCGACGACATCACTGGTCGCGACGCGAAGACACCAACGCGACAACACCAACTTTTCGATCGCGAGACTACCAACAAGACGCACTAACCAGACAAGTGGCCGACAAAAAGCAGCACTCAGCCGCACCCTCGCGACGCGACGGTCACATGGTCGCGACGCGAGCACTGAAGTTCAGCAACTATAAATAGATGTATTCTATGGACGTTTTCAAATACCAATTCACGTTTTCAGACACCAATTCTCATAAGAATACTCCAACACTCTCAATCAGTTGTAATATCTCGAAATCTCTCTTAGTTTGTTGTTTAGAACCAATAGATTCTCCATTTCGGTGGTAATTCTAGTAGTAATTCAAGATAATTCGAAGGGTAAAAGCACCAAACTACATGCCGAGGAACATCAAGACTATCGCCACGATCATCACTCGAATGGAATGCTAATCTCTTCAGATTACTTCCGGTAATGTTATCATACCTTTAGTGTAACATGTTTTTACTTTGATTCCGAACAAATGTTTTACTATTGTAACTATTAAACTCTCATATCCTTGAATACAATTAGTGAATCATTTGTGTTTACTTCTACTTGTTATCATATTTTCAAGACATAGTATTATCAACTTATTATTCGTGCCCATCTCATCTAAATAACGAGTTAAGACGAATAATCACTTAATATACTTTGTGCCCAATTAATATGTTAATAAGTTGTAATGTTACTATTATTTTGATAAAACATAATATTGTCATACCATTGTTTGTACCTAATCTATCAAATTGTTAGACAAAGACAAATAATTGATTCAACATGTTATGTATTTACCCGATTAATAGCAATTGTAGTAAACTGTAATTATGTCAAAGTAATTATATCGGAATCATTATAGTAAAACATGCGAAATTAATTGTTGATAACTGAACCGGAAGTAATTCTTTCTCTATTCTCAAGTTATTATTTCAATATTATTAGCATCACAATCAACATTTACTTTACAACTCGTTAAAGATTAACCACTAAATCCCTGTGGACTCGACCCCGCTTGCCCTATCTACGTAGTAATAGTGGGTTATAAATTGTTTTTGACGCATGTGACGATCGCGTTGTCATAACCTATTTTTTTAGCAAACTTACTTTTTACAAACCTGTTAATGGCCTTTTTTGGCCAATTTGTTGATTGCGAAGTTCCAAAAAAGATCGAGCTTTTTACCAACCACAAAAAACCTCAAAACGAATTCTAATTCAAAATTTTAACATTCTTCTTACAATTTAGAAATAAGATTTTTCCCCAAAAACCTCTGTTTAGATTCTTTGAAGTTTTTTTAGGGTGGGGATAAAGTTTGCAATTCACAACGAAATTGGTGGTCATGTATTATTGGTAAAAAGATATAGTCAATTTGTTAAGTGTCACATGAAAGATATTTTTTGTGATTATCATTTATCTCTTTGGTCCCTGTAGTCTACAAACTCAACACACAAATTTTCTCCATGACCCGTGCATAGCACGGGTTGCCCACTAGTTTACTTTAATCACGGTCGAGTTTAAAAGACAAATAACTTTTTTACATTTTGATGGTACACAACAATCTTCTTTTTGACTAAATCAATGACAATGAAATGTTAATAAACCTGATCAAGTGACGGTATGTTGTCACATATCAGGTAGATCATAGAGATAGAGTATCCACAAAAGAAAAAGGTAAACAAAAGGAGGAATAATCCTAGTAGGTCCAAGTTTCAAGCTAATGTCGAAAGACAAAAGTCATATTTGACAACCAAAAATCTCAATATTTCATTGGGGTAACGTTCGAAGCATTATAAACAATATAATATGAGGTGATCCTTTATTAGATGATTAAAAACAAAAACTACCAATAAATAAATAAACCAATCGATAAATATATGTTTACCATTTTTCTTGTGGACAATAAAGGGCAAATTTTCTCGTGGACAATAAAGGGTCTCGTTTAAACTAGATAAAATAGCTTCTAGCCTTCTACATAAAAAATTATAAGTTGCACATAAACTTAATAAATAGTTTTTTTTTAATAAAAAAAGTTATATCTTATCTGCATTAGAGTAATGCAACTAGCTAAACGTGCCCTTCCATAGTTTGACATAAACACGTATCTTCTATACTATTGCAGTGAAAGAAAAAAAATTCAGTTGTGATGAAAATTTTCTATTGAATGGGCAAAAGGTAGGCTTTAATAGAGAATCATATGCCGCATAAATATATATATATATTGTGAAACAACCGCAAGAATTATATTTCGCATGCTCTCGTTCTCACGTCGTTGATCAAGTAAACAAGCACATAATGGAATCAACAAAAAAAATACAAATCGACGCAATGAAAGTGACAGGTATCTTTAATTTGAAAACTATATTTTGACATCTTAAATCAATCAAATATTTCTAGTAACACGAGAAAAGTTTTGACATCAATTGCTGGTTTTTTCAATAACCAAAGTATAAAATGCTGAAAACTTAAACTATGCATCTTAATCTCGAATCTGATTAAAAAAATAAAGAAACGAATATTACATACCTGTTTCTATTGAGTTTTTATGAGAATGATTGGTTTTTCAGTTGATTTCAAAAGCTCTCTCTAAATCCCTCAGCAAATAGACTCCTGAATTTTGTGTATGTATTTTCGTAGTTTTGATTTGTTAATCGTCACGTGTTCATATAGATGGAAATAAACTGAATGCTAGAGTTTTAAGAAATAATGTTTAATTACTGTTCAAAATCAGTCTATCAACAATTTTAAATAACATTATATATTAATTTTGGAATATTAATAATAAGATAATATATTCACATTTATCAAGTGGTCCAAATTTATCCAACATTTAATTCATTATAGAAAGCTGGTTACCCATGTTGACATAAACCTTACTATTATATCTCATGTCAGACAAAAACTTGACAAATTGGTCATAACCTTGTTTTGTTGTGCCATGTTAGCTATTTGATTGTCACATAAAGACTTATATATGTTAAATCATGAGCTCCTTCAAACTTTGCATCTAGGGGCACGGCCATACCCAAGGTACATATTGCGTTTCACAATATACAACCCACTGTAGTATGATTCGGACTTTCAAAAAAGCTGGCAATTTGCATAATGAACTTTACCATTTTTATAAAAATAGGAGCCGTGCTTCATTTTCTAACCACAAGAGCAAACAACTTGGATTTTTCTACTAATTTAAAACTGTTGGTCAACTCTTTTTGCTGACATGGGATTGTTTTAATCGACTTGGCTACACCACCATATGGCATTTGGCAAATTTCATTTACTATTCTAAATTCTAAATGTTTAATTACGGAGAAAAAACATTATATTTTGTCAGAAATTCGACTTAACAAACAAATTTTAAAAGATTTGGAAAAAAATACCAATTTTTGGTGAAAAGTTTTATCGAAACCATTATTACCGGTGCTTTCCGTCATAATGGTTAAAACTTTTTATAAAAATTGGTGGTTTATTAGAATAACTGAAAAATTGATGGTTAAACCTGAAAAATTGATTAAATATAGTGTTTTTGGTAATTATATAAATTAAAGTGTAAACATTATCTAAGACTAATTACGAAGAAACTATTTTTACCAAAAATTCAGTTTAACCACCAACAATTTTTAAGATTAGAAAAAACCACCATTTTTTGGTAAAAAGTTTCATCGCAGCCATTGTTACCTACTTCTTCGGGTCATAATGGCCGGGATGAAATTTTTTTCCAAAAATTGGTGGTTTTATTACAACAAATGAAAAATTGATGGTTAAACTAAAAAAAGTGCTAAAATATAGTATTTTTTTTCGTAATTTAACCAATTCTAAATTATTCTTTTAATCAGATTAAAAGTTATTCAAATCACAGAATATTCCATATCAGCATTCTTGTAACATAGTAAATGTTGCTTATTTTGGCGATTGTTATTATGAGTAAAGAAAAAAGTATAAAATATGTTGCCTATTTTGTTAAAAAATAAAAACTTGGTTGTTACTTGTCACAATTTCACCTTACACAACAGCATCACACAAGTATATGTACATATATATCCTCTTGGCTTTATATTCAAAAAATGGATTAGCTTTTTACACAAATACAACACACCATATTCCCCTTCTTCACATTAACTCAAACGAAAGAAAAGGGCATTTTGGTCAATTTCAAATGTGGGACCCACTTAAAGCCATGAGCTTACATTGTTCATTCATAGCCAACAATTGCGCCTCTTTTTGATCCAAAACATTATTCAACCTCAAATTCTCCTCCATTAATTTCTCAACTTCCCCTTCTTTCTTCTTTTTTTCAGTCTCTAACTGTGTTGTCTTCAAAACCAACCTGTTTCACACAAGGGCATAATCGTCATTTCACAAGAAAACGGTTAAACATAGATGATATAATACTAACCGTTCAAAAAGCTTCTCCATATCTTGAAACTGTTTTTCAGATGAAACAAGTGTTTCTCTCACACTAATAAGACTATTAACATAACATTTTAAAGCTTCAAAATCCCTTTTCACACGAATAAGTTCTTCTTCATTTTCACTTGCCCTTTGTCTCTGTCTAGAAGTTTCTTCAACTAAATTGTCAATCCACTGTCTCATTTCATTCAAAACACAATTTGTATCAATTGCAAATCGATCCATTTCATCTAACTTTTCAGACATTATTTCAATTTGGATTTCCTTTTTGATAATCTCTTCTTGGCTTAATTTCACCTTGTGTTTTTCAATATCGGTTTCAGATTCTGCCATTATTACCCTTTCGAGAAGAGACTCCATTACTTCTGTGATCATTTGCACGGTTTTCACCACTTCGTTGATGTAAACTTCGTCTTGTTCGTCAATGGTGTTTATGTGAATCCATGGTTTGACTTCTGGGTGGTCAAAATTGGAGTGTGGGATGTCACAGAAGGGAAGGGCGAATTGGGGATTTGTGATTGTTTTCGCTTTTGATTTTAGGTAAGTTAGTAATGAGGCCGTTGTTTTTACTCTCCGCCATAGTACCTCCGATTCCTTTTTGAGATCTTTATTCGATTCATGAGTGGATGATGTTACCCCGACAAGTTGTTCCTGTAATACATCTATTGGAACCGTTTCCTGATTTGAGTTTGATTGAGAGCTTGAAGTTGAAAAATCAACATGGTCACCACCTGCCATCGCTTCTCTAAACTGGAAAAAACCGAAAGGTAATCAGTGGAAGATCCAAGAAATAATTGATCTGAACAGTAGAAAGTATGAACTGCAAAATCGTTTGATTTTAGAAATAAACTATAAGGAACAATTATATCAAACGGTAAACAAAGCGGAAAACATGCCCTAGATGGAAACTAAATCGGGTATTCTTTTAGGATTTTACATTTTCAAAAGTATGTGGTTGTTTACATCGAAGAGTGAATTGCAGTGGTTTGAAATGATGATCAGTTAAAAACCAAACGGAAAACCTGATCAAACCCTAGTAAATCGAAACAATAATGTGTTTTTGGGAAATTTCAGGAAAAAGAAAAGACGGATTTTACTTTTTCTATTGAATCGAGGAACCTTGGGAGGCCTTAATTCCGGTTGGAAGGAGGCGGCAGAGACGATCACAATCGGCCGATGACGATGACCTCCGGAGCTCGCCCTCTCCCTTCAATCTATTTTATTTTTTTCTCTTTTGGTTGCTTTTGTTTTGAGTTTATTACTTTTTTTGTTTTATTTTTGAATTAATAATTTTTTTTCATTTAAATAAAATAAATAAAAACAATTTACTATATAAAGAAGTTTAAAATATCTTATCATTAAAATGAAATGAGCATTATTGAGAAAGTTATACTAGATTTCGTAATATAGATTTTATTTGTTTTTGCAAAATTACTTCTATGGATCTCTCTACCAAAACATTCTTTGCTATTTATTCTGCAACGTAATAACTATTTTGGTAAAATAATCGTAAATAAAAATAACTACAAAAGATGGTATATATTTTTTTTGTTGTAATATTAAAAGATAGGTCTAAAAATTAATTTTTTTTCTTTGCACATAAATGGTTTTACGAATTGATCATTTCACAGGAGTCACGGAAATTTTTAAATATCGAAGCACACTCATCCCTAACCCTATGCATTTTATATTTCCAAGTTGGAAGAAATAAAAAGATATATTTTATGTCTTTTCGAGTAAAATGAATTTTTGTTTTTTTATATTTTAACAATTATTTTCCATTGTCAATTAAATTGTTTCCAAATTCTTTCAATTGGAAGAAAAAGTTATCCTTTTTTCCGATTACTTCCACTGAACAAATTTAGGATTATTATTGTTATTATTATTATTATTATTATTATTTTCTCAGTTTAATCTAGTTCTTTCACTCCAATGGACTCGAAAACATGGCCACAAACAAAAAGCTTTGGACTACTTTTTAAATATATAACAAATAAAAATATTTTATTTTATCATCAAAGTAAGAGCAATTTATATTATTCGCTTATATTGTTATAGTAAATTTTCCAAATTTAGATCATGAGGAATTTTTTGTTTTTTTAATCCATGTGATACGATTTATATATTTTTTCTTTATTATAATAGAACAAAATTAAAAAGAGGTGCATTCTGAATTTCTGATTATTTTGTCAATGAAGTTTCTGTTTTAATACTGCAAATTAAAACCCTAACGAAGTTCAGTGTACACCTATGTCCCTACTGGTCTCTAGGAATACTATTCTCTCCGACCGTCATCCGCCGGCGATAAGTCTCAACCTCTTTCTGGAGATATCGACAGCGGTGCTATACGTACAGATAATTCAATATAGTCATATAGGTAGAGTTTACCGAGTGAGAATGGGAGGCGGCGAAGGGAGAGAAGGAGATTGGGAGTGCAATGGCTGCCGGAACAGAAACTATGCGTTCAGATCGTTCTGTAACAGATGCAAACAGCCTCGACTCCTCGTCGACCCCAAATCCCATGCCGATTCGAAATGGCTCCCTCGTATCGGCGATTGGATCTGTTCTGGTATGTTCTAAGTACTTAATTTCAATCTGGATTTGTTTGTGTGTATTGATCTATGCAAATTGAAGTTATCGTTCTGTAACTATAGATGCTCTGTTTATATTTGCTCTAAGTTTTGCAAATCAATCTGTATGCGATGAGGATGTTCATGATAATCGGAAAAAAAAAACTGAATTTCATGAGTTTGTTCAAATACGTGTTCACTATAGATTAGAAAACTTCCATGATTCAGGTTGAGTAGTTTATCGTGTATGTTTACCTTTTCGGTATTTGATTGTCTGGTTGGTGTGCGTATTGCTGGATTCCTGCTTCATTGTGGGTTGGTGTGTGTTCCAATTGGTGGATTGGTGTGTGTTGCAATCAATCAAATCAAAATAGGTTGCACTAACAACAATTATGCCTCAAGAGAGAAGTGCAAAAAATGTGGAGAACCAAAGGAGGTAGCAGCTTTACCAGCACATGCAATGTCTTATTTTCCACAAGGATTGCTCAACAATGGAGGTCTCCCTTTAAACCCTAATTGGCTTTTAGGAGGTGCTGAAAAGTTTGCCCTTCAAACATCTCCCACATGGCCTTTGGGTGGAAATTCCACTAATACCCCTAACACACTTCCTTATATAAACCAAGTCAACCAAGTTATGGCTTCAAAAGGGTGGCGTAATGGTGACTGGATTTGCACATGTGGCTTTCACAATTATGCTTCTCGAGCTCAGGTATTGTGATTAAAATTTATAATTTATAATTTATTAATTATTGTACATTGTTGTTTATATGAATCTGATTTTGGTTCTTTTTGAATTACAGTGCAAGAAATGTAATGCTTCTATGCCACCAGGTAATAACTTTACTTCATTCTTACAAAAAAAAAAAAAAAAAAAAAAAAAAAAACTAAACCCTAATTATTATTTTATTTATGAAGCTTTGGGAACAAAAAGATTAGCATCTGAAGAACTTGTTCAAGATTGGGATAATAAACGACTGAATGCTGGACAGGTGATGAAATATGAATCAATTTGTGACATGGAAAATGGAAGTTTATAATTTTTATTTTTTTTTTGGAAAAATTAATCTTTATAGTTTCTGGAATATGCAGAGATTTGAAATGCAGAATTCATATCAAATACTTAGTCATTTACCAAGTTCATCATATTCATCGAATAGTCAGATGGAAAATTTTGTTAATAATCAGACAAATGGTGTTTATCCGTTACAATTAAAGCTTCAAGCTTCCCAAATGGTGACAATTCCTGGAAAAGGGTAGGATTTTACGGATTTGCCCTTGTTTACTTTTTTCTTTTGTTCTAACAATTTGTAAAAATTGAAAATTATCAGGGCAAAACAATGGCGCGATGGGGATTGGATGTGCACAAATTGTCACAATCATAATTATGCATCGCGGTCCAAATGCAATAAGTAAGTTTATATTTAAAATTTTAAATATAAACTATTTACAAAATGACATATTTACCCTTGTGTTTTCAGGTGTAATACGCAAAGAGAAGGGCCTAGTCTCTCGGTTGGTGTTGCTTAGTTGGCATCAATATCCAAAACGGTTAAATGCAAGAAATGACAACGTACTTTCATGTATTTGTTTTTTACAACATCCTACTTATATATTTCGTCCTATTACAGCATTGTACTTTGAAAAATCTACCCAATTATAGCAATGTTACCAAAATACAAAATAAATTTCATTGCTATAATAATTGGATAGATTTTTCAAAGTTCAGTGCCCTAATGGACAAATTGAAATTACAATGCCGTAATTCTATAGATTTTATTTTATTTTAGTAAGAAAAAAAAAAGTTTGATGACGTAATAAAAAAAAATGAAAGGGATGTTATAATAAACAAATACATGAAAATAATTGCTATTTTTTTTTTTTATCAAAATGCCATTTTCAAATCTTGTACTAGATTATGGTAATGGTGTAATCGAGAATTTAGTTGCTCCAATCTTAAAGAGTGGTTTACTTTGTATGTAGAATTTTACACACGTGACAATTGTGCTTGAAGGAAGTCTATGTAATTAATACTTGAAATGTCAAGGATTCAAAATGTTGAGTTGTATGATGGACTTTAATTTAATTGGTAAGATAAATATCTGGTTTGTTGTTACTTGCCAAATAAATGGAGGGATAGACAAGTCTTTTGAGACCAAGAGGAGTGGTAAACCCTCACACCATACTACCACTCACTTTTTACCTGTCATGGAGGCGCCAACTCGATAAATCATGACTAATCCCTCACCCTTTTAAAATATTGGAAATGGTAAACTTTTACTACCACTCATTTTTTTAATTAAATAAAATAGTATAATTAAACTAAAGTAAACTAAAAAAATTAATTTAAAAAAAATAAAACGCTTTGTTAATTAAGAAGTTAAAATTACAAACGTAAATAAAATGATAAAACACAAATTTAAAATAAAAGGACAACTAAAAACGACAAATGAAAAAATGTAAAAAAAGGCAACTAAACGACATTACAAAACAAACATACAAATTACAAATGTGAATCCTCCGAGCCATACGAGTTGCCGTCATCAGTTATCGCGAACAACTCTTCATCTGTAATATCGACACTTTCAATATCGTTAATGTAGACATGATCCGACAAATCAGCTCGAAGATTGTGGTGTAACTCGCGGTTGCGTACCACCACTCTATTTGCTAGGTATTTAGGCGTGTCAAAACTGAGTGGTTCACGATGTGGTAAAACTTCGTTTTCATCAAACCGACATATCGCTTTGCCTTCATCTTCTAAAATCATATTGGGTAATATGATGCACGCGTACATTATCGATTTAAATTTTTTGTTGTCTCAAGTACGTGCCGGATTGCTAACTATGTGAAAACGTCTTTTGAGAACATAGAACGCTCGTTCTATATCCTTCCTGGCACCTTCTTGTACCGCCTTAAACCTCAAACGTCGTGGCACATAGCCCACGATCAATGCTGTCGATCATCCCTGGTAACCCATGCCAGTTTTCGTAAGACGTATACGTTTGATCCATGTCGTTGGCAGTTGGCTTACGTAAATATCGTTTACCGTAAACTAACATGACAGCCTTTGAAAACTTGTAAAGTGTCTCTTGTGACGTTCTTTCAGACATACGTAGGTACTCATCTCATGTGTCACCTCTTAAACTCATGCTTAGTTTTCGGACTGCCTATGTGCATTTCCGTATCAGCGAGAACCCCTTTGTACCTCTTGCATTGCACCGTCATTGGAAACAACTGTATCATGATTCCAATTTGTAACGCCAAAACATGTTTATTATGTAATTATAATAAAAAAGGGCAAATTGGTCATTTTACCTTAGAAGGGTAATTTGGTCTTTTGGACAGAAAAGGACTTGTTTTGTAATAATATTTTGAGTCTTGGACTTAAAATGTTATAAAATCTGATTTTTGTCATAAACTTTGTTAGTTGTGGCAAAAGTTTAAGAAATGCAACTTCAAGGACCAAAATGCAATTTCTGGAAGTATAAAAGGTTGGAAGCTTCTCCCATTTGTGTGCAGATTTTGAGAGGTTATGGGAGAGGGTTTTTGTGATTGATTTTCAGAAATTTTGAAGAGTTCTTGAAGAATTGAAGCTTATAATTTGATTTTTGGCTTCAAAGGGTAGAATTGGAAGTTTTGGAGGTAAGTTTTTCCAAGTTCTAGTTTGTGTGTTCTTGATGAGTTTTTGTAGAACTCAAAACTGCATTTACAGTTATGATTGAGTGATTAAAATGATGTAATACTTCCATTAAGTCATGCTAATAAGGGCTTAATTCAAGATAATGGAAGTAGATTGCTATTTATGATGAATTTGAAGTTTTGGGGTTTTTGGAACTAAGAACTCTAATTCTTCATATGATTGATTGAGTGGGTTTTGAGGGTTGAAAACCTTGTATTAATAGAAGGTTTTAGCCTAGGAATAAACCCCAAACGATTAAGTCGAGCAATAAGTGCTTAAAAATGGAAAAATGGAAATTTCTAGCACAAAATCGGAGTTTCTGCACTTCTTGTGACATCCGCCTAAAATGGATTCGGGTCAACCCAACCCAATTGGAAATCTAATAAACCCTAATCGAGATTACTTGACGCTAATAGGATCAAAACTCATACACTACGTTATAAATTGATGTTAATACCAATATAGCATAGTATAACGTTATAACTATAATCAAATTAAATTATGATACCATATTATAATCAAATAAAAGTATAATTCTCTAATTAAATTAAAAGAATCAAACTTGAATGCTATAATTAAACTTCAAATCAAAGTAGATTGTTATAATCAAATAATAACCTATTTTTTTATAAAACTCTATTTTTATAAACACTACATTAAATTTTATAAAAATTTTAAGATGCTTGTGCTAGTGGAAAATTATGAAGACCACCAAAAGCCAAAAGATATTCCCATAGTCTCCCACTCACACCTCCCATCATCTTTCCTTTCCTTTTTCTCTCACCACATTATTCTCATCACCACTCAAACCCTCGCTATTCTTTCTCTCACTCTCAATCTCGAAATTTCTCCAAGAAAGCTTCATTTTCCAGCCAAGAACAATTCCTCATACTCAAATCTTCATCCCTATTGAAGCATTCCTCAAGGTATGTTGTTAAAAGTTTCAAATTCATACATGAAACAAATTAAATCCACCAAAATATCTAAAACTCATTTTATGTATAAACCTGATTTTTCCCAGAATCCCATTAATAAAATAAGAAGTTCTGGAAATTTTCAGAAATTAACTCATTTTTATCGAATTATTATAATTATTGCACTAAAATAGGGCAATAATTCATATAAAATACTTTTTGTATTCAATAAATTCTGAGAAAATTATGGGATCACCCATAAACTGAGAAAACATAATTTATGAAGTTTCATGCATTTATATTACAGTTTTATGGTTATTTTGTATTTTATTTTGTTGAAGCTAAATAAATAGACAAATATAGTTATGTATGTCAAAAACACGATTTTATATTTTTCGCACCTTAATAACATTATAAAGACCCCATGCAAAAATTTACAGATTTTGGTAAGAATGTTTTCTTATTTTTCCAAATTTAATGATTGTTTAATGGGTTAAATTGATAATAAATAGCTATACAAGTCAGAAAATTATAAACCCTTGTCACAATATCATATATGACATATTAATCATAGATAAAAAGTTTAATGAATTTTCCTTAATAGTTTACTATTATTTATGATTTTATTGATTAATTAATAAAGAAAAACATAAGAAATACTTCCCATAGTCACAAATATCCAAAACACTCAAACTAGACTCTATATCATGTTAGAGAACTATGGTTAATGTTTCAGAATTTTTGGGGATCATTTATTATTTTCCCCCAATTTTGTTGTTGTTTAATCATTAAAATATTAAATAAATACTAAAATAGTTCGGAAAAATATGAAAATTTTAAATTAATTAATATTTTATGAAATAATGATTTTCTGATAATTTCAGAATGTTTCATTACTGTTTACTATTTAAAACCATTTTCCTAAGTATTTAAGCATGTAAAAATGCATTTTTTTTAATGATTATATCATATAAATAAATTTTTATAATATAAAAAAAAAAATCTGCAAATACTTATAATTTGGCAAGTTATTATTTTAATAAGAAATTATTAAAATCTTGCCTAAATTGAAAACATAAATTAATAATCCAAAGTAATTAATTCAATTTAATATTCATTTAACATATGAATACATTAATATTCAAATCAAAATGGATTATTGTTAATTCATCTAATATAAGAATATGTGTCTAATTATTTTTATTAATACTCCATTCCCGTTTATCGATTCCTAAGCCAAAACTATTAATTATATTAGGTTCTGCGTCATTTTGACCCGAGCCGTCCTTCGTACGACACGCGTATTCCGTTTGGACTAATGTGAGTAATCTACCCCATATTTTATAATTTTCAATACTTTTGGGGTGTATCATGTGGTTCTAATATGTTTTCAACTTCATTTTATTATTTTATCACAATTGAGACATTGTTGGGACATTTATACTTGAATCATTATTTGTATAATTATTGTTTGTTTACGCTACATGTACTTGTAGTGCATTATCATTTTAGTCTAATCTCCATGACTATGCCCGTATTCTTGAGGTACATTATGGACAATAATAGCGCTATTGGGTTGACCACCCCGCCTTGGGACGCTAAGGTGATTGATCGCACGTGGTTGAGTGTGTATGATGATTAGATGCTCCATCCTATATATATACATGTATATGTACATATAGGGTGAGGACTTATTGTTGTTGTTATCATTTGTTAATCAATATTTTTGATTTATAAACCGTTATCTCAATAACACTTGCTTGTCGACTTCAAAAGAAAACAAGTTTCAAATTATCAATATTTCAAACTCACCATTTTCTTTAATAAAACTTGATTACTCACCAACTCTCGTAGCTGACCTGTTTTTACCCATAATGCAGATTTGAAGAATGAAGTTGATGAAAAGTAGGGTGTACCTTAGAAACCCACAAGACTATTTAAATTTGATGTAATAAATGTTGTTTGTATTTGAATTTGTATTTGTATGTTGTGGATCTCGTTTGCCTACTTAGTACTTAATTGAATCTAATCATATTATAACATAGTTGTCATGAGACTTTGAACAATATATCACGCCTTGATCAATTCCGCCAAGGATCGGGGTGTGACAGATTGGTATCAGAGCCCTTGACTATAGGGAATTAGGTTATATGCCTTGACCTAGTCTATAGCCTCTAGGGTCCTCTCGTATGCTAGTTTATAAAATGCACACACAACTGCATGCAATTCGCACTTAGAAAATTCTAGGAATACCTTTGTGTGCTAATTGCTCTCTTATGTGCTTACGTATTACTCATGACACTTATATGTGTGCATACACTTGTAAATTTTCTCTTCTTTCTCTGAAAATCACACACATACTCAAGTGGTTTCAAAAAAAAAAAATTTATACATATATAATCCTTAGAACTCATAGGAAATTCCAAGTCATCCACTCTAGTTGGGTAGGATCATAGTAATGGACGCGTAGTAACTGGAAGGGGGAGGTGCCGATAGCCCGAAAGTCCTGACTAGGTAAGCATTCGTATACATCCCAATCAACCGAGGGACCAGTTTGCTTACCTGGGGACCAAAGGCGAGAGTTCCCAAACCTATAGGCCAAAGCGCGTCATTCACATTACTTTTGAGCCATCAAAATACCCGACCTTATCAAACGTATCCGAAAGGATACACTCTAAAATGGCCAACTCATTGGACTATTAAGTTCCCTAATGGTCCTAGAAGTGGGAAAAACATGTGAAAACTTAGTATGATGGGGGCCCACGCAAATGCTACATGATTCACATTTAATACCCATGGAAAGCCCAGAAGGTGCCCAATACAATGATATTTTTATAAAGTATAAGTACAAGTACATACATACTAGAACAGTGTCATAACCAAAACAATACAAGAGTAATAAGATGAGTTGAACACTACGAGTAGGCCTAGATAGTTATGTAATCATATCTAGGATAAATAGAGCCTGATCAACTCTATTGGTCCAAGGTATGACTAACATGTGTTTAGGAATAATTGTAGTGAACAACAAGTCTAAAAACTTATCAATAACCATATACAAATAAACTCTAAAACAGAATACAAATCTAAAATACTATAGGAGTATTTTATAATACTATAGAACCATACATCTATACATTTTATGTACATGTTATACCCCTACCCTTACATGGTCGATAATATCTGACCAATAACTATTATCGAAAACCTACAATCATTCCATCTTTAATCTCAATAGCACAAGAATGCCACCTTGTCAAAGTAACCAACATACCATCACACCATCAACAGATCGACCGATGACTCCACTGGTGGACACCGTTATATTTCATGTCGTTGTGGCAGCCGCCATGACAAACATTAGCATTAATGGCATAAACGGAAACAGGAACGGTACGAACGGTTTCATTAGACTAATGTTGGAATTCAATCTGAACGCCGAAAGCAGGCTATCTCACCTGTTAAGTCTTCTGTTTTCTCTTCACTTATGATCTTGAGAAAGTCAGGGTTAAAACCACTCATATCAGAATTAGAAGGTACTTGACTTGGACCTTCCTGAAGAATAGGAATGGTCATACCTTCTATCATAGGATGTGAAATTTCATCATTTACATTCTCAAGTAAATCAAGATTCATATCTTCCTGTTCTAAGAAACTCCAATCTTCATCAAAAAGTACTTGACTTGGACCTTCCTGAAGAATATGAATGGTCATACCTTCTATCATAGGATGTGAAATTTCATCATTTACATTCTCAAGTAAATCAAGATTCATATCTTCCTGTTCTAAGAAACTCCAATCTTCATCAAAAAGTACTTGACTTGGACCTTCCTGAAGAATAGGAATAACCATACTTTCTATTATAGGATGTGAGCCTTCATCATTTACATGCCCAAGTAAATCAACATCTATAGCAGAACCGGATGGCAAAGATTGCTGCTGTACATGGGTCCCTGATGAAGTTTCCTCCATCTCCTCGGCCTTTCGTTTCCTGTAAACATCTCTAAAGACAGCTTGCCTAAATTTCTTTGTGGTATCAGTCATCTTCGAACTGGAACCCTCGAATATTGCTTTTTTCTCATTTTCTATACCAAGTATTACGTCTGCTTCATTAGCAAAATTATTCAATTCCTGTTACATAAATACCTTCAGTCAATACAATCTCATGGTACTAAATTTTTTTTTTTTAAAAAAAATGCAATTTTTAACCTGAGTATTGTTAATAAGAGTTTCTAGACTCTTAAGCTGTCTTCGAGGCCATTTTGGTATGCCTAACTCCCTACAACGATTCTTCAACTGGGTTGATCCAACGTTGAGTTCCTTTGCAACTTCCAAAAGAGGCTTGTTAAAGTGCTGAGTTATTGCTTCCTTACTTAATGGCTGTCTAGAACCACTTCCACTGCCAACTACTGTGGTTCTTGGACTCAAAGAATCAAATCCGGTTGTGCTATTGTCATTCAGGATCAATTGAGCATGATCCTGACCAAAGATAAACTTTGGTGCAATAACATTAGTATCTGACGTCGACAGTAACTGTTGATTTTCAGCTATGAACCCAGGGTTTTGAAATCCCTCTAGATTTCTTTGAATCATCTGAAGGTGATTCTGGTATTGAAAACCTCCCTCAAACTCGGGATTCATTCCAACACTATCGTTATGAATCACCTGTAGTTGATTGTCATTCTGTATGCTAGCCATGAATCCTTGATTCATAGGGATAATCTCACTATTCGTTAAGTGCTCGTCCATGAATGGATTGTAATCCGTTAAACTATCTATAAGTGGATCTATAAAAAAAAATAAAAAAAAAATAAAAATTCAACCATCTACAGTAGATGCGACCTTTCGACTACCCAAAGTGCTATTTTTTCAACATTCACTGCTTAACTCCGATAAGGACAGGGAAAACGAAAAGACTCTTTATAAATAAAAAAAAAATTTCTCCTGAAAGTGGAAATAATTCAAAGAACATTTAATTAAATAATATCATAATAATGGATTAGAACCTACTCACCTGGCGTATATACAGCTCGTGGTCCACCTGTATCTTGCATATTTTATTCCTCTTATGCGTATCAGCTATAAAATGACATTACAAACATACATACATATACATACATACATATACATACATATATACATACATATAGTACCGCCTATCATCCTCAGACCGATGGTCAATCTGAGAGGACAATTCAAACACTCGAAGATATGTTGAGGGCGTGTGTCTTAGATTTCGGAGGAAACTGGGACTCTCATTTACCGTTGGTGGAATTCTCCTATAATAACAGTTATCATTCTAGCATCGGGATGCCACCATTTGAGGCATTGTATGGCCGTAAATGCCGATCTCCTATTTGCTGGCATGAAATTGGGGAGTCTCACGTAATTCGCGCAACAGTGGATTCTCCAATCGTTGGTCCTGAGCTTATCCAGGAAACAACCGACAAAATCACTCAGATTCGCAATAACCTTCTCACAGCTCGTAGCCGACAAAAGAGTTATGCCGACAAGCGACGCAAACCGCTTGAATTTATCGTGGGTGACATGGTCATGTTAAAAGTATCCCCATGGAAAGGTGTGGTTCGATTTGGACGCAAGGGTAAATTGGCACCACGCTACGTAGGCCCGTTTAAGATCCTGAAAAGGATCCGACCAGTAGCCTATGAGTTGGATCTACCAACAGAGCTTCAGAAAGTTCACCCACTATTTCATATAGCTAACCTCAAAAAGTGTTTAGCAGACGAGAACCTTCATGTTCCTCTCGAGGATATCCAAATTGACGAGACAATGCAATTTATCGAGAAACCCTTGGAAATTGCCGACCGGAAGGAAAAGCAACTCAAAAGAAGTCGCATTCCCCTGGTCAAGGTCAGGTGGCAGTCGGCACGTGGACCCGAGTATACATGGGAGCGTGAGGATCATATGCGTACCAAATACCCGCATCTTTTCTCTTAAGGTACTTTCTTATTAAATTTCGGGACGAAATTTCCTAAAGTAGGGGAGACTGTGACATCCGCCTAAAATAGATTCGGGTCAACCCAACCCAATTGGAAATCTAATAAACCCTAATCGAGATTACTTGACGCTAATAGGATCAAAACTCATACACTACGTTATAAATTGATGTTAATACCAATATAGCATAGTATAACGTTATAACTATAATCAAATTAAATTATGATACCATATTATAATCAAATAAAAGTATAATTCTCTAATTAAATTAAAAGAATCAAACTTGAATGCTATAATTAAACTTCAAATCAAAGTAGATTGTTATAATCAAATAATAACCTATTTTTTATAAAACTCTATTTTTATAAACACTACATTAAATTTTATAAAAATCTTAAGATGTTTGTGCTAGTGGAAAATTATGAAGACCACCAAAAGCCAAAAGATATTCCCATGGTCTCCCACTCACACCTCCCATCATCTTTCCTTTCCTTTTTCTCTCACCATATTATTCTCATCACCACTCAAACCCTCTCTATTCTTTCTCTCACTCTCAATCTCGAAATTTCTCCAAGAAAGCTTCATTTTCCAGCCAAGAACAATCCCTCATACTCAAATCTTCATCCCTCTTGAAGCATTCCTCAAGGTATGTTGTTAAAAGTTTCAAATTCATACATGAAACAAATTAAATCCACCAAAATATCTAAAACTCATTTTATGTATAAACCTGATTTTTCTCAGAATCCCATTAATAAAATAAGAAGTTCTGGAAATTTTTAGAAATTAACTCATTTTTATCGAATTATTATAATTATTGCACTAAAATAGGGCAATAATTCATATAAAATACTTTTTTATTCAATAAATTCTGAGCAAATTATGGGATGACCCATAAACTGAGAAAACATAATTTATGAAGTTTCATGCATTTATATTACAGTTTTATGGTTATTTTGTATTTTATTTTGTTGAAGCTAAATAAATAGACAAATATAGTTATGTATGTCAAAAACACGATTTTATATTTTTCGCACCTTAATAACATTATAAAGACCCCATGCAAAAATTTACAGATTTTGGTAAGAATGTTTTCTTATTTTTCCAAATTTAATGATTGTTTAATGGGTTAAATTGATAATAAATAGCTATACAAGTCAGAAAATTATAAACCCTTGTCACAATATCATATATGACATATTAATCATAGATAAAAAGTTTAATGAATTTTCCTTAATAGTTTACTATTATTTATGATTTTATTGATTAATTAATAAAGAAAAACATAAGAAATACTTCCCATAGTCACAAATATCCAAAACACTCAAACTAGACTCTATATCATGTTAGAGAACTATGGTTAATGTTTCAGAATTTTTAGGGATCATTTATTATTTTCCCCCAATTTTGTTGTTGTTTAATCATTAAAATATTAAATAAATACTAAAATAGTTCGGAAAAATATGAAAATTTTAAATTAATTAATATTGTATGAAATAATGATTTTCTGATAATTTCAGAATGTTTCATTACTGTTTACTATTTAAAACCATTTTCCTAAGTATTTAAGCATGTAAAAATGCATTTTTTTTAATGATTATATCATATAAATAAATTTTTATAATATAAAAAAAAAATCTGCAAATACTTATAATTTGGCAAGTTATTATTTTAATAATAAATTATTAAAATCTTGCCTAAATTGAAAACATAAATTAATAATCCAAAGTAATTAATTCAATTTAATATTCATTTAACATATGAATACATTAATATTCAAATCAAAATGGATTATTGTTAATTCATCTAATATAAGAATATGTGTCTAATTATTTTTATTAATACTCCATTCCCGTTTATCGATTCCTAAGCCAAAACTATTAATTATATTAGGTTCTGCGTCATTTTGACCCGAGCCGTCCTTCGTACGACACGCGTATTCCGTTTGGACTAATGTGAGTAATCTACCCCATATTTTATAATTTTCAATACTTTTGGGGTGTATCATGTGGTTCTAATATGTTTTCAACTTCATTTTATTATTTTATCACAATTGAGACATTGTTGGGACATTTATACTTGAATCATTATTTGTATAATTATTGTTTGTTTACGCTACATGTACTTGTAGTGCATTATCATTTTAGTCTAATCTCCATGACTATGCCCGTATTCTTGAGGTACGTTATGGACAATAATAGCGCTATTGGGTTGACCACCCCGCCTTGGGACGCTAAGGTGATTGATCGCACGTGGTTGAGTGTGTATGATGATTAGATGCTCCATCCTATATATATATACATGTATATGTACATATAGGGTGAGGACTTATTGTTGTTGTTATCATTTGTTAATCAATATTTTTGATTTATAAACCGTTATCTCAATAACACTTGCTTGTCGACTTCAAAAGAAAACAAGTTTCAAATTATCAATATTTCAAACTCACCATTTTCTTTAATAAAACTTGATTACTCACCAACTCTCGTAGTTGACCTGTTTTTACCCATGATGCAGATTTGAAGAATGAAGTTGATGAAAAGTAGGGTGTACCTTAGAAACCCACAAGACTATTTAAATTTGATGTAATAAATGTTGTTTGTATTTGAATTTTTATTTGTATGTTGTGGATCTCGTTTGCCTACTTAGTACTTAATTGAATCTAATCATATTATAACATAGTTGTCATGAGACTTTGAACAATATATCACGCCTTGATCAATTCCGCCAAGGATCGGGGTGTGACACTTCTGTTCAGCGCTCGCGACCCGACTAGAGGGTTGGTCGCGACCCGAAGAAGGGTCTTCGCGACCCGACCATAGGGTCGGTTGCGACTCGACCCCTGGGCAGAAACCATTTCAGCCTCTGTTAAAATTTTGTGAATTTTCCAAGTTTGATTTTTATGTTAGGCTTATCCGATTGACCTGAAATTTTAAACATAGGTCTAATATGTTGTAAAACTTCATGGAAAATTATCGGAATACGAATACGACCTCCCAAAAGTACTGTAGTAGAATACGCGTATTTCGGGAAGTGTATTAAATTTTTATACCAATGGTTAATGCTTGGAATTGGTCTTATATTAGACTCTTGTGCATTAGAACCAACTGAAATAGTATATTAACCTATAATCATTGTAAAATAATGGAATTATAGGTACGGGACAAAATCTTGTGGATTTCATTTTAAGGCAAGAAACGACAAAAGCTAGTAGTAGCAAGCCTTCAGGTGAGTAATCTCACTGTTATCCGATGTGATAGATATTAAATGAGCAGCTGCAGATGGAAATTGTTTTGGGGACGAAAATGACAGATTATATGATTTGATATATGACAATACCAGATAAGCCGTGAGTCTGTTATAGACAAGAACGGAGCTGTGAGTCAATAAAAATGAATGATATGACAATACCAGATAAGCCGTGAGTCTATAATAGACAAGAACGGAGCTGTGAGTCAAACTTATATAAGACAATACCGGGTAAGCCGTGAGTCATCGAGATGACAAGAACGGAGCCGTGAGTCTAGGCAAAAGCGGGATAAACCCGTGAGCCATATATGATTTTGTGTTGCATGAGAATGCATATTTGATTTTGTATAGAGAATGTTATTCTTATACATGTTATATTTGATTTGATTACTCATTACGCTTTATAGCTCACAGTTTTATTGATATGTCCCTGCAGGTGAGCGTGATCCCGCCAAGGGAAAAGATAAAGTCCGTGACTGAGGACTAGTATTTGAAGTGACGACCCGGCTTGAAGAATGTATAATATTTTATGTATTGTACTTCGTGATACGCTTGTACTCGTATTGTATTAACTAATACCCCTACTTATGGTTTGTTTGTAAAATATTTGGTTTGAAAAAAAATGAAAATTTTTTGGGGTGTTTTTGTTAATAAGTCGGGTGTTACAAGTTGGTATCAGAGCCGTGGTTTAGGTGAACTAGGTGTCTTAGATTAGATTCCTGGACTTAAACCTTGAGAGAAAAACAGACAAATGGACTGTTAGATATATATAAGTTTGTTATTATATATGTAATCTAACGGTTTGCTAAATTTTGAAGTATGAGAAATATAAGGAGTAATCCCACTGGTGCAAATTCGCGTGGAACCTCAAGAAGTGGACCAGCCCGTTCACGTGGTTCTGTGGGACGAAGAGCAAGAGCACCAGCAAGGGAACCGGTGGGAGAAAATCCACCTGATATTCGAGCAATAGTGGAAGAAGTGGTTAGGCAAATGATGCCTACGTTAACGAATAACCCCAATTCGAGTGACAATCCTAACCCGAGTGCAAATCCTAATCCTAGTGAAGAGGCTGCAAAAAGTATTCATGACAGGCAGCCGGAAGATGAAAGCCAGGGAGAAAGTCATGCCCGGGCAGTGAAAGAAACTCAAGGTGGGGAAGCCTCTACAAAGAAAGTTGGGTGTACTTACAAGGCCTTCCTTGGTTGTAAACCAAAGGAATTCTCGGGGACAGATGATCCAGTTAAAGCTATGGAATGGATTATGCATATTGAGAAAGTATTTTGAGTCAGCAAATGTGCTGATAAAGACAAGGTAGAATTTGCCACAAACCAACTCACAAGCAGTGCACTACATTGGTGGCAAATTTACTACAAGTCACTGAATCTTGATCCAACCCAATCAGTACCGTGGGAACAGTTCAAGATTAAGTTTAATGAAGAATACTGTTCTGAAGTAGCGATAAAGAAACTGGAGGATGAATTCCTGCATATGGAACAGGGTTCCCAGTCTGTTCAAGAATATACTCTTAGCTTTCTGGAGAAAGCAAGATTTGCTGAACACCATGTTGATACCGAAAAGAGGAAGATTGATAAGTATGTCTGGGGGTTGACGACCCGAATCAGAGAAATTGTGCAACCACTGAAACTACCTACTTTTCGACAAGTGGTGGATCGAGCCACAGAAAGGGAGACCGAATTGAAGCGACAGGAAGATGAAAAGAAAGCCATGGAAACTAAACGAAAGGCGGAAGACCAAGGTTGGACGCCTCAGAAAAAGTCGCAACAAACCGGGTCCAAGGGTAAAAGTCAGAAAGACGAAGGAAAGTGGTGTGAAAAATGTAGAAAAAGGCATACGGGCAGTTGTCGCAGTGATACTGGGTCAGTTAGCTGCCGAAATTGTGGAAAAACGGGTCATCCTACACGGGAGTGTCGGGCGGAACGAAGATGTTACCAATGTGGAGCTACTGATCACATTCGTTCGAACTGTCCCCAACTGAAATCTGGAGTATACAGTGAAAGACTCAGGGATGATCAAGTGGGAAAGAAAGAAGAGCCGAAGAATAGGGGACGACCAATGGCCTCGCGAGCTTTCCAGATGACTATGGAAGAAGCCCGTGAGAAGACAGATGTGGTGACAGGTATCTTCACCCTTAATTCCATACCTGTATATGTTATTTTTGATCCGGGGGCTACACACTGTTTCGTGTCGGAGTCCCTGATGTCTCGCTTGAATGTACCATTAACCCCAATGGATGAAAGCTTGGAAGTAGCGGTAGCAGACGGCATATATGTTTGGGTATCCGAACACCTGGAGGGTTGTCAGCTTAAAATCTACGGGACCGTTTTCCTTATAGATTTGAAGCCGATGACTACCAATGAATTTGGTGTAATTGTGGGAATGGATTGGTTCGCAACGAATTATGCCAACATGGATTGTAGAAATAAAAACATCACGGTATTAACACCGGATGGGGAATGGATAAAGATTCAGGGTGTACGACCTCGGTTAAGAATGCCAGTTATCTCCTTTGCTCAAGCCCGAAGCTGTATTAGTAAAGGAGGGATGTCTTATTTGGCCTATGTATCGGTGGCTCAACCGATTAAAGTGGGGGTAGCGAATGTGAATGTGGTAAACGAATTCCCAGATGTGTTTCCAGACGAACTTCCAGGGCTGCCACCAGATCGACAGGTTGAGTTCACGATTGAACTGATTCCAGGAGCTGCACCTGTTGCTCGAGCTCCATACCGTTTAGCACCTTCAGAGATGGTGGAACTGCGAAAGCAACTGGAAGAATTGCTAGACAGGGGTTTCATCAGACCGAGTACATCGCCTTGGGGAGCCCCTATTTTGTTTGTCAAGAAGAAAGATGGGTCAATGCGCATGTGTATTAACTATCGGGAGTTAAACAAGATCACAGTGAAGAACAAGTACCCGCTACCCAGAATAGATGACTTGTTTGATCAGCTACAAGGTGCGTCCTACTTTTCCAAGATTGATCTGAGGTCGGGTTATCATCAGTTGAAGATAAGAGAATCTGACATTCCGAAGACAGCTTTTCGAACGAGATACGGTCACTATGAGTTTTTGGTGATGCCTTTCGGGTTAACCAATGCTCCAGCCGTATTCATGGATCTCATGAACCGGGTGTGTCGACCGTTCCTTGATACCTCAGTGATAGTATTTATAGACGATATCTTGGTGTATTCGCGAAGCCAAGCCGAGCATGAAGTGCACCTGCGACAAGTGTTGGAGTTGCTTCGCCGAGAAAAGCTGTATGCTAAATTCTCCAAGTGTGAATTTTGGCTAAGAGAAGTTCAATTTCTTAGCCATGTAATTAATGCCGAAGGGGTGAAAGTCGACCCAACAAAAGTTGAAGCCGTGATGAAGTGGGAACCGCCTCGAAGTCCAACTGAAGTACGAAGTTTCCTTGGTTTGGCAGGCTATTACAGAAGATTTGTTGAAAATTTTTCCTCAATAGCTGTCCCGTTGACCAAGTTGACCAAGAAAGGCGAAAAGTTCACGTGGGCGGAAAAACAGCAAGAAGCTTTCCAAAGGTTGAAACAAGCCTTGTGTGAAGCACCAGTGTTAACACTACCGCAAAGCGGAGAAGAGTATGTGATCTACAGTGATGCTTCAAGAGTTGGCCTTGGATGTGTATTAATGCAGAAAGGTCGGGTAATAGCTTATGCGTCCCGCCAACTAAAAGACGCTGAGAGAAGTATCCAGTTCATGATCTGGAATTAGCTGCAGTGTTTTTAGCACTGAAGCTGTGGAGACACTATTTATATGGTGTGAAGTTTGTTGTCTATACAGACCACAAAAGTTTGAAGTATTTATTTGATCAAAAAGAGCTTAACATGCGACAGCAAAGATGGATGGATCTACTGAAAGACTTTGACTTTAAAATTCGGTACCACCCTGGCAAGGCGAATATGGTGGCAGATGCTCTAAGCCGAAAAGAAGCTCTTCTGAAAGTTACATCCGCATGCATGGGTGTAGCTAGCCGGTTACCAGAATTGATTCGTTCGGCACAAGAAGAAGCGTGTAAGCCAGAGAATGTAAAAATTGAACGAATGGTTGGATATTTGAAGCATCTGGAAGAAAATGCTCAGAAATTGAAGACCTTCAGAGGACGTGTATGGGTCCCAAAATAAGGAGAAGCGCGGAACTTGCTTCTAGAAGATGCACACTATAGCCGATACGCAGTTCATCCGGGTAGTACCAAGATGTACCGGACGTTAAAACCGTTGTATTGGTGGCCCGGAATGAAAAGAGATGTTGGAAGATATGTAAAAAGATGTTTGACATGTCTGCAAGTGAAGTCAAACCATCAGAAACCGTATGGAGAAATACAACCATTGCCGGTTCCAGAGAAGAAGTGGGACCATATCACTATGGATTTTGTAACAAAGTTGCCGCGGACACCGCGAGGTCATGATTCGGTGTGGGTAATTGTTGATCGATTGACAAAATCAGCACAATTCATACCAATTAGCGAGAAGTACAGGGTGGATCAACTGGCGAAAATCTACATAGATGAGGTGTTATGTCGACATGGATTACCAGCATCGATTGTGTCGGATCGAGATAGCAGATTTACTTCCCACTTTTGGCAAAGTCTTCAAAAGCGATTGGGTTCAAAAGTACTCATGAGTACTGCATACCACCCGCAGACTGATGGCTTAAGTGAAAGAATTATCCAAACTTTGGAAGATATGTTGAGAACCTGTGTAATTGACTTTGGTGGAAGCTGGGAAGATCACCTACCCTTAGTAGAATTCGCGTACAATAATAGCTATCATTCCAACATTCAGATGGCCCCGTATGAGGCATTGTATGGAGCACCGTGTCGTACTCCGACTTGCTGGACTGAAGTTGGGGAAAAGCCGTTGGCTGGACCCGAAATTGTAGCACAGACGGAAGAGAAGATTAAACTGATACGAGAAAATTTGAAGGTAGCTCAGAATCGACAGAAACAATACACAGACAAACGGGTGAAACCGATAAAATTCCATGTAGGAGACATGGTAATGCTCAAAGTATCCCCTTGGAAAGGCTTAATTCGTTTTGGGAAGAAAGGGAAGTTGAGTCCTCGCTTCATTGGACCTTTCCGCATATCCCAAAGAGTTGGAGCCGTGGCGTATAGATTGGAGTTACCTGATGAACTTCATGGTATACATGATGTATTCCATGTGTCGCATTTGAGGAAACCTTTATTTGATAAGTCTCAACAAGTACCTCTTGCTGAAATTGAAGTAGATGACAAGTTGAGATACCCGGAACAACCCGAGAGGGTGCTAGACCGAAAGATAAGACAGCTGCAAAACAAGAAAATCAGCATGGTCAACTTGCTTTGGCGTCATCACAGAGGTTCCGACATGACTTGGGAGACCGAAAATGAAATGAGAGAAAAATACCCTCAACTCTTTGCATGATTTCGGGGACGAAATCTCTTGAAAGAGGGGAGAATTTGTAACGCCAAAACCTGTTTATTATGTAATTATAATAAAAAGGGCAAATTGGTCATTTTACCTTAGAAGGGTAATTTGGTCTTTTGGACAGAAAAGGACTTGTTTTGTAATAATATTTTGAGTCTTGGACTTAAAATGTTATAAAATCTGATTTTTGTCATAAACTTTGTTAGTTATGGCAAAAGTTTAAGAAATGCAACTTCAAGGACCAAAATGCAATTTCTAGAAGTATAAAAGGTTGGAAGCTTCTCCCATTTGTGTGCAGATTTTGAGAGGTTACGGGAGAGGGTTTTTGTGATTGATTTTCATAAATTTTGAAGAGTTCTTGAAGAATTGAAGCTTACAATTTGATTTTTGGCTTCAAAGGGTAGAATTGGAAGTTTTGGAGGTAAGTTTTTCCAAGTTCTAGTTTGTGTGTTCTTGATGAGTTTTTGTAGAACTCAAAACTGCATTTACAGTTATGATTGAGTGATTAAAATGATGTAATACTTCCATTAAGTCATGCTAATAAGGGCTTAATTCAAAATAATGGAAGTAGATTGCTATTTATGATGAATTTGAAGTTTTGGGGTTTTTGGAACTAAGAACTCTAATTCTTCATATGATTGATTGAGTGGGTTTTGAGGGTTGAAAACCTTGTATTAATAGAAGGTTTTAGCCTAGGAATAAACCCCAAACGATTAAGTCGAGCAATAAGTGCTTAAAAATGGAAAAATGGAAATTTCTAGCACAAAATCGGAGTTTCTACACTTCTGTTCAGCGCTCGCGACCCGACCAGAGGGTTGGTCGCGACCCGAAGAAGGGTCTTCGCGACCCGACCATAGGGTCGGTCGCGACTCGACCCCTGGGCAGAAACCATTTCAGCATCTGTTAAAATTTTGTGAATTTTCCAAGTTTGATTTTTATGTTAGGCTTATCCGATTGACCTGAAATTTTAAACATAGGTCTAATATGTTGTAAAACTTCTTGGAAAATTATCGGAATACGAATACGACCTCCCGAAAGTACTGTAGTAGAATACGCGTATTTCGGGAAGTGTATTAAATTTTTATACCAATGGTTAATGCTTGGAATTGGTCTTATATTAGACTCTTGTGCATTAGAACCAACTGAAATGGTATATTAACCTATAATCATTGTAAAATAATGGAATTATAGGTACGGGACAAAATCTTGCGGATTTCATTTCAAGGCAAGAAACGACAAAAGCTAGTAGTAGCAAGCCTTCAGGTGAGTAATCTCACTGTTATCCGATGTGATAGATATTAAATGAGCAGCTGCAGATGGAAATTGTTTTGGGGACGAAAATGACAGATTATATGATTTGATATATGACAATACCAGATAAGCCGTGAGTCTGTTATAGACAAGAACGGAGCTGTGAGTCAATAAAAATGAATGATATGACAATACCAGATAAGCCGTGAGTCTATAATAGACAAGAAAGGAGCTGTGAGTCAAACTTATATAAGACAATACCGGGTAAGCCGTGAGTCATCGAGATGACAAGAACGGAGCCGTGAGTCTAGGCAAAAGCGGGATAAACCCGTGAGCCATATATGATTTTGTGTTGCATGAGAATGCATATTTGATTTTGTATAGAGAATGTTATTCTTATACATGTTATATTTGATTTGATTACTCATTAGGCTTTATAGCTCACGGTTTTATTGATATGTCCCTGCAGGTGAGCGTGATCCCGCCAAGGGAAAAGATAAAGTCCGTGACTGAGGACTAGTATTTGAAGTGACGACCCGTCTTGAAGAATGTATAATATTTTATGTATTGTATTTCGTGATATGCTTGTACTCGTATTGTATTAACTAATACCCCTACTTATGGTTTGTTTGTAAAATATTTGGTTTGAAAAAAAATGAAAAATTTTTGGGGTGTTTTTGTTAATAAGTCGGGTGTTACACAAATCGGCAACAATACGTAAAAACAATTGTTTACTCATTTGGTACCTCCGTTGGAACTTTGTTGAGTAGACGACGTTATCGGTAAAGTAGTCTTGAATTAAAAGATTGTGGCATTCTTCACGTTTTCTACGTAAAGGAGCACCTCGTCGTCTCAGCACAAGTGAACTTCCCGCTTCGTTTTCATAGTACAATATCGTGCATTGCATCATTTGCCCGACAAATTCCATTTTCGGGATTCGATTAGTATCCTTGGATGAAGTCGAAGATGACAACAACGATTGCGAAGACATTTTAAAATTTCGTATTTGAAAGAATTGGCTGGGTATGAGTTATGTAAAAATAGGTGTGTGTGTGTGTGTATGTTTGTGTGTGTGTGTATATATATATATATATATATATATATATATATATATATATATATATATATATTTATATATATATATATATATATATATATATATATATATATATATATATATATATATATATATATATATATATATATATATATATATATATATATATATATATATATATATATATATAATCTCACAAAAACCCAAGCTATTTTCATCATATGCCCGAAAAAAACACTATATTTTTTTGTACACTAAAACCCTTATATTTTTGAAACGCCTAATTTAATCCTAATACTCGGTCACCCTGGGTAACCGGTTTCATACAACTTATGTGGAATGAATTATGTGTTCTTTGACTTATTAGGAACTAATAGAGCCCAACTGGGAAGATATCGAGCTTCGAGTTAGGAGAATCACATCAAGAACAGATCAAACCTATTTTAAATTCGAATTGCAGCAAGAACAGATTGACCCAGGGAAGATATTGAGCTTCGAATTTGGAGAATTTCAGCAAGAACTGGTCTACATTTCTAATGAAGGTTTAAAGCCACGTAAGATCTGTAACTGACTTTCAAATGCTGATTATAGTGCCTTCAATTGGGAGGTTCAAAAAAAGTAAGGGTTAAATTAGGCAGTTTTGATAACATAAAGGATAAAGTAGGTGGTTTGGAAAACATAAGGGTTTTAGTGTACAAAAAAATATAGTTGTTTTTTCGGGCATTTGACGAAAATAGCTTGGTTTTTTTAGATTACCCATATATATATATATATATATATATATATATATATATATATATATATATATATATATATATATATATATATATATATATATATATATATATATATATATATATATAGGGAAAGGTTCAAATGAGAACCACTAAAAGGTTGAGAACCGTGAGAACCACTAATTCACAGTTTAATAAAAAAAATTACGTTATAGTATTCACAGTTTAATAACTAAAAATTTTATTATATTGTGAATATTGTAAAACGTATTAAAAAATTAGAAAATTTATTAAGTTTGATGTATTTTCACATAATAAACAAGTGTGAAAAAACAAAAAAACGAAAAAAAACATAATTCTTAATGTGTGAATATCGGTTATCGCGGTTCTTAACCTTTTAGTGGTTCTCATTTGAACCTATTCCTATATATATATATATATATATATATATATATATATATATATATATATATATATATATATATATATATATATATATATATATATATATATATATATATATATATATATATATATATATATATATATATATATATATATATATATATATATATATATATATATATATATATATATATATATATATATATATATATATATATATATATATATATATATATATGTGTGTGTGTGTGTGTGTGTGTGTGTGTGGGGGGGGGGGGTTAGACTTAAGGATTGGATAACGCGTTTTGTACAAAGATCTTAATAATTATGTTAATTGAACTTCTCATTGTAATATGATTCATTGATCAATGAAAGAGCTTAATTATATGTTAACATTTACATCGTTGTGTTCTAAATCTATTATGTATTACATTGCTATTCGATTCCTTGAGTTAACGAGTGGCATCAGAGCATGAATTGCTCAATCGCTTAGACGATTAGATGTGAATTGCTTCTTAGATCCGTTTTCCTGTTTTTTAAACCAATTCTTCAATCGATTTGAGAATCAATTCATGTACTTTACATCAATTCAATTGCAAACTTTAAATAGAGCACTATGATGATAAATTCCATCGATCTCCTTGGTTTGCAGCTAAAGATTTAATGCTCTTACCTGAACATTATAACCAATGGAAAGATCGGATGGAAGAGTATCTTATGATTAGCCTCGACGAAGATATGTGGCGATCAATAAGTTAAGGTCCGTTTGCGCCCATCGTATAAGGTCGATTCAGTCCAGGCGTAGATGCAAAAGTAGTGTTAACATCCAAAAAAAAGATGATAGAGAATGATAAAGAGTGTTTGAGATAGCTTAGATGAGGACTACCACCAAACGTATATGCTCATGTCCGTGGTTGCAAGTCAGTGAAGGAAATTTCAGATAAATTCAAGATAAGATAGGAGGGAATAGAAAAGTTAAAGAAGAACATTATTACAAACACTCTGTCAGACTTTAGTGAGTTCAAACAAAAGAAAGGAGAGTCCATCGACCAAACTTATGAACATTTATGCACTTTGATATATAAGTTTGAGAAACATAAGGTTCATAAGAGTACTCATGAGATAAATATCAAATTTATGAAGTGTTTGATAAAAGAATGGAAGAGTATCACCATCATGCTGAAGACTCACGTACATATAGATACTTATTCATTGAGCAAACTGTTCAACCTTTTAGAGTCGCATGCAGATGATGTTCATGAGCTCATGGAGGACAAAGCATATGGAGGTCCTATTGCACTTTTGTCGAAGACTACTCAAGTGAAAGGTCTTTAATCAGAAAAGGAAACTGAAGATGAAGAGGTTAAGTATGAACCGAATGTAGATTGTGAAGCAGTAGCTCCTTATTCAAACAACAATCAGGCCATGAAGTTCTACAAAAAGTCAGGTTTAAATTCTAGGAATTCCCTAAACAATCCTCAAAATTCATTCACCAAGGTTGTAGAGTCTACTAGAAAAATCAAAGATGGATTCAGAATCTAAGTTGGAGAAAAAGCTATTATGTGACTCGGGATAAGACTGTAAACACTGTAACAGTAAAATTCACTTATCAATAGATTGTATGCTGAAAAGGAAAAAAAAGTAGGAAAAGGTCAAGAACGAGGTTTATTAATTATGTGAAAATGTTAGAAAAGATAAATTTATGTGAAAATGTTAGAAAAGATAAATTTATCCTTGGTGGTCACAGGAGATGCTGAAGAGGGGTGCTATAAGGTCTAGTTCTATGCTAGCTGTCTACAGATCTCATAAAGTTTTTGGTGATGAAAGTGATAAAGAAGAGAGAGAGAGAGAGAGAGAGAGAGAGAGAGAGAGAGAGAGAGAGAGAGAGAGAGAGAGAGAGAGAGAGAGAGAGAGAGAGAGAGAGGAGAGGAGGACGTTGATGAGAAGGAGGAGTATTTTGGTGTCCATTTGATGGCTATAGGTTCTAGCAGCTATTCAAGATCACGTCTCATGATTCTTAAACAAATTATGTGTGACGAGCAATATGACAAAAATGGGATATCGATAGTGGTTACTCTCGTCACATGACTAGGAAGATAGATTATCTTAAGATTATCGAACAGTCGATAATGTTGGACATGTTAAATTTGGAAATAATGAACGTGCTACAATAAGAGGTTATGGGGAAATCATGAATGGCAATTTCACGATTAAACGAGTTGCATACGCCGAAGGGCTTAAACATAACTTGATTAGTGTTTCACAACTTGTTGTTGGAACTGGTAATCAAATTACGTTTGATATTGATAAAACAGTTATTGCCAACAAGAAAACAAAGGAAGTTCTTCTGAAGTCGAGATGCAACAGCAAACTTTATCCATTTGAACCAATTGTTGTTACAATTTCCATATGCTTACTATCAAAAGCCTCTTCGGATCTCAGCTGGCAACGGATAGAAGATTATCACATTTTAACTTCAAGAATATCAATTTCCTAGTATCTGAAGGTTTGGTTCATGGTCTCCTAGTTCTCAAATTCGACAATGACTCATTGTGTGGCACATGCGAACATGGCAAACAAAATTAGACAAGAACATCCAATGAATTTTGACACGAAGATAGTGGAACCTCTTGAACTTCTACATAGCAATTTATGTGGTTCTTTTTGCAGTTGCATCTCTTGGTGGTAATTGATGATTTTCTCGCTTTTTGTGGGTATTTTTTTAAATGGAAATAAAAAACAACCAAGGAGATGATCAACTTCATCAAGCACATATAAATTCTTTTGAAGAAATATGTACACAAGGCATCTAAAGTAACAATGGGACATAATTTAAAAATCAATCTTTCGAATTTTCTTACAAAAGGCATAAGTCATAATTTTCCAACTTCGTACACACCACAACAGAATAGTGTTGTTGAACGACGTAATAGAACAATCTGTGAATCAGCCAAAATGATGTTCGCTTTTGCAAATATACCATTATATTACTGGGTCGAAGCCATTTCCACAACTTGTTTTACTCCAAATTGTTCTTTCATTCATTGAAGATTCAATATTACACCTTATGAAGTTATTAACAAAAAAAGCCTAATGTCAATAATGAATCCTAACGACAACCTTTCAAAATTTTAAACGAAAGCTCATGAACGGATCTTTATGGGATATTCACAAAAATTTTGTATCGTGTATTGAAAAAAGGACTAGGAAAATCGAAGAAACCTTTAATCTTACCTTTCATGACTATTACATAAAGAAATGTGATGTTTAATTCCCTTGATGTTCAATTCCCATGCTCACATTTGATATTGATTTGGATTTGATTTTAGGCGTATTTGTACCGCAATCACTGCAGAAGTTCATGCTCTAAATAATGATGTTAATGAAATTTTAAAACATACCACAGAACCCTAAGTTACTTCTGGAGCAATTTCAGAACGAAGAGTATCATGCTTAAGGGGAGCCAATGTCTTCTGGATCAAAATGATGACAATACGCAACTTGAAGGGGAGCAAGTTAATACAAAAATACCAACTCGTTCGGAGGGGGAGCAAAATCTTACCGAAAATCTTTTCTCCTTTTAAAACTCAAAATAATTGTGATAATGATATTGCTTAATGTTCAAGTTACCAATTGGATACTGAAGAAAAATTTGAAGATTCTTTACCAGAAGTGGATCCATCTTATATCCTTTGGGGAAGTGGACTCGTAATCATTCGAAAGAGCAAGTCATTGGTAACGTAAATTTTGGTGTGTTAACAAGAACCCAATTAATAGAAAGAAACAAAATTTTAAATAGACAATAAGAGTTTTTCATGTGTCATGTGTTTATATCTAAAACTGAACCCAAGAATGTTAAATCTGCAATGGAACATTCAAATTGGGTAGAAGAAATGCAAGATGAATTGGCATAATATAAAAGAAACAAGGTATGACATTTAATACATACTCCTGCTAATAGTTCTGTTGTCAGTCTAAAATGGGTGTTTCAAAACAAATTAAACAAAGAATATAATATTGTTCGTCTGCAAGATTAGTTGTTGACGGGTATTGTCAACAGGAGGAAATCGATAATAAAGAGACTTTTTCTCTTGTTGCAAGACTCGAAGTTGTATGAATATTTTTGGCTTATGCCGCACATAAAAACTTTGAAGTTTATCAAATGGATGTAAAATATGTATTTTTAAATGGAGAATTAGAAAAGACCGTTTGTAAATAAAACCTTACCAGATGGACAAAGTAGTTTATGGGTTACAACAAACACCAAGAGCTTCGTACGAAACGCTAACTCATTTTATGAAATAATTAAAATTCAAAAAAGGTTTTGTAGATCCTACTCTATTTTCTAAAAAGTTTGTTGATCGTCTTAATGCTTGTTCAAATCTATGTAAATGACATCATTGTCGATTCTACAGATCGTCAGTTAACAAGAAAATTCAAAGAGTTACTGAAATCTAAATTTGAAATGATCATGGTAGGGAAGATTAATTTCTTTCTTAGATTGAATCTTAAACAGAGGAAGGAAGGAATTTTAATCAATCAAGAACCATACACTAAGAGTTTACTAACTCTCTACGGCATGGAAAATCGTTCAGATGCTAAAGTCACCATGGCTTTCAGAACCAGATTAAGTCCTTCACTTGACAAGCCAACAGTAAGCATGATAGGTTCTTTGTTGTACTTAACTCTTAGTCGACCTGATATTATGTTTTCCCGTGTGTAATTGTGCAAGGTATCAGGAGAATCTTAGAGAACCTCATCTTACAGAGTAAAGAACATATTTTGATATCTACACAAAACACCATCCCTTGGGCTATAGTATTCGGTAAACATAGGCTTCTTCATACAATGTTATTTAGATGCAGACCTTGGTGGGTGTCAATTGGATAGAAAAAGCACCACTGGTGGATGCCAATTTCTTGATGGAATACTTGTTAGCTGGCAATCGAAAAAGCAACTAGTGTATCCATATCGATCACTAAGGCTGAATATATTATTGCTACTTGCACTTCACAAATAATTTTGATTTAAAGTCATATTTGGGACTATACTATCAACATTAAGAAAATTCCTCTATTTTGTGATTCCCAAAGCACAATATGAATATGCCACAATCTTGTTCAACACTACAAAACAAAACACATTGCTCTTTGTTACCATTTTATAAATGATCATGTTGAAGAAGGAAACATTGAAGTACACTTTGTTCAGACTCATGATCAATTAGTTGATATCTTCGCTAAAGCCCTTGATGACAAATCATTTCGAGGATCCTAAATGGTGTTGGGATGATGGATTCAAGCTCAGTTGCTTGATCTTATAAGTTTTCATATCATTTGAGCTCAAGTTATTTTATTTTTTTTCTTCCCGAACCAAGGCGAAGCTTCGGTTTGCTTCAGATAAAAATTGCTTTGCTTATCAAGTACATACATTTCTAAAAAATTTCCACCGTTCACTTCAGAAGCAAAAATCAGCTTCAACATGCTTCTGAAGTCAATATTTTGATCTTAAAATGAAAAATTCTTAATGCTTATACCTTACAAGTGTTATTGTTCACTTCAAAAGCAAAAACTTGCTTCAGTATGCTTCTAAAGCCATTCATGCAATATTAAAGTCAAACTTTTCTGGTGTTATTTGATTATCTCATCCAAAAAGTTACCTTTCACATCCAATGGTTCAAATTGCTTCAGTTCGCTACACTTGTTCTTCATTGACTTAAATTTTCGAAGTTTTACAAACTTTCATACGTTAACTATTTTATAGAAGTTTACTGTTCATTCTCGAAGCTTCAGTACCATTCATATTACTAAAGTTATGAAAATTTGATGCTTTAATAGCATTTATCTAAGTTTTTTATTCTTTTATATTTCAAATATGTAAAACATCACTATATTCTTATTTATTTTGAGCTTATTTGAGATCATTTGGGGTTAAATTTCTTGAAAATCTTAACAGATTCCGTTCAATTCTTGGATGTTCAATACTTACCATACATAATTTTTTCTTACCACTTCATTTAAATATTTTCTTTTTGGGACTATAGAATTTAAATGAATATTCATACCAAAATTGTGATTTTATTATCCCTATGTATGTATCTTCGCTAGTTCTGATTGAGATATTGGGATAAACCTTTCAACATCAGGTAATTCAACATAGAAGTATGAGGTTAAGTCTAATATGCTTTTCTTATTGCTTGCTTTGATGAAGCTTTTAGTGGTGATTACTTTTCAAGATACCATATGGTTCCTTAATTCACATTCATTATTCATTAATCAGAATCAAATGTGATTCCTTGGATTTAAAAATTCAAGATTTTTCTTGTTTTGTTACAAATTCAAAATTTTAGATGAAAAAGCTGGCTTCTTATATATAAGGATAAAATATGCTAGATAAGGTGAAGATTATAAGTTACATACATAACTCTAAGTTTTCCTATCTTTAATGGTTTAACAAGATTTGAAAAACCAGCCTGTGTACCATATTCTTAATGACAACTAAGAGGGATTTTATGAATCTGTCCTTCTCAAGTGAAAGTATGCAAGGGTTTTCGATCCAATTATTCCACCCCTTAATTTATAAACCTTATATCTGACAGATTCATGGATAAACTTTCGTATCAAAGATACACAAATGTGCAATCATGGCACCATCTAATCTAAATTTGGCACCGTCTATTCTAGTTACGAATTGCAATATAAGCAGAAGTCTTTTTAGTGCTTCATTATAGAAAAATGAATCAAATACCCCTTGATGTTTGGAATGGCTAGTAAATAAGAAGTTGGACTTTAGTTTCAAAAAGTTCATTGTTTTCTACTTGGGGAAAGTAGTGAAATTATCAAATCAACTTTCTTTTCTGCTTTATTTTTCTTTTAAGCGAATGGGTAATTTCTTTTCATAGGGTATAGCATAAATGATTTACTTGTAAGTCTTCCAAAAGCATTATATCACAAAGCATACTGGACTTCCAAAAATTACTTAATGCTTTTGTTTAATAATTAGGTAAACATTTTCTGAAGGGTTTTAGCTTCTAAAGCACAAGAGTATGAAGGGTTGATAGAGTTTCTGAAACATAACTTTCGAACCATATTGGATTGAATCTAATATTTTGAAATTTTTTGAAGTTGATTCTAAACATGATTTCTCTGAGCTTACTTTACCGCAGAAAACTGAAAAATCCAAAAACATGTCTATTTTTAAGGATAATTGAAAATTCTATATTGTGTTATTTTTCTCGGAAAAATTGCAAAATCAAGTACATGTTCTATTGTTTTCTTTTGTTTACTAAAAATATTTTCTTTATTTTAGTATTTTTGAAAATTAAAAATTAAAAAAACATTTTAGTTATTTTATTTATGTTTGATGAAGAAAAATACAAAAATATCATGTTTCTTTTCTTTTCTTTTATAAAATGGAAACAAAAAAATATTTTTTTTTCATAAGAGCATTGTATTTTCTTGGTTTGCAATACTGCCTGGTTCATAATTAATATGGAATGTACTATAACTTGTTCCAAAGCACAATTTTGAAACTTTTCAAAACTGATTGCTTATTTCTAGAAGAATACTTATCATCAACGTGCATATTAATTTGAAAACTACAAAAGTTCAAAAATTGGTCAGAACAGTTACTCCTACGTGGCAGATAGAGCCAAATAGATGGCAAAATATGAGACGGTGCTGATGACATGTATTAATCTCAATGGATGATGACAATATGCGGAGTAAATGTACTTTCTCTCACCAATCGAGTGCCACTATTTCAAATACACTATAACCCTCATATTCCCCATTCTCTATAATTTCAAAACCCTAGCTTAATTTTAATGGCTTCCACACAAGATGCAGTTTCTTTTGCTCATGAAGAGGTTGATTCAATACCAGGATTCAAGATCCAATATGCAAATCTTCTTGCCAATCTTAATCCAAGTGCCGATCCTAAAGAATTACATATGTTGATTGTATATCCAGAACATCCAATTCTCGCCCATGTCCTAACCGTTTCTAAACCTATTCCAATTTAATGGGTCAGTCGAGCGTTTCATATGACAGGAGCTAATACTCAAACTAATGCTATAAATTTTGAGATGAAAGTATCTAGAAAACTGACAATCACAAAGAAATATTATTCGAAATTGCTTAAACTCCAAATTGAGGGTAATTTTCAGACTCCATGTCTTGCAGAACTTATCAATATATTCAAGCAAACGGGTCATGCACTTTATATGTCTTTGATAAATCATTTTAAGAAGAATCAGTTGCCATTTGTTTGGAATTATCTATTTGGGATTTTACTACAATGTTTATCTGGAAGAGTTTCTGGGTTGGATTATGCTGGTCAAATGTTTTTGGAAATGATGTTCAATATCTACTTGACGTTCCGGTGGATTATGCTTCCATATTGTGGACTGATTTTCTTAATAGAGTCAAGAATATCAAGAGGTCTTCTGAATTGTTATCCCATCAATATTGGTCTCTTATTCTTTTTCTACATATTCTCAAGCCAAGACCTTTCTTTTTCCATATTGGTCTCTTACTTTACATCTCATAGAATTCAAGACCTTTCTTTTTCCAACACATATACCAGGTCAAGATGAATTTAAATTTCTGAAGCGATGTTGAATAAAGTTCCTTCAGATAATCTTACTTGATTGCATATAGATCTACAATAGTTGTTCCCCATCCAGTTAGAGATGTACCATTGGCAACAACGATTAATGCGTAGAAGAAGAGTTTAAGCATAAAGCAAGTAGTTGAATCTCTACAGAAAATCGAAAACTCGAAGTCAGAGCCAACCAAAGTTGCACCATCTAAGTCTAAGAAGAAAAAGAAACATGCTCTAAATAAAACAATGTTTCTTGAAGCCTTCCAAATCTTCGAAATGTTTCACAATAAAACAATCATGTTAGAAGAACCACAATAATATTAACTATAAATTGAATGTTATGTGCACCATGTACACTTACTTGACGAATTAGGGTTATTTTATCTTCTTGAAGACGTTCATGTCGGATGGGTTTGACACATCTGGAACATATGAACTGGGTTTACTCAACTTCAGTACCAAAGGATGCTCGAAATTCAGATATTGCATATTCTCGTATTTGGGGTTGTACCAGTGAGAGGTGTGTAAGTCCGTAAGAGCGATGGTCAACCCTTGGCGAACATCATTCTGAACGTGGGCATATGATGAGTCTGCTTTTAGTTGATTTATGGTATTACTTGCGTTTTGGGGATAACAAACCCAAGTGTTTGGATCTACCTAGAGAATTTATGAGATTAGCTTTTAGTGCAAATGGGGAAAAAGTGTGCCTTCTTGGAGTAACAGTGATGAGCTATCTCGTTAGATATGATATGCAGGTTAGGTAATTTATGTTAATCAAGCTTAGGTATCGAACTTCTCGCTTTTATGTTGTGTGGAGTTATGCAGGTTTTAGTTAGTGTATGTGTGTGTGTTTCCATTGGAGAGAGCGAGAGAGAGAAAGAAAGAAAGAAGACATGAGAGAGGAAAGGGTTTACGGTGGAGAGAGAGGGGGATGAGAGATGAGTGAGAAATATTGTTTTTAAAATACCAATTAAAAAATGTAAGACCCATTTTCATTTTGAGGTGCTTACTAAGGTAAGTAAAGTTATTACCTTATAATTAGTATGGTTCTAGCTTTGAGTTATTAAGAGTTGTGTGGCAATATTTTATAATTACCTTTGAGTGATGAGTTGTTTGATTTGGGAGAAGAGGTTAAAACCTTTCTTATGTACTAATCTTGGTGTGACTAAGATTAGTTAAGTTAATGTATGAGTTTGGGTGATTAGAAACCCATTTGGAAGAAGTTTGAGCCTTAAAAACGCCAAAAATGGCTTACACGGGTCGTGTAAATGTTACACGGGTCGTGTAACTCACGGTAATTTTGTGTTTGCTGGTTACTGTAGCAAAACACGGGCGTGTTAAATTTTACACGGGCACTGTAACATAACACGGGCGTGTTAAATTTTACACGGCCGTGTTACGTATGCAGAGCCTTTAAATGTGCAGCAAACCCATTTCGAGGAAAAACATTTCGTTTTCGATTTTGAGAGCTTCAAATGGTGATTTTGAGTGAAATAAAGCCTGGAGGTTCATGGGGAAACATATTGAAGCATGAATCTAACCCCGTAAACGTGTTTTTGCTTCCTAATTCGTTGAGGTGAGTATCTCTCGGTTTTGGGGGTTTTAAACCCTAGTTTTTAATCTTTTTCCTCTTTTGATTGATACATCTTTGAGATAGATGTTATTGAGATGATTGTGGATGTTGGAGAATGGAATTAGCCTATGGTAATATAACCAAGTCTAGCGAACAGGAGCCCGGTACGTGTAAATTGAGGGTTCCACATACTAAATCGATATCAGGTGAGTACTTACGGATAATTGAGTAAGAGTTATACCTTGTTGTATATATATATATATATATATATATATATATATATATATATATATATATATATATATATATATATATATATATATATATATATATATATATATGTTATACATATATGTGTGTGTTGTGTTGATATTGATGTGGCTTAGAGTTATAGTAGTTCTGTTATTTGTGGATAACAAGAGACGAGTTACAACTTAAATTTGAGTATAAAAGTAGAGTATATGCTAGAGGAAGTAAGTTAAAGAGTCTTTGAGTTTGACTACTACAATCATGAGGATTGTTATAATTGAGTATAACTGATTGTGAAATGAGTATATACGAGTGTGTTTGATTGAGTTTATGAGTAGTGTCAGTCGTGATACTTATAATTGAGTTGTTGATACTAACAGTTAGCTGGTGGTTGTTAAGCTAATATGTTTACAGATTTCTGAATTAAGAGAAGATGGATCTTGCTAATGAGAATAGCAAGAGAGGAAGATGAGGATGGTTATTGAGAAAGATTGTGAAAGTAAAATGAGATTACTCACTAAGCTTTATAAGCTTACACTTGAGTGTTATGTTGTTTTGCAGGTATCTGTAGCTGTGATAGGGGAAGGCATGTGATAAAAAGAGATGGACAAGCTTAGAGCCTGTCCTTTAGTTGTGTTAGGTTTATTTGTAATGCCTGGTCATATTTTGTAAGGACCTTTTGTGTAATTAATGTTTGATAACATCTTGTTTTCCTCGGTTGAGTGCAAGTATACCCATTTTTAATGCATAATTGTTTGCAAAAATTTTGGGTGTACTTTTCATGAGAAACCGGGTGTTACAAGTTGGTATCAGAGCATGGTTTAAGTGAACTAGGTCTTTGAGTATAGAGTCCTAGACTAGAACCAAGGAGGAGAGAGCCCCTATCACATGCTTGGAAAAAGATACTGCTGCAGATGTTAGAGTATGAGTTGAGTATAACTCTTATGTTATATTTATTATTTGTTATATTCTGTGTGTGAATACATGTATTGCGTCAGATGAAGAATGAGTTGAGAAATTGGTCACAGTCGGTTGGACCTATAGAGGATGATGAGACAAGATTTTGGTTGATATGAGATATCAGCTAACGAGGAGACAAGAACTTCAGTTGATAATGAGATGTCAACTGAATATGAGATGAGATACTAATTGAGACGAGATTCCAGCTGATGACGAGATGCGATTCCACCTGATGGCGAGATTCCAGTTGATGGAGAGCTTCCAGCTGATGATGAAACGAGTTTCTGGCTGATGGTGAAATTCCAGTTGAAGATGAAATGAGATCCCGGTTGAGGCGAAATTCCAACCAATGATGAGGAAGAGTATGAGTATAAGCTGAGCATGAGCTATGAGTTGAGATATGTGAGTGTAGTCGAGTACACTCGAGAGTTGAGATCCGAAGTATGCAGGTTTCAGCTAATGAGAAAATAAGATTATGTTGCTATGAGGTATGTAAGTAATTTACTTAAAATGTTAGATGTAACGAGTATATGTGTTTAATTGTTGATAATACATGTGTTAGAGAACTGTTAGTATAAAGTGTAGTAACCGATATCGAGATGAGGATCTCGTGTCCACTTGAGGTAAGATTTACATATCACATAACGAGTGTTTTGTGATTATATATAATTGAGAATATATGTGATTGATTAACGAGTATTTAACAGCCATGGAGAAGTGTGTATAATGAGAATATACACGGTGAAAAATATATAAATCTTTTGATATTGTATATATATGTATATATATGTTGCTTGTTGTTTCACAGATGTGATGAGATTTCTATGCACGGGTATTTTTGTGGTTGAGACCACATATTTGTGGGGCCACATGACTAGTGATTATGATTGATCAAAATAAGTGGCTGAGATAACCAAAAGAGTATGAGTTGAGAAAGATGGTAAGTGTATGGATGAATGCACATTATATCCGATTGTAAGTCGGTATGTTGAGTATTGAGTTTTTGTGATTTGAAATAGTCACATAATGAGATAATTGTGACAGGGATGTCAGAGGACATTTGAGTAACTACATAAAGAGTATCTTGTGGGTATAATTGAGAGAACCTAGAGTGGTTCATATAGGTCTTATTGGCCTAGAGATTGAGTTAATTGTCGAGTAAAAGTGGTTGAGACCACATATGTTGTGGGGCCACATATTGAGTAAATGTGATCGAGACCACATATTCGGTGGGGTCACATATTGAGTAAATGTGATCGAGACCACATATTCGGTGGGGTCACATATTGAGTAAATGTGATCGAGACCACATATTCGGTGGGGTCACATATTGAGTAAATGTGATCGAGACCACATATTCGGTGGGGTCACATATTGAGTAAATGTGATCGAGACCACATATTTGGTGGGGTCACATATTGAGTAAATGTGATCGAGACCACATATTCGGTGGGGTCACATATTGAGTAAATGTGATTGAGACCACATATTCGGTGGGGTCACATATTGAGTAAATGTGATTGAGACCACATATTCGGTGGGGTCACATATTGAGTAAGTGTGATCGAGACCACATATGTTGTGGGACCACATATCGAGTAAAGTGGTTGAGACCACATATTCTGTGGGGCCACATAACGAGTAAATGTGGTTGAGACCACATATGTTGTGGGACCACATATCGAGTAAGGTGGTTGAGACCACATATGCTGTGGGACCACATATCGAGTAAATGTGGTTGAGACCACATATTTGGTGGGGCCACATAATGAGTAACTGTGATTGAGACCACATGTTATGTGGAATTACATATTGAGTAATTGAGGTTGCGACCACATATTTCTGTGGAACCACATAACGAGTATTTTGTGGTTAGGGTAGTGAGTGTCACACCCCGATCCTTGGCGGAATCGATCAAGGCGTGATATATTATTCAAAGTCTCATGACAACTATGTTATAATATGATTAGATTCAATTAAGTACTAAGTATGCAAACAAGATCCACAACATACAAATACAAATCCAAATATAACAACATTTATTACATCAAATTTAAATAGTCTTATGGGTTTCTAAGGTACACCCTACTTTTCATCAACTTCATTCTTCAAATTTGCATCATGGATAAAAACAGGTCAACTACGAGAGTTGGTGAGTAATCTAGTTTTATTAAAGAAAATTGTGAGTTTGAATAATTTGAAATTTGTTTTCTTTTGAAGTTGGCAAGCAACTGTTATTGAGATAACAGTTTATAAATCAAAAATTGATTAACAAATGATAACAACAACAATAAGTCCTCACCCTATATATACATATATATGTATATATATAGGATGGAGCATCTAATCATCATACACACACAACCACGTGCGATCAATCACCTTAGCGTCCCAAGGCGGGATGGTCAACCCAATAGCGCTATTATTGTCCATAACGTACCTCAAGAATACGGGCATAGTCATGGAGATTAGACTAAAAATGATAATGCACTACAAGTACATGTAGCGTAAACAAACAATAATTATACAAATAATGATCCAAGTATAAATGTTCCAACAATGTCTCAATTGTGATAAAATAATAAAATGAAGTTGAAAACATATTAGAACCACATGATACACCCCAAAAGTATTGAAAATTATAAAATATGGGGTAGATTACTCACATTAGTCCAATAAGGAATGCGCATGTTGTACGATAGACGGCTCGAGTCAAAATGTCGTAGAACCTAATATAATTAATAGTTTTGGCTTAGGAATCGATAAACGAGAATATAGTATTAATAAAAATAATTAGACACATATTCTTATATTAGATGAATTAACAATAATCCAAATTTTGTTTTGAATATTAATGTATTCATATGTTAAATGAATTAATTACTTTGCTTAATTAATTTATATCTTCACATTAGGCAAGATTTTAATAATTTCTTATTAAAATAATAACTAGTCAAATTATAAATATTTACAGATTTTATATATTATAAACAATTATTTATATGAAATAATCATTAAAAATGCATTTTTACATGCTTAGATATTTAGGAAAATGGTTTTAAATACTAAACAGTAATGAAACATTATGAAATTATCCGAAACTCATTATTTCATAAAATAGTAATTACTGTAAAATTTTCATATTTTTCTTAACTGCTTTAGTATTTATTTAGTATTTTAATAATTAAACCACAACAAAATTCGGGAAAAATATCAAATGATTCCCAAACATTCTAGAAAATTAACCATAGTTTTCTAACATTATATTGAGCCTACTGTATATATTTTGGATATTTTGGACTATGGGAAGTATTTCTTATGTTTTTCATTATTAACTAATCAATAAAATCATAAATAATAGTAAAATATTAAGAGAAATTCATTAGACTTTTTATTTATGATTAACGTGTTATATATGATATTCGGATAAAGTTTTATAATTTTTGGACATGTGTAGCTGTTTATTATCAATTTAAACCATTAAATAATCATTAAATCAGGAAAAATAAGCACACATTCTTACAAAAATCTGTAAATTTTGTCATGGAGTATTTAAAATGTTAATAAGGTGCGAAAAATATAAAATCTAGTTTTTAACATACATAACTATATTTTGTAATTTATTTATCTACAACAAAATAAAATACAAAATAAGCATCAAACTGTAATATAAATGCATGAAACTTTATAAATCCACGTTACTCAATATATGGGTTGCTCCAAAATTTTCCCAGAATTTATTGACTGCAAAAAGTATTTTATGTGAATTATTGCCCTATTTTATTGCAATAATTATAGTAATTCAACAAAATTAAGTTATTTTATGAAAATTTTCAGAACTTTTTATTTTATTGATGGGATCCTGAGAAAAATTAGATTTATGCATAAAATGAGTTTTAGATAGTTTGGTGGATTTAATTTGTTTCATTCATGAATTTGAGACTTTTAACAACATACCTTGATGAATGCTTCAAGAGGGATGAAGATTTGAGTATATTGGAGTGTTCTTGGCTGAAATATGAAGATTTCTAGGAGGAATTTTGAGATTGAGTGTGAGAGAAAGAATAGATATGGTTTGGGTGGTGATGAGAATAATGTGTTGGGAGAAAAATGAAAGGAAAGATGATGAGAGGTGTGAGTGGGAGACAATGGGAATAACTTTTGGCTTTTGGTGGTCTTCATAATTTCCCACTAGCACAAGCATCTCTATGTAATACACTAACTAATATAAAAATTTTATAAAATTTAATGTAGAGTTTTTAAAAATAGAGTTTTATAAAAAATAGGTTATTATTTGATTATAACAATCTACTTTGATTTGAAGTTTAATAATCGCATTCAAGTTTGATTCTTTTAATTTAATTAGAGCATCATACTTTGATTTGATTTTAATATGGTATCATAATTTAATTTGATTATAGTTATAACGTTATACTATGCTATATTGCTATTAACGTCAATTTATATCGTATTGTATGGGTTTTGATCCTATTAGCGTCAAGTAAGCTCGAGTAGGGTTTATTAAATTTCCAATTGGGTTGGGTTGACCCGAATCCATTTTAGGCGGATGTCACAGTCTCCCCTACTTTAGGAAATTTCGTCCCGAAATTTAAGAAGAGAGTACCTTAAGAGAAAAGCTACGGGTATTTGGTACCCATATGATCCTCACGTTCCCATGTATACTCAGGTCCACGTGCTGACTGCCACCTGACCTTGACTAGGGGAATGCGACTTCTTTTGAGTTGCTTTTCCTTTCGGTCGGCAATTTCCAAGGGTTTCTCGATAAATTGCATTGTCTCGTCGATTTGGATATCCTCGAGAGGAACATGAAGGTTCTCGTCTGCTAAACACTTCTTGAGGTTGGCTATATGAAATACTGGGTGAACTTTATTAAGCTCTATTGGTAGATCCAACTCGTAGGCTACTGGTCCGATCCTTTTCAGGATTTTGAACGGGCCTACATAGCGTGGTGCTAATTTACCCTTGCGTCCAAACGAACCACACCTTTCCATGGGGACACTTTTAACATGACCATGTCACCCACGGTAAATTCAAGCGGTTTGCGTCGCTTGCCGGCGTAACTCTTTTGTCGGCTACGAGCTGTGAGAAGGTTATTGCGAATCTGAGTGATTTTGTCGGTTGTTTCCTGGATAAGCTCAGGACCAACGATTGGAGAATCCACTGTTGCGCGAATTACATGGGACTCTCCAATTTCATGCCAGCAAATAGGAGATCGGCATTTACGGCCATATAATGCCTCAAATGGTGGCATCCCGATGCTAGAATGATGACTGTTATTATAGGAGAATTCCACCAACGGTAAATGAGAGTCCCAGTTTCCTCTGAAATCTAAGACACACGCCCTCAACATATATTCGAGTGTTTGAATTGTCCTCTCAGATTGACCATCGGTCTGTGGATGATAGGCGGTACTGAGATCGAGGCGGGTTCCCATGGCTTCTTGAAGTGATTGCCAGAACCGAGAGAGAAATCTCCCATCACGATCTGAAATGATGCTGAGAGTGATGCCATGCCGACTAACTATCTCGTCGATGTAAATCCGAGCAAGTTGTTCGACCTTGAAATGTTCACGGATGGGAAGGAAGTGAGCAGATTTAGTCAAACGGTCAATGATTACCCAAATGCTGTCATGTCCCTTGGTGGTACGGGGAAGTTTGGTTACGAAATCCATGGCGATCGCTTCCCATTTCCACTCGGGGATTACCGGTTGGACCAATAGTCCAGAGGGTCGTTGATGTTCTGCTTTGACCCTGGAACATGTAAGACATTTGGCCACGAATAAAGCAATATCCTTTTTCATTCCCGACCACCAATAATTGGTTCTCAGGCCATGATACATCTTGTCAGCATCAGGATGAATGGAATATCGAGTTTTATGGATTTCTTCCATTAGGAAGGTACGAAGATTGTCGCGATCTGGGATCTAGATGCGATCTTGATAATAGAAAATACCATCAGATTTACTTTCCAACTCCCCATCAATTCCTGTGGGCATGTTATTTTCGGTAATTGCCGAGTGTTGGGCTCCTCGAATTTGGTCACTGAGATTGGACAAGATAGGAGAACATATTAGATGAAATGCTTTGGCATGTTCTTTTCGACTTAACGCGTCGGCTACCACGTTTGCCTTGCCCGGATGATAGCGTATTTCACACTCGTAATCATTTAGGAGTTCAACCCAACGTGTTTGTCTCATGTTGAGTTCCTTTTGATTAAGAATATGTTGCAAGCTCTTGTGGTCGGTGAAAATTACGCATTTAGTGCCGTAAAGGTAATGCCTCCAAATTTTAAGAGCGAAAACCACGGCACCGAGCTCCAAATCATGAGTCGTAAAATTCCTTTCATGGATTTTGAGTTGTCGCGATGCGTAAGCTATAACCTTTCCCATTTGCATCAAAACACAAGCTAGACCGAGATTGGAGGCATCGCAGTATACCACGAAATCTTCGGATCCTTCAGGGAGTGTAAGAATTGGAGCGTCACACAATCTTTGTTTAAGAGTTTGGAAAGCGTCTTCCTGCTTGGGTCCCCAATCAAATGGCGTACCCTTGCAAGTAAGAAAAGTAAGCGGTAAAGCGATCTTTGAGAAATTTGAAATGAAACGCCGGTAATAGCCGGCTAAACCGAGGAATGACCGAATTTCCTTGGGGGTACGTGGGGCTTTCCAATTATTGACTGCTTCAACTTTTGCGGGATCGACTAAAATACCCTTGTCACTTACAATATGACCAAGGAATTGTACCTCATTTAACCAAAACTCGCATTTCGAAAATTTGGCATAAAGCTGATTTCCTTGCAATGTTTGGAGAGTTAGACGAAGGTGTCTTTCATGGTCTGCCTTTTTCTTGGAGTAAATGAGGATGTCATCAATAAAGACGATAACAAAACGGTCGAGATAAGGTTTAAATACCCGATTCATCAAGTCCATGAATGCGGCAGGGGCATTCGTTAGGCCAAAAAGCATAACGGTGAACTCGTAATGACCATAGCGGGTTCGGAAAGCGGTTTTGGGGATGTCTTCTTCCCGTACTCGAAGTTGGTGATAACCCGAGCGGAGGTCGATTTTTGAGAAGCATGAAGCTCCTTGAAGCTGATCAAAAAGGTCGTCGATTCGAGGTAACGGATATCAGTTCTTGATGGTCAATTTATTTAACTCCCGATAATCGATATACATACGAAACAAACCATCTTTCTTTTTAATGAAGAGAACCGGGGATCCCCAGGATGAAGTACTAGGGCGGATAAATCCCTTATCGGTTAATTCTTGGAGCTGACTTGCCAATTCTTGCATCTCGGTTGGAGCCAACCGATATGGAGACTTGGCTATGGGAGCAGCCTCAAGAACGAGATCGATGCGGAACTCTAGCTCACGTACTGGTGGGAGTCCAGATACGTCATCGGGAAAGATGTCGGGAAAGTCTCGTACAATCGGAATATCTTCGATCTTCTTTTTTTTGACCTTTGTTTCCACCACATGGGCTAAGAAAGCCATGTATTCTTTACGTAGATATGATCGAGCTTGAGTACATGACATAAGACTAAGCTTTTTTGAACGAGTCTCGCCATAAATACGAAGACTTTGACCGTCGGCAAGAGGAATACGAATAAACTTCTCGTAACATACTATTTCAGCATGGTTTTGGGATAGCCAATCCATTCCCACGATGATGTCGAAGCTACCAAGTTTCATAGGAACTAAATTGACGGAAAATTTATGACCGCAAAAATCGAAAGTGCAATCTTGGATGACTGCATTGAGTGAAATGTATTTTCTATTGGCGACTTCTACGGTAAAGTTTTCATCAAGAATCGTGCGAGGTGTGTGAAGTATGGGTTCAAATTCCAAAGACATAAAACTTTTATCGGCACCTGAATCAAAAAGTACTGACGCGTAGCAGTCATTTATGAGAAACGTACCATTTACGACCTTGTTATCGGTCTGTGCTTGGGTTGCGGTAATGACAAATGCTCGGCCTTTGGGAGCTGGAACATGCATTGTTGGATTTTCCTGGGCTTGAGTGTTAATGATATTGACAAGCCTAGGACACGCGTTTCTGAAATGGGTGGGGTCACCACAGTTGAAGCATGTTCCAGTTGGATACCGGGTTTGTGTTTGCTGATTTGAGGGTATAGCGAATGGTCGCTGAGTTTTTGGTGCACGGCATGTGTCTGCCAAGTGGCCATAGCGACCACAAGTCGTACAAAGGCGACACGGGCTGGTGGTCATATGATGATAGTTACAGTGGTTACAGAGGGGGTGAGGTCCAGTATACGACTTTTTGTTTGGTTGGGCTTGTGGGGTGACTTGGGAGATAGGAGTGGCAGGGGTAATAACAGGATGGTTGTGGTGATGGATTTTACGCTTCTTTTTGTCGTGTCGGTGTGAAGACTCGGACTTGACAATTAGGGGAGTCTCAAGGGTCGGATTTTCAGTAGACATCTTTAAACCCTTGCGTGGGAGGACACCATCGTTCACATTGTCCTCGTTGAGTTGACCTGCTATTTCAATAGCGGATTCCAAGGTAGATGGCCTGCTGCTGGTCACCGAATCACGGATTTGGCACGGTAACCCTTTGATGTAGCGGCATATTGCAGTTTTCATAGGTTGAACCATGTGAGGTAGGAGTCTTGAGAGATCATGGAATCTATTTGTGTAGGTCGCGTTGTCGCCTCCCACCTGTTTCAGATTCCAGAATTCCTCCTCGAGAGTTTGCAATTCGCTGTCAGGGCAGAACTTCTCCATCATGCGTTCCTTTAGTGTTGACCAGGTCATTCCCAAGGCAACAGCCTCTCCTTTTGCCCGTTTTTCTAGGTTCCACCAGGTGAGAGCATGACCTTGGAGGCACCCTGTGGCGTGACGGACCATCAGGTCCTCAGGACACTCGCTATGGATGAAAGTACTCTCCATTTCTTCGATCCATGTAAGGAGTGCGGTGGCACCATCGATGCCTTTGAAGTAAGGCGGATTGCAGTTACGAAAGTGCTTAAACGAGCAACGAGGAGTGGTTGCTGGAGCTTGCGACTGAAGAGCTTGAAGTTGGGTGGCAATTGTTGGGATGACGTTTGCTACCTCCTTAGCGATAAGGGCGGCTAGCCTTCGGTTGCTGCGAGCAGCGTATGGGGGTCGTAATGCCATCTATGAGAAACACGCATATGGACTTTTGAGTTTTTTGTAAATTGATTATGGAAATTAAGTTTGTAGACATTGTTGGGTAAAATGATTGTAAAACACTTGTTGGGCCATGGTTAGGAGTGTTGGGCACCTTTTGGGCTTTCCATGGGTACTAAATGTGAAGCATGTAGCAATTGCGTGGGCCCCCACAATACTAAGTTTTCACATGTTTTTCCTACTTCAAGGCCTATTAGGGAACTTAATAGTCCAATGAGTTGGCCATTTTGGAGTGTATCCTTTCTGATACGTTTGATAGGGTCGGGTATTTTGATGGCTCAAAAGTAATGTGAATAACGCGCTTTGGCTTATAGGTTTGGGAACTCTCGCCTTTGGTCCCCAGGTAAGCAAACTGGTCCCTTGGTTGATTGGGATGTATACGAATGCTTACCTAGTCAGGACTTTCAGGCTACCGACACCTCCCCCTTCCAGTTACTACGCGTCCATTACTTTGATCCTACCCAACTAGAGTGGATGACTTTTAATTTCCTATGAGCTCTAAGGAATATATCTGTATATAAATTTTTATTTTGAAACTATTTGAGTATGTGTGTGATTTTAAGAGAAAGAGGAGAAAATTCACAAGTGTATGCACACATATAAGTGCCGGGAATAATACGTAAGCACATGAGGGAGCAATTAGCACACAAAGGTATTCCTAGGATTTTCTAAGTGCGAGTTGCATGCAGTTGTGTGTGCATTTTATAAACTAGCATACGAGAGGACCCTATATGCTATAGACTAGGTCAAGGCAATTAACCTAATTCCCTATAGTCAAGGGCTCTGATACCAATCTGTCACACCCCGATCCTTGGCGGAATCGATCAAGGCATGATATATTGTTCAAAGTCTCATGACAACTATGTTATAATATGATTAGATTCAATTAAGTACTAAGTATGCAAACAAGATCCACAACATACAAATACAAATCCAAATATAACAACATTTATTACATCAAATTTAAATAGTCTTGTGGGTTTCTAAGGTACACCCTACTTTTCATCAACTTCATTCTTCAAATCTGCATCATGGGTAAAAACAGGTCAACTACGAGAGTTGGTGAGTAATCTAGTTTTATTAAAGAAAATTGTGAGTTTGAATAATTTGAAATTTGTTTTCTTTTGAAGTTGGCAAGCAACTGTTATTGAGATAACATTTTATAAATCAAAAATTGATTAACAAATGATAACAACAACAATAAGTCCTCACCCTATATATACATATATATGTATATATATAGGATGGAGCATCTAATCATCATACACACACAACCACGTGCGATCAATCACCTTAGCGTCCCAAGGCGGGGTGGTCAACCCAATAGCGCTATTATTGTCCATAACGTACCTCAAGAATACGGGCATAGTCATGGAGATTAGACTAAAAATGATAATGCACTACAAGTACATGTAGCGTAAACAAACAATAATTATACAAATAATGATTCAAGTATAAATGTTCCAACAATGTCTCAATTGTGATAAAATAATAAAATGAAGTTGAAAACATATTAGAACCACATGATACACCCCAAAAGTATTGAAAATTATAAAATATGGGGTAGATTACTCACATTAGTCCAATAAGGAATGCGCGTGTTGTACGATAGACGGCTCGAGTCAAATTGTCGTAAAACCTAATATAATTAATAGTTTTGGCTTAGGAATCGATAAACGAGAATATAGTATTAATAAAAATAATTAGACACATATTCTTATATTAGATGAATTAACAATAATCCAAATTTTGTTTTGAATATTAATGTATTCATATGTTAAATGAATTTTAAATTGAATTAATTACTTTGCTTAATTAATTTATATCTTCACATTAGGCAAGATTTTAATAATTTCTTATTAAAATAATAACTAGTCAAATTATAAGTATTTAAAGATTTTATATATTATAAACAATTATTTATATGAAATAATCATTAAAAATGCATTTTTACATGCTTAGATATTTAGGAAAATGTTTTTAAATACTAAACTGTAATGAAACATTCTAAAATTATCAGAAAACCATTATTTCATAAAATAGTAATTACTGTAAAATTTTCATATTTTTCTTAACTGCTTTAGTATTTATTTAGTATTTTAATAATTAAACCACAACAAAATTCGGGAAAAATATCAAATGATTACCAAAAATTCTAGAAAATTAACCATAGTTTTCTAACATTATATTGAGCCTACTGTAAATATTTTGGATATTTTGGACTATGGGAAGTATTTCTTATGTTTTTCATTATTAACTAATCAATAAAATCATAAATAATAGTAAAATATTAAGAGAAATTCATTAGACTTTTTATTTATGATTAACATGTTATATATGATATTCTGATAAGGTTTTATAATTTTTGGACGTGTGTAGCTGTTTATTAACAATTTAAACCATTAAATAATCATTAAATCAGGAAAAATAAGCAAACATTCTTAAACAAATCTGTAAATTTTGTCATGGAGTCTTTAAAATGTTAATAAAGTGCGAAAAATATAAAATATAGTTTTTAACATACATAACTATATTTTGTAATTTATTTATCTACAACAAAATAAAATACAAAATAAGCATCACACTGTAATATAAATGCATGAAACTTTATAAATCCACTTTACTCAATATATGGGTTGTTCCAAAATTTTCCGAGAATTTATTGACTTCAAAAAGTATTTTATGTGAATTATTGCCCTATTTTATTGCAATAATTATAGTAATTCAATAAAAAGAAGTTATTTTCTGACAATTTCCAGAACTTCTTATTTTATTGATGGGATCCTGAGAAAAATCAGGTTTATGCATAAAATGAGTTTTAGATAGTTTGGTGGATTTAATTTGTTTCATTCATTGAGACTTTTAACAACATACCTTGATGAATGCTTCAAGAGAGATGAAGATTTGAGTATATTGGAGTGTTCTTGGCTGAAATATGAAGATTTCTAGGAGGAATTTCGAGATTGAGAGTGAGAGAAAGAATATATATGGTTTGAGTGGTGATGAGAATAATGTGTTGGGAGAAAAATGAAAGGAAAGATGATGAGAGGTGTGAGTGGGAGACAATGGAAATAACTTTTGGCTTTTGGTTGTCTTCATAATTTCCCACTAGCATAAGCATCTCTATGTAATACACTAACTAATATAAAAATTTTATAAAATTTAATGTAGAGTTTATAAAAATAGAGTTTTAAAAAAAAATAGGTTATTATTTGATTATAACAATCTACTTTGATTTGAAGTTTAATTATAGCATTCAAGTTTGATTCTTTTAATTTAATTAGAGCATCATACTTTGATTTGATTTTAATATGGTATCATAATTTAATTTGATTATAGTTATAACGTTATACTATGCTATATTGCTATTAACGTCAATTTATATCGTATTGTATGGGTTTTGATCCTATTAGCGTCAAGTAAGCTCGAGTAGGGTTTATTAAATTTCCAATTGGGTTGGGTTGACCCGAATCCATTTTAGGCGGATGTCACAGTGAGGACCTTTGTGACTCAAACAAAAGAAGGAGTGACGGTGAGTCTTTATGGCTCGAGACCGTAGGAAAGACTCGCTAGAGTTAAAGAGGAGATGGATTGAAATTAGAAAATGATATGAGGTACCATGATTTGATCAGAGGACGGTATGAGATACCGTGATACTGAAGGGTTTCTATGCAATCAATGAACACAAAATAACCTAAGGTTCACATGCAACCCTAATATTGATCTATGTTTTCTTCTATGAAGATTAGAACTAAGAACCTAAAGGATACAATTCAATTCTAAAGAAGAATCAAGAAAAACCAACCTTAGATCTTATGATCCTTTTAAGCAGCAGCAAAATTTTCCTGCCTCAGATGAAAGTCACACCCAGGGGATGGAAGAATCAGTCCAGCAGAGTAAATCCAGAGAGAGGTGGCGTAAAGAATGAGGTGCCAGGGGGTTCCTTTTATAGCCTCCAAAGGTTACACCTGAAACCCTAAGGAGCCTCCAATTGGACAAGGCTTTTGACCACTTGGACCAGGCTTACCAAAACCCTAATTAGGGTTTCGCCAAACCCTTGGAGAAGCCTCCAAGGTGGCGCCACTTTTGGTCCCTGGTTTTCCTGGCCAGTTATTCAACTATTGAATAAATACCAAACCAGTCCCTGCACCTTTTAATTAATTAATTTAATCTCCAAATTAAATCTAATTAATTCTAGATTAAATCTCAATTAATTAATATAGTTTCTAATTAATATATTAGCACTTAAATATATTAATAAACCATATATATATATTCTATTGATTTATTATACAATTAATAAATCAACTATTCTCTCTACTGAACTATCTTTCCTCCACCCATGAGGGCAACCCAAATGGACTTTGCTTTTAACCATAAGATAAAAGTTCAATTACAAGTCATGGCTTAGACACCTAATCCAACAGTCTCCCACTTGGATAAGTCTATGACTTTAATTGTCTGAACTCTGACCCAGTCAGTTCTGTCCAAAGATAAGTGATCAGATGATCCTCCGTCCAACAAGATATTTTTCAGACTCAAGACATGGATAAAATCAATCTGGTCTGATTCACTGTTCCTCGATTTCCGATTTGCATATGACTCTTAGACTACCAATTTAGTCCCGGTTGGCCAACCATTTTAGTCAACTTCAAAATCATCGAGAGGCCTACAGATATCTGTTTCCCGTTAGGGTCAAGGGACGAATAAACTTCGACTCATATACTTATGTCTTTTACCAGACAAATCACTCACAACAATACGTTTTATAACACCGAGTTACCGATGCGTTTTCATATTATCAATGAACAACCGTCTAATAAATCATAACTCATATGTCTTAGCTTAAAGATCAAAAGATATTATCGTCTCAACATTGCTCGTGATGTAATCCATGAAGCAATCCATTGAGCGCGGGTTTATCCAATACTCAAATCTCCATTTCCAAGTACTCACGAATGGTTCAGCAATCCAATTGCAATGTCTAACTCCTTAGACAATCTATTACCAATTCATGACAGTCTTACTTCACACTTACTCCCTTAAAGTGTAATCGACTGTGGATATTTGAATAATCCAATTATTCAGGAAGTAAAACATGCAAAATGAAACACAATGATAAAGTACTGACAAGAGTAGTGAACCATAATAAATCTCTATTATTAAATCACAAGAGTCAAATACAATACATTGTTACAAGTTTCGAACCTATCTAATTACTAAAACTTATATCATCTCTTAATCCAATGCTCCTAGCATGCTGATTATGCTTAATCCTACTCAGAGCCTTTGTCAAGGGATCTGCAGGATTATCTTCCGATGATACCCTCTTTACAAGGAGGTGACCTTCTTCTACCCTATGCCTGATGTAGTGGTACTTTCTGTCGATATGTCTGGACTTTCCATGATCTCGCGGTTCCTTTGTCAAGGCGACCGCACCTTCATTATCGCAGAACAGTTCCAAGGGCTCCTGAATACTCGGGACTACTCCAAGGTCACCGATAAAGTTCTTCAGCCAAGCCGCTTCCTTTGACGCTTCACTTGCTGCTATGTACTCTGATTCGCACGTAGAATCAGCCACTGTTTCTTGCTTGGAACTTTTCCAAGTCACTGCTCCACCGTTCAAAAGGAATACCCAGCCCGACTGAGACCGACCACTGTCTCTATCCGTCTGAAAGCTGGCATCTGTATATCCTTCAACTCTCAAGGTATCACTGCCACCGAGGATTAACACCATGTTCTTTGTCCTTCGCAGATACTTGAGTATATTTTTCACAGCTATCCAATGCGCCCTTCCAGGGTTACCCTGGTACCGACTGACCATGCTTAAGGCGAAAGCCACGTCAGGGCGAGTACACGTCATAGCGTACATGATCGATCCCACAGCCGAAGCGTATGGTACTCGACTCATCTCAGCTATTTCCTTGTCTGTACTCGGACTTTGAGTCTTACTCAGCTTCGCATTACTTTGGATAGGCAGCTCTCCCTTCTTGGAATTTTCCATACTAAACCTCTTTAGTACCTTATCCAAGTATGTACCCTGACTGAGTCCAATCAGTCTCTTCTTCCTATCTCTCAATATTCTAATCCCAAGAATATAGGCAGCCTCTCCTAGGTCCTTCATGGCGAAACATTTCCCAAGCCAAGCCTTAACATCTTGCAAGGTTGGAATATCGTTTCCCATGAGCAGTATGTCATCGACATACAGCACCAGAAAAGTGACTATACTCCCACTAGCCTTGACATATACGCAGGACTCATCCTCGCTCCTAGAGAAGCCAAACTCTTTGACTTTCTCATGGAAACAAAGATTCCAGCTGCGAGAAGCTTGCTTCAATCCGTAGATTGATCTCTCAAGCTTACACACCTTATTGGGATACTTTGCATCGACGAAACCCTCTGGCTGATTCATGTAAACATCCTCAGTCAGCTTCCCATTAAGGAAAGCGGTTTTGACGTCCATCTGCCAAATTTCATAGTCATGAAATGCAGCTATGGCCAGCATAATCCTAATAGACTTTATCTTAGCTACTGGTGAGAAGGTCTCGTCATAGTCAACCCCTGGGGTTTGAGTAAAGCCCTTCGCAACCAGTCTTGCCTTGAAAGTGTGTACCTTTCCGTCCATGTCTGTCTTCTTCTTGAAGATCCATTTGCACCCGACTGTCTTTCGACCCGGTACATTGTCAACCAAGTTCCAAACTTGATTGTCATACATGGACTTGATCTCGCTATCCATGGCCTCTTTCCACTTGGCAGACTCAGGGCCTGCCACTGCTTCCTGGTAGTTAGCTGGTTCATCCAAATTTATCAGTGTCCTATCACTGACAAAAGTGTCCCCATCCGAAGTTATATGGAACCCATAAAACTCGGGTGGCATGCTAACCCTACTAGAACGCCTAAGAGGTAAGGATACATCTGTCGGGCCAACAGGAACTTCTTCCTCATGTTGGTTGCTAGTTTCTCCTAAGGTTGCGTCATCTGATGACTCTTGAATTTCTTCCAGATCAATGGTACTCCCACTGTCCTCTTTGAATACGAGCTCTCTCTCTCGAAAGACTGCTCGTCTAGCTACAAAGACCACGTCCTCGCTCGGTCTGTAGAATAGATATCCAAAGGACTGTTTGGGATAACCAATGAAGAAACACCTTTCACTTCTGTCTGCGAGTTTGTCTTGAGTCTCTCGTCTAACGAAAGCCTCACAACCCCAGACCTTGATATGTGCCAACGAGGGAGCTTTCCCCGTCCACATCTCATGAGGTGTTTTCGCAACCTTCTTAGTTGGGACAAGATTGAGGATATGGGCGGCAGTCTCTAAGGCATACCCCCAGAAGTGAATGGGAAGTGAAGCTCGACTCATCATGGAACGAACCATGTCCAACAGGGTTCGGTTGCGCCTCTCTGCAACACCGTTCAACTGTGGTGTCCTGGGAGGTGTCAACTGCGAAACTATTCCGCATTCCTTTAGATAGTCCAGGAACTCGATACTTAGATACTCTCCGCCTCTGTCGGATCTGAGCATCTTTATCTTCCTGCCTAATTGATTCTCTACTTCGTTCTTAAACTCTTTGAACTTTTCAAAGGTGTCCGACTTGTGCTTGATCAAGTAGATGTAACCGTATCTACTAAAATCGTCGGTAAAAGTCACGTAGAACCGCGTGCCATCCTTTGTGGTTGATCTGAATGGACCACACACATCCGTGTGAATAATGTCCAATAGACCCTCACCTCTTTCAAAAGACCCTTTGAAAGGTGATTTAGTCATCTTGCCCAACAGACAAGATTCGCATACATCGTCCGACTTGAGGTCGAATGATTCCAACACTCCATCCTTTTGGAGTTGGGCGATGCGTTTCTTGCTGATGTGGCCGAGCCGACTATGCCACAGACATGCCTTTTCCACGTCACTAGTAGAATCAATATAATTTACACTTTGTCCTAGATTGTCAACACATTTCACAGTTTCATACACACCATTACAAGGATAAGCAGTAAAATTCAAAATACCATTTTTGAAAACAGAAATAGATCCAATATTATTATCAAAAGAAAAATGAAATCCTTGTCTGAATAATGCGTGAAATGAAATAATATTTCTTGCCATTTCTGGCGAATAGCAACAATCTAATAAATCTAAACAAACTTCACTACTAAGCACTAAACTATAAACTCCAATCTTGGTAACAGGGGACGATCTCCTATTGCCCATGATCAAGTTCAGTCTACCGTGCTCCACCTCCCTGCTTTCCTTTAGGCCCTGCATATCAGAACAAATGTGAAAACCACATCCTGTATCAAGGACCCAAGAATTAGAAGATGGTGAGTTTTTAGAGATAGTGTATATACCTGCTGTCGATGGCTTTACTTTCCCATCCTTGACATCCTGCAAGTATTTGGGGCAGCTTCTCTTCCAATGACCCTTTTCTTTGCAGTAGAAACAGTTTGCTTCATCGGGGTTGGCCACACAAGGAATTTGGGAAGTCTTGGTTCTCGAGCCATTACTGGATGACCCGGCCTGAACCTTTTCCCTCCAATTTTGCTTAGGAGGGCCCTTCCTTTTCTTTCCTTTGCCACTTCCAATGGCTAGAACGGGCTGATTAACCGAGGGTACACTTTTACCCTTCATCCCGTCTTCAGCTACTCGAAGCATGCGATGCAACTCAGTCATATTAGCCTGATTGTTGTTCAAATGATAAGCCAGCCTGAACTGGTCATAAGAACTCGGCAACGAGTTAAGCACTATGTCAACGGCCAACTGTTCCGGTACAGGCATCGCAAGCTTTCTAAGCCGCTCCACGTAACCTTGCATTCTTTGCACATGAGCGCAGATGGACTCTCCATCTTTGGGTTTGCTGTTCGTGAAGTCCTTGACCACTTCGCACCTTTCGATGCGCTCTTGCTTGCGGAACTTTTCCGCTAGCTCCTTGTGCATCTCATAGGGCCAGTAGTCTTCGTATATTCTCTGCAATTCGGGGTTCATTGTGGCGATCATGATGCAGGCCACTTTGGTTGCATCATCAGTATGTTTTTGGTACGAGGCAATTTCCTCGGGAGTAGCAGTTTCTGGGTCGACATCGACAAGCTCGGTCTCGAGAACATACTCTTTGTTCTCATACCTCAGAGCCATCTTGATGTTTCTAATCCAGTCATTATAGTTTGTCCCGTTCAATTGAACCTTGGAACATAGTGAGAGGATTGAGGGAACACTGGAGTTTGATTGGGGAGCGGATTGATCAGCAGAAGACATCTATAAAAGAAGGTAAGTTTAATTAGATACTTGTCGGTCCTTATATTAACCCAATATAAAATAAGGCTAGGATCCAACTATAACAATTTGCAACATAGAAGAGGGATGCCGTAATCTATAAGCAAATTTTATAAAGGTAGGCGAATGACGATTCAGCCGATTCCACCGCGGAAAAATAATCTTATTATAAATGGAATTCCTAGTTTCTTATGAGATTAATTGAACTGTTCAATAGCATGTTTAATCTCGGATATGCCCCACCGTTTGTGACTGGGATGCCGAGGATCACAAACCGGGTGTGAATAACCATGCAAATTAGCTTGGTGCTCTCGGGGTCCATTATCATCTCAAATTGATGTGCCGGTAAACCACACACGCTCCATCAACAATGATAACACCCGAGACACCCATTGCCACTCTTTATGAACCCCTATTGGTGTGCCGGTAAACCACACACGCTCCACCAACGTTTCATAAAGTGCAATGTGCAATTTCATGGGGTAGCATCAAATTCACATTTTCCTAAAGTAACTAGATTGGGATTTGTTTTAGGGTTCTAGTACTTTCAATTATAGCATTATACTTTTAAGAGGCTTAGCGGTTCTATCATACCCGTTCAGCTAACGACACTCGACTGACCAGGAGAGCGGTGGGTAAGAGTAGATACCCATTAGACTAACATTTTATAGTCAGTCGCCTTATACCCTCTTTATAGGACAGTTTTGTGAATGAGGCTTACTAGCGGTAGACTAACCAATTTTCTTATACATATTAAATTAACTTTTAATTTTAAATATATATAAGATATATTTTAATCTCATTAAAATATCTTAGAATTAATTAAATTCTAATTTTCTCAAATTATCCTAATTTTCTTGAAAATTTTAATTAATTCTTAAAGCAGATTTAATTTGCCTTTAATTAATCAATTAATTAAATTAATTAAATCTAATGTAGATATTACCAAATTAATCAAATTAATTAATCTGTATTGGCCCTTAGATTTTCGAAATTCACATGCCAAATAAAAGGGTTCAAGTTATTTCAATTGATTTAGTTACCAAAAATAACAACACACAAATAAGGCAAGCAAATCAAGCAATCAAGGAAGGGACCAAGGAGGGTGGCGGCTAGGGTTAGGAAATCCTAGCCTTGGGATCGATTTTAGCCTCCTCCCAAGGGTTTATTTTCGCAAAAAACCCTTAGGTACAAAACAGTTTATGCAGTTCATAATCAAACACAAGAAAACAAGCTAGCTCTGATACCACTGAAGGGTTTCTATGCAATCAATGAACACAAAATAACCTAAGGTTCACATGCAACCCTAATATTGATCTATGTTTTCTTCTATGAAGATTAGAACTAAGAACCTAAAGGATACAATTCAATTCTAAAGAAGAATCAAGAAAAACCAACCTTAGATCTTATGATCCTTTTAAGCAGCAGCAAAATTTTCCTGCCTCAGATGAAAGTCACACCCAGGGGATGGAAGAATCAGTCCAGCAGAGTAAATCCAGAGAGAGGTGGCGTAAAGAATGAGGTGCCAGGGGGTTCCTTTTATAGCCTCCAAAGGTTACACCTGAAACCCTAAGGAGCCTCCAATTGGACAAGGCTTTTGACCACTTGGACCAGGCTTACCAAAACCCTAATTAGGGTTTCGCCAAACCCTTGGAGAAGCCTCCAAGGTGGCGCCACTTTTGGTCCCTGGTTTTCCTGGCCAGTTATTCAACTATTGAATAAATACCAAACCAGTCCCTGCACCTTTTAATTAATTAATTTAATCTCCAAATTAAATCTAATTAATTCTAGATTAAATCTCAATTAATTAATATAGTTTCTAATTAATATATTAGCACTTAAATATATTAATAAACCATATATATATATTCTATTGATTTATTATACAATTAATAAATCAACTATTCTCTCTACTGAACTATCTTTCCTCCACCCATGAGGGCAACCCAAATGGACTTTGCTTTTAACCATAAGATAAAAGTTCAATTACAAGTCATGGCTTAGACACCTAATCCAACAGATACAGCGTTGAGTGGTGAGAACAGAAAACGATATGAAGTACCGTGAGAGAGTGTTGACCAATGAGGTCGACAAACGGTATGAGGTACCGTGAGATTGTGTTGAGTAGTAAGTTTTGAGAATAGTACGGGGTACTATAATATAGTGTGAGTAACGAGATAGGAGAATGGTACGGGGTACCATAAGTTGAGCTGGAGTGGTACTGCAGAGTTGTGCTTGTGTGCAGACAGGTATGTACTTATGGTGATGCAAAGTAATGAGAAATATAATATCCTTGCGTGTGGATAGTTATGAACGTAGCAATAAGCTTGTGTGGCTTGAAACCTTGTGGGTTAAGAAGGGAACAAATCAGAGGTAGATTAACAGTACGGGAGTACTGTGAGATAATACAGTGAGTTATACTGTTGAGAAGTGATGCTATGAGTAAATATGTTTGTAATGTAGTCGTGTTGAGAATGTGTGAGATTTCTTGCATGTTGCACGAGATAAAGTTGTATAATTATGTAATGAGTTAAAAAGAGGAGGAAAGTAATTGTGGTTGTGATTGATAGGATTCGTTCCTTAGCAATCAAATCGATTACTGCCAATGAGATAAATGTGTGAATGTCGAGATGACAAAACTATTATTCGTATAAGACGACGAATAGTAGATTTTGCTATAATAATGTTGAGTTATTTTTTTATAAGTAAATTGGATAATGAGATATGATCCCATAGTAGAGATTGCGGTGTCAAATTTTATTATTTTGAGCCATGTGTAGAGATTTCGGTGAGTTGTATATATCACCTATTCTATGTCATTATGATGAATTGGAGATTGAGATGATAACGAGGGAGAAATGACGAGAAGAAAATCCTTACTGATAGTGTGTCAGAAGGAATATATGTGGTTGTGTTGAGAATTTATTTGGCAATAAATTATCGAGTTTAATAGAGTAAATGATTTATTGAGAATATGATGTGGATTTGTCCACATAAGAGAAAATATAATGAGTGAGTACATCGAGAGAAACAACATGATGTCACACCCCCAAACCACGATGGCGGAAACGTCTGAGGGTGGATGACTTCATGAACAGTATCACAACAACGTTTGTACAATAGTGATCAAAGCAAACACATCCATCATATACATAATTGAAAATGTTACAAGAGTTCCAAAGATTGTACGTTTTAAATACAATTACAATATGATATCAAAATACATAGTAAGACGCCATCGCGACCCATCTGTAGTTACCTTATCAATTTCCTGAGAATACAAGTAGTTTGAAAGAGTGTCAACATTACGTTGGTGAGTTCATAAGATTTTTGTATGAGAAAATCCATAATCCTTTTTCCTTGTAAAAAGATAATGTTTGAAACCAGAAAATCCAATATTTTCTTATAAATGAGTCGTAGTCTTAAAACCCAAAGACCATAAATGTATAAGTATTTCTATACTTGAAAATAGTGTTACGTAGTTTTATTGTTGTATGAAACAGTGTATATACATGTTTACTCGTAGACTAATTGTAGTTTTAATTCCATAAAACTCGTATGTATAAGTAAACCGTACTTATATTTATATCTTTGATAAAACGCAGTTTTAATATCATAGAACCAATGTGTATAAGTAAAACCATACTTATATTTGTAACTCGTTAAAATGTAGTTTTAATACCATAAAACTTATATGATGAATCTCTTTCCTTGTAAAAGGTAGTATTGTACTCCAAGAAAATCCCATATTTTCTTATGAATGTATCCAAGTCTTATAAATCCAAAGACTAAAATGTATAGCGTAGTTTGTAGTATAAAACCTTTGAAAATGTATATTTCCACGTAAACAATTTATAAAGTTGATTTCCCATGCGAGACGTCCTATAACCAAACTGTGACCATGTAGGCCTGCTTCGACGTTCTTCAGGCGTGGGACTGTTATGACATTTGTCACCTCAGACCCGTCGGTCTAGCTGTAGCTAGCAGCTCAGGTGCGGGGTTGTCAATCCCGTATAGATCTATACACAAATATCACGCTCTCTTACTGAGACTCTGGTTATAAATTTCAGGACTTATAGTATGTACTTAAATAAGCACTGTGAAGACCCGTCTCACAAAAATGTATGTATCAATCAACTTGTTTACGTAAAGTTTGTATATGAAAAACCCTTGTAATTGTCCATTATCATTTTTCCCATGATAATATAGTTATGTATAATAATTATATATTTGTATATAATTATTTGTCTTGTTCTAACCGTTATAGTAACATTTGTATCCACAAACTATTCCTATAATAGTTTATTTTTGGTATTCTGTCGTGAAAAGCATATATTTACGAATATATGTGAAATAACTTATTTAAATGGTTATAAACAACATCTTTTAAAATATTTTCCATAATAGTGGTGTAATAACTTGGTTATACTATTTATTTATTCCAATATAATATTTTATGACTATCAAATAAAGAACAGCCAGGTAGAAGATCAAATGGGGAGGCAGGACCCTTTCAACGTATAAGCCTTTCGGAAATCCAGCAACCTAGCCCAAATGATCGGCCTAGACACCGCTCTCGTAAGTAGATCATTCGATATTATATTTTGGAACTATAATTGAATTGTTATCATAATGATGTTTACAAAATTCACATTTTGTTTACTATTGTTACAAATGAGTATAAATAGCTATTTTTACAGTATAACTTGTATTCTCCTCCTTAAAAACTTGAATAAAGATAAAAAGAAGGGGTATGAACTCACCTCAATGTCGACTAGGATCTTATCGCCAACTGTTGTTAGATCGCCCGACTCTTCGTGCTTCTAACTTGAACTCACTATATCTATATCTGAAATAGATACTTCTAACGCTCATTCTTCATATATTTATATATATCGAAGAATCTTCTAACAATACTATCTAGTGATATAGAGATCGAGATCTGAGGTGTGAGGAAATGAGAGGATTGAAGCCTCTATTTATAGTAAATTTATTTTCGTATAGCGGCCCTCAAGATACAGACATTTGACGTTTATAGCTTTTAAATTTTGTTTATGACAAAACATACCCTTAAAATACTCTTTAAATAGTTTTAATAATTTTTATATAAAATAAATGATTTTTTGTTTATAAAAATATAATCTACGAAAATCGTAGTTTAATAATATAAACTTTTTAACTAAAAGTCTTTAACGAATTAACGAAAGGGTATTAATTGTAAGTTTAATAAAAATATAGGGTTTAAATGTAAATACAATTTCATTTTAAAGAAAAAGAAAATATTAAATATAAAACTAATATCAATAATATTAAATTTTGACGTCACATTGTTCGTATCGATGGTACCGTTTTGACGGTAAATTTTCCGTTTTATAAAACGTAATCATATTATTGATAAACTTAAAAATACGTACTGAATACGTAGTGTTCGAAATGAAAATACGAATTCTTTGAGGGTAAAATGTGTAAAATTGATTAAATAATGAAGTGGGGCCCACTTTATATAAAATAAAACTAAAATAAAATAACATTACCAATTTTCAACATTTGAAAAAAAACACGGATATTTTTCAAGATCTTTGACTATATTTATTATTATTATTATTTTTTTTATAAATACTTTAATAATCAAATGTCGCTTTCAGGTTAAATTAAAATTTTTCTATTATAACTTTTTATATATAACGTTAGGTAAAAATATAAATACATATTCGGAATCGTTGAAATTTTATCTACGTTTCGATATAAAATTTGTAATATTCCGAATAGTTTTATATTTTTACCGTTGTTCTATCATAACTTTTTATATATGACGTTTGGTAAAAATATAAATACATATTCGGATCCGTCATATTTTTATCTACGTTTCGAAATAAAATTTATAACATTCTGAAGAGTTTTGACTTTTACCGTTTACTATTCACGTCGGATACTATTCATGCCGGATCACTATTCACGTCGGACACTATTCACGACGTAAAAAAAATAATTTTATTTTATTTTATTTTAAAAATATCTAACTTAATAGCGTTTGTTCGTATTAGCGTACATATTATTATAATATCCAATAATAAATTATTGATGTTATGGAATTTACATTTCATCGTCTGTTTTGGTTGACTTGTGTTGACTTTCGTTGACCTAATTTGATAGTTGTCACAAATGAGGTATGTTGTTAAATTGGTATGAAGAGGAGCCACTTTGGTGGAGGATTGTTAGTTGTATATTGGGTAAAAACCTAATATGTGTGTTGAGGTGGAAACAGAGATGAATGAGCTTTCAGATAAGTTGCAATCAGTTGTAGCGATAACACAACTGAAAAGAGTATGATGTAACCAAAGGGTCGAGGGTTAAATACCAAATTAGAGGAGATGTGAGTGAAACTCGAAATAGTTTCTGATATTTTATTATTGTTGGATTTACATCCTAGTGTTGATGAGTTATGCAACATGGGTGAGACAATTGAATATGTGTGTCTTTTATGTTGTATGAGTGTTTCTCCTACTCTAGACAATGAGAATGTGCAAGTCGGAGAAATCAATAACTAGCGTGTTGTTATTGGAGGAATAAATGGAGAGAGAAAATGAGCTTGAGATCGGTGAGACCATTTTTCTTATTGAGTTAGAGTAAGATCATTTTGAGAAAATTTGAAATGAAAGTTGAGTTCCAGATGTCTAAGTTGGTATCATGAGGAGTGAGGTGAGATACCTTGATGTCAATGATGCTATAGAAAAGTGTGTGCCCTGAAAGAGTGAGTATTTTCCCACATGGCAATGATGATAGCCAATATGGCTATAGAAATCATCTTACGAGAATGATGGCGAGAGTTAAGATTTTGCGGTCAAGATATCCCTTTTTGTTTCAAGAGATTCCGAGGACGGAATCTTTTGAAGGGGGTAAGAACTTGTAAGACCCATTTTCATTTTGAGGTGCTTACTAAGGTAAGTAAAGTTATTACCTTATAATTAGTATGGTTCTAGCTTTGAGTTATTAAGAGTTGTGTGGCAATCTTTTATAATTACCTTTGAGTGATGAGTTGTTTGATTTGGGAGAAGAGGTTAAAACCTTTCTTATGTACTAATCTTGGTGTGACTAAGATTAGTTAAGTTAATGTATGAGTTTGGATGATTAGAAACCCATTTGGAAGAAGTTTGAGCCTTAAAAACGCCAAAAATGGCTTACACGGGTCGTGTAAATGTTACACGGGTCGTGTAACTCACAGTAATTTTATGTTTGCTGGTTACTGTAGCAAAACACGGGCGTGTTAAATTTTACACGGGCACTGTAGCATAACACGGGCGTGTTAAATTTTACACGGCCGTGTTACGCGTGCAGAGCCTTTAAATGTGCAGCAAACCCATTTCGAGGAAAAACATTTCGTTTTCGATTTTGAGAGCTTCAAATGGTGATTTTGAGTGAAATAAAGCCTGGAGGTTCATGGGGAAACATATTGAAGCATGAATCTAACCCCGTAAACGTGTTTTTGCTTCCTAATTCGTTGAGGTGAGTATCTCTCGGTTTTGGGGGTTTTAAACCCTAGTTTTTAATCTTCATGATTTTGCTGTATATTGTTATATATGTTGCTAGTAGGTTTTTAGTAGATACCTTTAGAGTAATTGGTGTGATTATTGTTGAGTTTCTACGGTTGAATGAGTAGAACCGCGGTTTTGGGGGTTTCGGTAAATATAGAGTTGATATTTACCGTGTATACTCCTTTTTCCTCTTTTGATTGATACATCTTTGAGATAGATGTTATTGAGATGATTGTGGATGTTGGAGAATGGAATTAGCCTATGGTAATATAACCAAGTCTAGCGAACAGGAGCCCGGTACGTGTAAATTGAGGGTTCCACATACTAAATCGATATCAGGTGAGTAGTTACGGATAATTGAGTAAGAGTTATACCTTGTTGTATATATATATATATATATATGTGTTATACATATATGTGTGTGTTGTGTTGATATTGATGTGGCTTAGAGTTATAGTAGTTCTGTTATTTATGGATAACAAGAGACGAGTTACAACTTAAATTTGAGTATAAAAGTAGAGTATATGCTAGAGGAAGTGAGTTAAAGAGTCTTTGAGTTTGACTACTACAATCATGAGGATTGTTATAATTGAGTATAACTGATTGTGAAATGAGTATATACGAGTGTGTTTGATTGAGTTTATGAGTAGTGTCAGTCGTGATACTTATAATTGAGTTGATGATACTAACAGTTAGCTGGTGGTTGTTAAGCTAATATGTTTACAGATTTCTGAATTAAGAGAAGATGGATCTTGCTAATGAGAATAGCAAGAGAGAAAGATGAGGATGGTTATTGAGAAAGATTGTGAAAGTTAATTGAGATTAGTCACTAAGCTTTATAAGCTTACACTTGAGTGTTATGTTGTTTTGCAGGTATCTATAGCTGTGATAGGGGAAGGCATGTGATAAAGAGAGATGGACAAGCTTAGAGCCTGTCCTTTAGTTGTGTTAGGTTTATTTGTAATGCCTGGTCATATTTTGTAAGGACCTTTTGTGTAATTAATGTTTGATAACATCTTGTTTTCCTGGGTTGAGTGCAAGTATACCCATTTTTAATGCATAATTGTTTGCAAAAATTTTGGGTGTACTTTTCATTAGAAACCGGGTGTTACAAAAATAAAATTAAGGATAATTAATTTCGTCATTTTACCTTTCTTTAACAGAGGTAAACGGACAGTAACCCCCATGGGGGATCTTCAGCATAGCGAAATGGTAACGTTAGGGACATTGTAAGTGGAAAATCAAAACTTGGACCCAGAACGATAAATCGTATCAAACATAGGGACCAGAACTGTAACTTACTCTAGTTTATATTTGTTATTGACAGAGTGATATTCTTTCTCTATCAAAGAAATTAGAAGAAAAATCTTTCAGTGAGAATAAAGAAATTTTTTGGGGAAGGCAAGAAAAAGGAACTCGCCTTTGACATCCCTCGAAAATAATCTAATGACAAAAGTCATTGCCCTTTAGCTCATTCATTTGCTAAATTTTTGTTAGTTGTTAGAGAAATAGTAAAAGAATTCCTCATTGATTTTCGTACCGTAAAACATGAGATAATTTTTTTTTCTTATTCTATTTCTCCATTAAAACATTTCTAGTAATCAATTTATACTATAACTTAAAAATATTGCAACATATTATATATATATATATATATATATATATATATATATATATATATATATATATATATATATATATATATATATATATATATATTTTTTTTTTTTTTTTTTGAAACGGCAACTCAATAACAACAGGCAAACTCAGCAAGAAGCTGAGAGCCTAAAACAAATTACAAAAGTTTAAAAGCTATTCTAGGATCTGAAATCCATAAATTCTTATCTAACTCCATTTTAGAAGACCTGTTCTCTAACCACATCATAGAATCTTTTTGAATGTCTCTAAAAACCTCTTCCCCTTTTTTCCTCCTGTTTTGAAACTTAGCTAGGTTCCTGTTTTGCCACAAATTACTAATCGCCGCCACCCCTACAAGGAACAAAACTCTTTTTTCCAAGTTATTGTGCCCCTGGTTCGCCAAGTTTTGAATGGTGTCTTCCAAGTCCACCGAGTTCACTGGTCCTAAATTCCACCATTGCAAAATTCTCGACCAAACTTCTTTCGCCTCTTTACAATAAGCAAACCGGTGCATAGCTGTCTCTTCCTGACCCCTACATAAGTCGCAATCACTTGATCCAAGCACAATGCCTTTTCTTTCCAGATTATAACTTGTTGGCAATCGGTTTTTCAAATACCTCCACACGAAAATATTTATCTTCTTGGGGAGCCATTTACACCATCTATTCTTTCCTACCTCCACTTGGGTCTTTAAGATAATCTGGTTTCTCATCCATGAAACATTGTATTTCTTTTTTGGACCTCCTCTACACTCCCACGTATCTTCCTTATCAGAGAAGATCATAGCCGGAATCGCTTTTTTTTAGCTCCTCAAATTCTTCGTTGCTTCGGCCTTCACGAATAGAGCTTCTCCAGTTCCATATATATATATATATATATATATGTGTATATATATATATATATATATATATATATATATATATATATATATATATGTATATGTATATATATATATATATATATATATATATATATATATATATATATATATATATATATATATATATATATAAATATATATATATATATATATATATACATATATATATATATATATATATATATATATATATATATATATATATATATATATATATATATATATATACATATATATATATATATATATATATATATATATATATATAGATATATATATATATATATATATATATATATATATATATATATATATATATATATATATATATATATATATATATATATATTTAATGGTTAATTTTTACTATAATGTTTTTATATATTTAACTAATTTATCGTCGTATATCGATTTTTTTTATAAAACCCCCTCATATAGTTTATCGGTTTCTAAATATACATTATATTTTAAGCATAAACAATATATTTTTTATAGACATTTAATGCCACAAACAAAAGTAAAATACACTATTGACAAAGATGTAAGACGTCGCCCTCTAACCTTGAGGTTGAGGATTCAATCCCCACTATAGGGAATAGGTGGTTTATTAGTGATTAAAGTAGGAGTAGGATATATTTGACGTTAAAAAAAAACTATGTCAAACCTCTATTTGAAATATATAAAATATGAAAAACTTTTACATTCTAGTTATAAATACAAGGGTGAATTTTGCATATATACCCTCATTAAATAAAAAAACATCGTATTTGCCCAACCTTAAATCTAAATATTGTAGATGCCGTTCGTAACTCTTAAAATATCGTATTTGCCAAAAATTTTAATTTTAAATATTTTATAATCAATTATCATATTTAATAACCATCTTAATTTAAGATAAAAGCTACATTAACCATTTTGCCCCTAAATCCTTTTAACATAACACAATCGAGAATTGATTACGCAAACCAGAAATTTTTGCGTCGTCTTCAATATTCGAACGATAGGTGCACCTGATTAACGCATTGCAGGAATCGCCGAGTTCACGCATAGCAGCAGTCAGTGAGTTCACGTATTCTACCAATCAGCTTAACGTATTTGTTTGTTACGAATTGTAGAAGTCTAATCATGTTAATTCATGTGTATTACAACAATCACAGTTTCCTGTTTACACATCATAACCCTTGTTGCCTTCAAGTTGCGTTCACTTCCAAAGGAGTCTGCGTTTTGGAACATTGACGGTGATTCACCTTTCTTTAAGAACTTTTGATTGCCAAATCTAATTATAAAATTTTGATTGCGAATTCTATTTTTTGACTACTGACACTACAAGAAAAATAGGTATCAGAGACTGACAAAATCAGTCTTAGATGGTCAATAATCAGACTCTAATGAGCATCAGGGACTGATTTAGCTAGTCCCTAGCTACTCCCAGATACCTAGTCCTAGATAATGTTTTTTATGTATCAAGGACTGAAAGTCAGTCCCTAATACATGTGAGTATCATAGATAGAAAATTAGTCTTTAATACTAGAATATTCAGTCTCTAATATGGTGTATTCGAATTTCCGATTTTATGTCATATCAGTCTTTGATACTACCTTTTGAGGACTAAATATTAGTCTCTTATACAGTATTCGATAATATCTTGGTCGATCGCTAACATGAGTTTTCAATTACTGAATATCAGATCTTGATAATATGTCAGCTAGTCCTTAATGTGATTTTTAATGACTGAATATCAGTTGCATATACAATGTCATTTAGTCCCCAACCTAATTTTTCAATGACTGAATATTAGTCTCAGATACAATGTCATGTAGTCTCAACATTGATGCTTTTGGGATTAATTAATGCTTACTAATACTACAAAATATGTTTACTAGAACTAAAATGCAATCCTAGATACAAACTTTTATTAGTAATGATCAATTGTAAATAATTCAGCATGAGACTATATTTGAGTCCCCTATCTTTTATAGTGGCTTGAATATGAAATTGAACAACTAAGGATATATAAATGAAATGTAGTCGAGACATTGCCATATTTAACTTTAAACAACAAACAAAATGACTAACCAACAAGTCAATAACTAAATCGAGTGTAAAAAAACATATCAAACTTTAGCGAAAGGTTATAACTACTATTTTTGCTCTAATAGATCCATTATGTCATCATGTGTAGGCTCTCCATTTTCATCAGGTGGGAATACTATGTTCTGGAAATCTTGAAACTTTAAGTTCATAAAGTTTACCAATTTTTCATATTTTTATTCACCTTGTTTGACTCTCTTTGTTTTCTCGAAGCTCATCCTCAAGTGCAGCAATGACTTTTCATATCTTCTTCATCTTGTGAGGCTGATTGAGACGTTTTTGTTGTTGATGTTGATAAGACCGATATATAATTTTTCCTCATGACAGATCGACTTGATGCCTCCCATCTAGATAGTAAGACGACACAAATATATTAGGGGCTGAATCCCAGTCTCAGATAGGTTTGGTCGGTCCCTAATAACTCAAACATCAAAATTAGTCCCAAATATTACTCGGTACTGAATCATCAATCCCAAATATGTGGTATTTAAGACTGATTATTCAGTCTCTAATATATTAGTCACAAATGCCATTTTTTCTTGTAGTGTGAGTTAGTAATTTTTTCGATAAATGATTTTCATATTGAATCAGAATTTTTGTGTAATCTCATGTTATTGACGTTCTTGAATAGAAACAATCTAATAGATGTTTTCAATGGCTACAAATTAACAGGAGAACTATTGAATGATAATAAATCAACATAGGACAACATCATCAGCAGCCCTGAACAAACTATTGAATGATAACCAATCAACATTTGACAACATCATCAGTAGCCCTGAATAGGTAAAGTTATTTACTCTGAAGTTGTCTTCTATGTATTTGAACCTAGTTAAAACCTTATCGTCTATTTAAACATGTAATAGTTACACGCAGACACACTAGATGTCATATCAAAACCAATAACATGGTTGAGTCTCCCATAATCGATTATGTTTCCACGGGTATACCATTGTCCAAATACAAGCTTACATTGAAATGTGGGGGTATCTTTCGGCTAGTAAAGAACACTTGCAAGAAAATATATTGCTTTGGCTTTCAAAAATGCATCTACATAGACACATTGTCATATAACTTCATTATACTAAATGAAGACGTCATAAAGCGTTATTCATCAAAGAACAATCCAAAATTTTCAATTTGCTATGTTGATAAGTATGCACCAGACCAATCATTTATCGATCATGATTCCGAAGAGATGTTTATGGCTATGCTTACCATGTATGAAAATGAAAAAGAAGTAAAAATTTATGTGACAACAGAGAATAACCTCGGCTCACATAACCTCAGCTTAAGTAACAATTTATGTGCCAACAGAGATGCACCACATGATGAGGATGATTCAGAATATTGTCTTAATGAAGGAAGTTATCATAGTCATCTTAGTTCTGACAATGAATATGAGTTTATAAACAATAATAATGAAGCTTACTCATTTAGCAATACGAGTCTAAGAATGAAGGTGGACTCAAAATTTGAAAATGTGATTTATTTTAGGAGAGCTTTAAACCATTATGCAATCACAGATAATTTTGATTACTTTATCCAGAAAAGTAACCCCACACGATTCACAGCAAGGTATGAAAACATAGATTACGAGTGGAAAAGTCATGCTTCTATAATGAAATATGGGATTACCTTTGAAGTAAGTATGTACCATAAGTTATGTGTTACATGCTTTCCAATAAAATATATTTATGTTTATTTAATTGTTTTGTAGGTTAAAAAAATGGTGGAAACACATACTTGTACTCGAAGCAACAAGAGTGGTAATAAGCGTGCCACTCAAGGATAGAATGCAAATTTGGTTACAGATAAGTTGAAATATGATGGGGATGTCTCTATTACAGAGCTTAGAAATTGGATTATGAAAACTTACAATGTTGATGTACCATACCTAAAAGTCTTTAGAGGGAAAGAACATGCTTATACTGATATGCATGGTAAATGGGAAGACTCATTCATGAAGATGGATGCATTTAGAGAAGAACTACTATATAGGAACCAAGGAAGCATTATTGACATTGACTTTGATATAGATAGTGATAAGAAGCGTTTTAAAAGGTTTCTATATTTCTTTAGCAGCTTGTTCTAAAGGGTTTCTTGTTGGTGTCATCCTTATATTGCTCTTGATGATTGTCATTTAAAAGGAAAGTTAAATGGTGTTCTCACCTACCATAACACAGAACATTTTTGTAATAAATTTTTGGCAAAAGGATTATTTCTATAAAAAGTTGGTTGCATAGGGATCGTTTTGTAATAATTATTTGGCATAGGGACCAATTATGAAATAAGTTATCTGCATAGGGACCATTTCTATAATCAGTTTTTTGCATAAGGACCATTTCTGTAATAGGTTTTTTGTATAGGGACCATTTATGTAATCGGTTTTCTGCATAGGGACCATTTTGGTAATAAGTTTTATGCATATGGATGATTTCCGTGATTAGTTTTGTTGGGATTCAAGCACATAAACATATAACACATGCAAGAGAAGACTTTAACAAATTAAATCACATAGATATCCATAAACAGAGTTCATGATCATGCAGTCAATATCAGTTACAACTACTTCAAAAATTAAACATAATGTAGCTCAATGGATCTCCTTAACTTGATTCTGGTTGACAACATCTTGCATTGGATGAACAGGACCCAAAGTAGAATCCCTCTAATGACTCATACCCAGGAACTCCAGAAAACCAGACAGATCAGAACTTCCACTTGGGAAGGAGGCAGAAATCTCAAACCGTACAGAGGGATGAGATTTTGCCAAAAGGGAGGAGGGAGGGAGAGATGGCGACTCAAAGTGAGGCTTGGGATGCCTTAGGGTTGAACCCCAAGGCCTCTGTTTTTAGTGCAAGGGTCCTAGGGTTTCAAACTTAAGGAGCCTTTTGGCGGCCGCACCACTGGACTTGTTTCCATTGATCAAACCTTTAATCAATTACAATCCAGTCTCTTTAATTGATTCTAAATTAATTCTAGATTAATTTATCAATTAATTTATTGATCTAGTTTCTAATTAATTTATTTTTCAATAAATTAATAAACTAATCATTTCCCTTTTATATTTTCTGACTCTGTTTGTTTTTGTGGGTCATAAGGGCAACCCAGAAGGACTCTGCCATTATTAGAAATATTGCCACTAGTTGATGAGCTTGGACATTATTCCAGCAAGTTTTCTGCATAATGACCATTTCTATAAAAAAAATTCGGTAAATCGACCATTTTTGTAAAACTATTTTTTTTTCATAAGGATCAATTCTGTAATTAGTTTTCAACAAAATTACCATTTCCATAACAAGTTTCCTGCATAGGACCATTTGCGTAAAGCATTTTTCTGCATAGTGATAATTTCTTTCATTTCCTATGACCAACCAAACAAACAGGTTTTCATTGTAAAGAAAAAGATGAATTAAAACCAAGACAACTATTTTAAATAAAAGATTGTTTCATATTGAAATGAAATAATGTTTACGAATATGATTTACAAACATAATACAATTAAGCTACTATTTCAAAAGTGCTTCAAGAGTGATGATTCAAAAGTACAATGCTATTTCTGATTGCCGTTTTAAAATCCACTTTTACATTGGAAAGTACATTGCTATTCTGGTCATTTGATCCAATTTTGTTCCCGTTTCTTCTAAAAAGAAGATTGGCACACCTTGATCTTTACTTTGATATTCCAAAAATATTAGTATATTGGGAGAGTTTGCTTGTGCGGAGATGCGTGAAGCTGAACCGAAAGTGTAGGCACAAGAATTTGGTAGCAATACTTCTGGAATGAATCTAATGAATCAACTTTTTGCTGGCCTTTACTCTTGATTGATATCTCTGGCATTTCATTTTCAATAGGAATTGGTGAGTCCTCTAAAGGGGGTCATCTCGTGTAATTGAAATGATGCTCACAATACCACCTGTGTTATGCCAAATGGAGCAAATAAGTGTAATTAGTTGTTTTTACTAAGGCAATCTTTGAAGAAGAGTAACATGAAATATAGATATTGGAGTACATGAGAAATAGGTACCCTCATTTGGAAGAGCTACACTGTACTGCTACTGTGAAACTTCAATGGCAACTAGTATTCTAAAATTCATTTGCTCCTAAAGTGAAAACCTAGTTTTTTTCAAAGGTAAAATTAAGTGAAAGTAGTTGAAGACCTTGAGATAAGAGAGAGGCACGATCGATGTGATCATCAGTGAATCCTTCACAAGAGAGCTTCTCGTAAACAAAGTGTAGTTTTTGGCCTTCTGCACCTTGGTAAGATTAGACCCTTCATGAACTGGAGCCGATTTTCGTTCTTTGTCGATATCTGGAGTTTGCGCGAACAATTACCTGGGAAATCAATATTAAGGGAAGATTGACGATTGGGGAGAGGGTTGAGACACCCCATTTTTACTGTTTTCAAATACTATGGTTTTTCGTATAAATACATGAATACAAAAATACGGTTTATCAAAAACCGATAATTTAAATGCTTAAAACAGTGGGTGTACAAATTCATATCAAGCTAACCATAGTAAGCAAGAAAGGATTTAACCTTGAGTCCAATATAGGAGCTAACTTAAGCTACACTCCAGCTAAACTTCATCCCATTGATAGCAACTTAATTTAACCTGGAATACATGGCAAAACATAAAATACGTAAGACAATAATGTCTCGTGAGTTACATGAGTTTTAGACTCAAACTTTTAATTTCTTTTCCAACCTTTTTATAAAACTTATAACATAAAACATCTTTCAAAGTTTTATAATAATATCATACCATAGCTCTTTACTTTTCAAAATCATTACATATCATGCCTTGCAAAAATATCTTCTTTCCAAACTTTATAATAGCAATATACTATAACTCTTTACTTCTAAAAAATCATTTTATGACATACTTTACAAAAATAGCATCTTTCTTACTTTCTTTGACTGGTTTTATAAGCTTGCTGGATTTTTATACTTAGGGCTTTAATCACTATAAGTGATACCCCAAGTCTCTATGGCTAGAAAGAACGGATCAATCCTCACCATAGAAGTGCTGAGGCAATCTACTTCGCGATGGGGATTTTTCCCCAGTAGACCCCTTACTTAACCAATGTAGGTTGGAACATAGTTCCCTTACTAACGCTGCTTGCTACAATTACCAGTCATACAAAATATTTTCTGCTTGCTTGAACATTTCTTATATATATAAAACTTGTGGCTAGGTGCCAAACTACATCACTTTATGTCTTTATGGCTAGATGCCAAATACATAACTTTCGCTTCACATAAACCATATGTTTAAAACATATCTTTATAACATTTTAGGCTTAATGCCTAAATATACTTTCCAAACATCTTGTGGCTATACGCCCTTTCATACTTGAAAATATATACAATTTGTAACCAAAACATACTTCTTGAACATTTTATGGCTATACGCCTATCCATACTCTCAAACATGTATAACTTGTATTCAAAATATACTTTCACGTAATTGGTTCATAGACCAAAATATACTTTCACATAATTGGTTCATAGACCAAAACACACTTCAAATATAACATTATACTTTCACAAACAAGTTAGAACTAATACTCTTGCATATAATTTCACATATAGAAATTTTATAAGAAATCTTGAAAATACTTACTTGCCATGTACCCCAGAATGGGTAAAAATACTGCATGTTCTCACCTCATGTATTGCTAGTGGATTGGGTACACGTTCCTTGTATTTATACTCTTTTGTGATTAAATAATCACTTGGCATGAACCTATAATTAACATGTTATACATTAACATTCATGCTAACTGATTCTATAACTCATTAGAGTCCTTATAATACTATCTTGGGTCATAACAAGTCTATAACTTTTAAATGACCAACTTTAGTTAAATCGTATTTTATACGTATTTTACTACAGTACCCTCGGGGGTCGTATTTCGATTCCGACAATTTTTCATGAAGTTTCACACTATATTGGACCTATGTTTAAAATTTGAGGTCAATCGGACAAGTGTAAGACCAAAACTCAAAATCCATTTGGGCTTGGCAGGAGACTAATTGAAAAAACTGCATTTTTGCTTCTGACGCGGGATCGCGACCCGATCCTAAGGGGGATCGCGACCCGATCTCGTCTGGTGCGACCAGATGCTCCATTTTTATGCTACAAATTACCATTTTCCCATATTAAGCCCTTAATGCACGACTTAATCACTAGGGATTGTTCCAAGAGCAAAACCATTCATTTTTTCCAGTTTCTAACCATTGAAATCATAGATTTAAATCATTTTCCAAACATTCCCGTTTTTGCATTTTTTTGTCCAAAACCGAAATTATCCAATATTAATCACTTCTACTGATTTATTTCAACAATTTCCACATATGGAAATCATTAAAACCCCTTAGAATTAATTTGATCATGTGAAATTGATTTCTAAGGCTTTTGAACAAAATGCCAATTTTTCAACAATGGCAACATACTTTGATGATTTTAAGATATGTTCTTAATACTTGACTTAATTGGTTTAGGGTCATATCTAGGCCCTAAATACCAACTTACACTTAGTTTTAAACTTCAAAATCATTAAACCTTCTTTAAAATCTTGAAAATTCTTCCAAGAACACCATTTTTCACCAAAAACCCATTTATTGAATTTTCAAGCTTATGAATTGATTTCTTGTTTCTTTTATAACATTTTTAACTTAACTAAACCATTAGAGCCATTTGAAATCTGTATGAACTCATTTACCCATTTCTAGGGTTCTTGAGCTAAAAACCCATTTCATCATTTTTTTTGCATCTAAGCTTCAATTCCTTTGAATTAATGACTACTACATGTTTCTTTCACCTTTTTCTAACACATTAGATTCATCAAAATCACTTGTTCATCTAAACCCGTGACTTATTGCTCTTGGACCAAAATCATCATTTCTTGATTTTCAACATGTTCAAGGGTTAGAACATGTTTACTTGATGATTTTGAGCAAGATGGTTTAGATGATTTCACTGGAACCATGACCTCTAGAAAAATCAGAAATCAAGTGCACGATTCCCGTTCAAGTCTTGGATGAAATAAGCTTAGAACATGAAGTTCTTACCTTGTTTGCTTGGAAACCCTCAATTCTAACTTCAATTTCTTGCAAAGATTTCCAGAAATCCTTCTCTTCTCCGATGCTCTCTCGCTCTCTCCCGTAGTCTCTAGACCCTCTTCAGACTTTATGATCATTAATGAGATATTTTCTCATTTTTATATTTTCCATATTTACAGTTTTAGTCCTTGAACTTTCATTTCTTGCACTTTGGCCACCAACAATCAAATTTCATTACATATAACTTAGTTTCTTACATTTTTGGTCCAAAAACCAAAATATACTTTCATAATAAATCTTATACATGGGCAAATGACCAAATTACCCCTTTATGGTAAAATGACCAAATTACCCTCTTTTACTAGAATTAACTTTCAAATACTTATAACCATTATTTGGTGTCAAAATTTTATTTCATTACATATTAGCTCCAAAAATCATATTTTCCTTACTTAAAAGTCATTTGGATGTCAAATGACTATTTTACCCTTTTCTCCTCATCTTTCTCCAAACTTTTGGTATTTTACCACATTTCTAAGTAATTTATTTTTAAAACTTTCAAAATATTTTTGGTCTTTTCCTCTCGTATTTTCTCGAATATAAATTAGAGATTTTTGGGTCGTTACAACTACCTCCCCCTTATTGGGACTCCGTCCTCGGAATGATCACACAACTATTCATGGTATGTATTTATTTTCTTTACGTATACTTTTTATCCTTAGGGGATTAAGCTTTCATTTCCCTCAACTTTCAATATTTTAATTACATTTCTCGAAGTATATACTCTTAGAGGTTATCCCTCTTCTAGACTTCTTCCTTATAAGAGATATACAAGTATCTCTTTAAAACTCTACTTTGTAATTCTTCTCGTATGTTTACCAAAACTTCATGAAATTATATCAATCATATTCTTTACGTGTAAAACTTTTCCAAATACAATTTGATAAAAGTTTGTATTTATACCAATTTATAAATACACAATCTCTTATAACAATATTTTGTCCTTTGATGGACAGTTCACTTGAACATAACTTGTTCATTCTTATTTTTTCTCTTTTCTCATATCTTTATTCATGCGTTATACATAATAGTTTGCTTTTATTCTTTCTTTATTTCTACTGGCAATTCTCAGTTGGTTACCATTTTAAGAAATGCATTCTTTTCCTTTCGTTTCAATTCACACCCTTACTTTTCTGTTTGGGACAGAATCTGTCGAATCATCATATTGTTCACGAGAATCTACTTATCTTGTTCTGAAAATGTTGAAACGATGTTTCGCTTTTTTTTTAACAATTAGACATCATTAACGTTCTTTCTGTGTATAATACACCATACTTAACCTTATAAACTTGTACAGTTTTACTGTTGAAGTTGATCTATTATCTCAGTCAACTTCCTTCTCAATTCACACTTTTAAGGAAAAATCATTTCTATTATATTTTTCATCTTCTTATGTACTCCGTGTACCCTTCTCATATTATTATTTACATTTTAGTATTTCTTTTCCAATTCTTATTTCTTACATTAGTGCTTAGTTTAGCACCTGATCTTCTGTTTACTCTTTCCTCACGGTATCTAAATTGTTTACCATGTTTGATTCGAAATTTGTTTTTCTTCAATTCACTTATGGAACTTCATACATGTTGCATACTATAATTCACATTCCCATACTTACTTCACTTTTCATAATATTATTATCTTGTGGTGTATTTATGTTTTACAAACCACATTCATTAACTTCTTGACATATACTTACAAGTTCTTAGTTGCATAATATATATATATATATATATATATATATATATATATATATATATATATATATATATATATATATATATATATATATATATATATATATATATATATATATATATATATATATATATATATATATATATATATATATATATATATATATATATATATATATATATATATATATACTTGGTTCTCTTTTGGTTTAAGAACCCAACTAGGTATTTTTAACATTTTCGTCCCATGACGAATTCTTGACATAACCCTCAATCACCATTACCTCTCGTTACTCGTTACTTTTACATCTTTTATCATTTCTATTATGTGTTATAAGGCTACATGCCTAACACATTATGCTATTCTTTCGTTTAAACTCCACTTCTTTACACTATATATTTCTTTACAACATTATATATTTCATATACAACTTACTTCTTATGTATGTTTAGGTGATACACAATTGCCATTTATTTCCTCGTCATCTTTCGTTCTTTTGTATTTCGAGGCATTATGCCCAATACATTATTTTACTCTTTTGCTTTATACCTTATAGTATTCTAATTAGAATACTATTTCATAACCACTTTTATACTTTTGTACATCATATTTTTATATCCCAAAACTTACTCATGCTTTTACATTTATAAACACATATAAACATACATACACTTCTTTGTATTTCATGGCTACTAGCCATGTACTGACCATTTCTCACAATCTTTGGATTCCTTTACCCATCATTTCTATTCTAAAGTAGTAACTTCCTGTCTGTTTACTATCGTTCTTATCTTATCTTTTATTTTTCGTCTAATGTAGGTTTAGACGTTTACTCTTGTTCTTTACTTCGTATTGATTATGACCTTTAGTCATTTTCCTTACATACTTATAGTTTTCTTCCATTATCATACATCATTATACTCTCTCATTACTGGTATTTCTTCTTTTATTTCATTCGTTTGGTTGCGGAACTTAATTCCTGGCAACCACTATCTTATCATCATTTGTTTCACCTTTAATTTCTTGCCTAACATTTATTTAGGCATTCAACCTTTATTTCTCGATTCACATTCATTTTATCACATTACATTAATACATTTTTCTTAAAACATCATAATCTTTAACAATTTACCATTTATCATTCTTTTCCCCATTTGGGTAATCTTACTTTTTTTATTACTTATTATAGCACTGTACTTATAACTTATTCAATTGTCCATCTTTAGACACTTTCATTTATCTTCTTTGTTCAATCCCGGCAGTTAGTCTTCCACTCTCTGCTACCATTGTCATTTTCTATCTTTAGCTTTTCTCAAAGGTTTAATCTTATCGTCTTACAATGATATTCTGCTTCCTTTTTGTGTGTAATATTCACACATCTTTTAGTGAAAATTTTTTAAATTCAATGGTCATGCCCAAAGCTCATCACTTGCTAGCAATAAACTCTTTTTTTACCACTATTTTATTATTACAAATTTATATACTATTAATACACTCTACTTGTAATTTCTATCCTTCATGTAAGAATCTTACAACTCTCGTATAGGTCATCAATACCCATAATTCTTCTCTATATTGCTATTATTTATACTTCTTCTCGCCTCGACATGCATATACTTTAATGTCTTTCAATCTGTCTAAAAATATTAATTATCATATTATTTCTTTTACTTTATCATACTAAGTGGTATATATCCACTGCATTAACTTTTAATACTCATAACCTTACTGATTGTTATTACATAGGCATATAACTCCTATGTTTTACTTACTACTCTCTTCAAAACCCCATCCACCAGAATACCATAATTCCTTTGCGATTCCAATAGTCTCAATACATATCCTGTGATTATGATAATACTGGCCCATATTACCATAATCACCTATACATATTGATTCTGTTGTTACCACAAGGTCTCATGGGACACTGGTTCCTTTAACATATAACACCATTATAAGTACATGTTGATCACTACTAGAAATCTTAATACTTTATAAACATATCTTTTAATAAATTTAGACGGTTACGGAAAATATCATATAATTTTCCTAACAGTCAGATTTTTGCTCACTTTAAACGTTGGCTTAACACTTCTTAGTGTTATATATCTACATATTTTAAAAAAATACATAATGTCTTAATCATTTAAGACATCATATATCATACTTTCATAAACTATCATTTCTATAGTATAAGTTTAAGCCTAGGAGTGGAACAAGCCAATCCTAATTCGCTTAAACTATGGCTCTGATACCAACTTGAGACACCCCATTTTTACTGTTTTCAAATACTATGGTTTTTCGTATAAATACATGAATACAAAAATACGGTTCATCAAAAACCGATAATTTAAATGCTTAAAACAGTGGGTGTACAAATTCATATCAAGCTAACCATAGTAAGCAAGAAAGGATTTAACCTTGAGTCCAATATAGGAGCTAACTTAAGCTCCACTCCAGCTAAACTTCATCCCATTGATAGCAACTTAATTTGACCTGGAATACATGGCAAAACATAAAATACGTAAGACAATAATGTCTCGTGAGTTACATGAGTTTTAGACTCAAACTTTTAATTTTTTTTCCAACCTTTTTATAAAACTTATAACATAAAACATCTTTCAAAGTTTTATAATAATATCATACCATAGCTCTTTACTTTTCAAAATCATTACATATCATGCCTTGCAAAAATATCTTCTTCCCAAACTTTATAACAGCAATATACTATAACTCTTTACTTCTGAAAAATCATTTTATGACATACTTTACAAAAATAGCATCTTTCTTACTTTCTTTGACTGGTTTTATAAGCTTGCTGGATTTTTATACTTAGGGCTTTAATCACTATAAGTGATACCCCAAGTCTCTATGGCTAGAAAGAACGGATTAATCCTCACCATAGAAGTGCTGAGGCAATCTACTTCGCGATGGGGATTTTTCCCCAGTAGACCCCTTACCTAACCCGGGTAGGTTGGAACATAGTTCCCTTACTAACGCTGCTTGCTACAATTACCAGTCATACAAAATACTTGCTGCTTGCTTGAACATTTCTTATATATATAAAACTTGTGGCTAGGTGCCAAACTACATCACTTTATGTCTTTATGGCTAGATGCCAAATACATAACTTTCGCTTCACATAAACCATATGTTTAAAACATATCTTTATAACATTTTAGGCTTAATGCCAAAACATACTTTCCAAACATCTTGTGGCTATACGCCCTTTCATACTTGAAAATATATACAATTTGTAACCAAAACATACTTTTTGAACATTTTATGGCTATACGCCTATCCATACTCTCAAACTTGTATAACTTGTATTCAGAATATACTTTCACGTAATTGGTTCATAGACCAAAATATACTTTCACATAATTGGTTCATAGACCAAAACACACTTCAAATATAACATTATACTTTCACAAACAAGTTAGAACTAATACTCTTGCATATAATTTCACATATAGAAATTTTATAAGAAATCTTGAAAATACTTACTTGCCATGTACCCCAGAATGGGTAAAAATACTGCATATACTCACCTCATGTATTGCTAGTGGATTGGGTACACGTTCCTTGTATTTATACTCTTTTGTGATTAAATAATCACTTGGCATGAACCTATAATTAACATGTTATACATTAACATTCATGCTAACTGATTCTATAACTCATTAGAGTCCTTATAATACTATCTTGGGTCATAACAAGTCTATAACTTTTAAATGACCAACTTTAGTTAAATCGTATTTTATACGTATTTTACTAGAGTACCCTCGGGGGTCGTATTTCGATTCCGACAATTTTTCATGAAGTTTCACACTATATTGGACCTATGTTTAAAATTTGAGGTCAATTGGACAAGTGTAAGACCAAAACTCAAAATCAATTTGGGCTTGTCAGGAGACTAATTGAAAAAACTGCATTTTTGCTTCTGACGCGGGATCGCGACCCGATCCTAAGGGGGATCGCGACCCGATCTCGTCTGGTGCGACCAGATGCTCCATTTTTATGCTACAAATTACCATTTTCCCATATTAAGCCCTTAATGCACGACTTAATCACTAGGGATTGTTCCAAGAGCAAAACCATTCATTTTTTTCCAGTTTCTAACCATTGAAATCATAGATTTAAATCATTTTCCAAACATTCCCGTTTTTGCATTTTTTGTCCAAAACCGAAATCATCCAATATTAATCACTTCTACTCATTTATTTCAACAATTTCCACATATGGAAATCATTAAAACCCCTTAGAATTAATTTGATCATGTGAAATTGATTTCTAAGGCTTTTGAACAAAATGCCAATTTTTCAACAATAGCAACATACTTTGATGATTTTAAGATATGTTCTTAATACTTGACTTAATTGGTTTAGGGTCATATATAGGCCCTAAATACCAACTTACACTTAGTTTTAAACTTCAAAATCATTAAACCTTCTTTAAAATCTTGAAAATTCTTCCAAAAACACCATTTTTCACCAAAAACCCATTTATTGAATTTTCAAGCTTATGAATTGATTTCTTGTTTCTTTTATAACATTTTTAACTTAACTAAACCATTAGAGCCATTTGAAATCAGTTTCAACTCTTTAACCCATTTCTAGGGTTCTTGAGCTAAAAACCCATTTCATCATTTTTTTTGCATCTAAGCTTCAATTCCTTTGAATTAATGACTACTACATGTTTCTTTCACATTTTCTAACACATTAGATTCATCAAAATCACTTGTTCATCTAAACCCGTGACTTATTGCTCTTGGACCAAAATCATCATTTCTTGATTTTCAACATGTTCAAGGGTTAGAACATGTTTACTTGATGATTTTGAGCAAGATGGTTTAGATGATTTCACTGGAACCATGACCTCTAGAAAAATCAGAAATCAAGTGCACGATTCCCGTTCAAGTCTTGGATGAAATAAGCTTAGAACATGCAGTTCTTACCTTGTTTGCTTGGAAACCCTCAATTCTAACTTCAATTTCTTGCAAAGATTTCCAGAAATCCTTCTCTTCTCCGATGCTCTCTCGCTCTCTCCCGTAGTCTCTAGACCCTCTTCAGATTTTATGATCATTAATGAGATATTTTCTCATTTTTATATTTTCTATATTTACAGTTTTAGTCCTTGAACTTTCATTTCTTGCACTTTGGCCACCAACAATCAAATTTCATTACATATAACTTAGTTTCTTACATTTTTGGTCCAAAAACCAAAATATACTTTCATAATAAATCTTATACATGGGCAAATGACCAAATTACCCCTTTATGGTAAAATGACCAAATTACCCTCTTTTACTAGACTTAACTTTCAAATACTTATCACCATTATTTGGTGTCAAAATTTTATTTCATTACATATTAGCTCCAAAAATCATATTTTCCTTACTTAAAGGTCATTTGGATGTCAAATGACTATTTTACCCTTTTCTCCTCATCTTTCTCCAAACTTTTGGTATTTTACCACATTTCTAAGTAATTTATTTTTAAAACTTTCAAAATATTTTTGGTCTTTTCCTCTCGTATTTTCTCGAATATAAATTAGAGATTTTTGGGTCGTTACAAGGGTTGTGTACGGTTGCTGCGATGCGTGAATCACTTCTCACCTTGGAAGTGAATGCAAAATGGAGGCGAGACGCAATGAGGCTTGTGTACGGTTGCTTCAATGTGTGAATCTTCTCACCTTCTCGTTCCAATGTTCAAGACGATCTTATGTTTCTAGTTTGCATATTCAGACTTCTCGATAGGTTAGCAAAGAAAGGGGGGGGGGGTAATAAGGTCAAATGGGGTTATGTTAAAAGGGTTTAGGGGCAAAATGGTCAATGTAACTTTTATTTTAAATTAAAATGGTTATTAAATATGATAATTGATTATAACATTTTATAAAATGTTTAAAATTAAAAATTTGGATAAATACAATATTTTAAGAGTTATGAAGGGTATCTACGATATTTAGATTTAAGGTTGGGCGAATACGATATTTTTTTATTTAACGAGAGTATACACGAAATCTATCCTAAATATATAAATAGCATTAAAATATTATGTAATATTTTTAAGTTTTCTATTTCATAAAAATATTATTACATTGTTAATAAAATTAATTTTAGTAAAACATAACAAATATATAAACTTAAATATTAAAAAAAGACAAAATAAAATACGATTGAATAAGAAAGAATTAAATATACAAATTAAACCTTTTTTTATATCTCTGGTGATGATAAATATTCAATCAAATTAGTGTTTAGTCATAAGAAAAAAAAAATCTTATTAGTGTTTATGATTTAGTCACAAGAAAACCCTCTTATTAGAGATGTTCTTTATGTTAAATAGGCCGCCATAGTTATCACAATCAAGCTCGTGCGATACTAAGCTGAAAATTGAAAATGTCTTAGATTAATCATCATATCATAACGTTTTAACACATCATTAGGGAATTAACCCCAAAAGCATCTAAAACAAGCCAAACACTAGGCAACAAATGCAAGTTCATTTTATTTTCTATCCCAATATTTGAAATTTAACTTGGTTTCGGCTACGTCATCTCATCTCATAATCCTCAGTTGGTGGGTCCCCCGTTCATCATATATATAAAGTGGAGACTAAAATGAAAATTAATCGACTTGATTTAGTTAAAAGAAACCAAGTCTTTTCATTTGGAAGATTTGAGTGTTCTTGGTGATTGACCAACCTTTTTTCTTGAGAAAATCCCACTTAGTGAAGGAATTAGGGTTTTCTTCTTGGCTTTCTTCTTGAGTGAAGAAGGGCTTGTCTCTTGTTTTTGGGGTGCATCAACCATAACTTTGGTAAGAGAAGGGGGACTAGCAAACTTCACTGACCTCTTTTGTTCGAACCCCAAGTAATCATCTTCATCACTACTTTCTTCAATCTCGGGATGATTTACTTCGACTCCTTCAATGAATTTTATCTCTTCTATCTCCTTATCAACAGGCGAAAGCTGTTTTGGATGATATGGTTCTTTTCTTGACTTCAATTGTTTTAGCTCAGATTTGGTCTCTTCAAGCTCTTGTTTTAGCGATGCGAGGTAGTAAGCCATGCATGTGTCCTCCTCTTTTGCTTTTTCTAGGGTTTGTTTCGTCTCTTCGAGCTCTGCTGCTATAGCTCCGACTTTTGTTCGGTACTGGTGGTTGTTTTCACCTTCTACGCTTTCAGCCTGTCAAGATCATTCATAAGAATGATCATAACGATATTTTAACAGATTCTTCCTTCGAATTTTAAATCTTTTGCATTCAAAATTTTTGGTTATATATAGAAGAACTAAAGTACGAAGCAATGTACCTAATATACATACATGCATGCATAGGCGCAGAACATATATACATGTGTAAAGCAGATAGGTTTAACTATGTTATAGCCATATATGCAAATGTATATGATATGTAATGAATAAGGTACAATCATCTAAAGCATAGTCAAAGCATCAAATTAGATCTAGATATAAACCTGTTTGATCTTCTGGCCGGCATAGACCTCTCCGGCCAAGACTTTTTCTCCGAATAACATTACAGCCTCTTTAACAGATTTAAAAGGCCGCCGCATATCAATCTCCACCCTCCCTCTCACTACCAATCCTTCCTCCATCTCCATTGATCTTTTTTCAGAATCCTAATTTTGGAACGACATGCATGCACACACAAGCACACAATGAATTTAAGAATTTAAGGTGTAATGGAGTTTATGGTGACATAATAGAGAGAGAATCGAATAAAAAGAGGGTACGTATCTTTGCGTCCACTTCACTAGAATTCTGTTAATGGAAGGTGATGTTTTTAGTTTGGTGGTTGCACCGTCTTATTCTTTTCTTAAGCCTTTAATTTCTACCATACCGTTTTTTAACTACTATAGTCTATAAACAAGTCGTATTGTATTTTAAAACAAATATTTTTTAAGCTTTTATGTACTTATGTTTGAAGACATATTCTATCTATGTTCGTTAATTATGAGTTACTCATGCAATCTTGTATACTAAGATAACTTTTTATAGTATTTGGTATGCTAACGTATATGTGAATGGATAATCGAAAATATATCTGAATGTGATATAACTGACTTGAAAGAGAGATCAAACGTAGCCGAGTTTGGAGGTACCCCACTAGTTATCTATATTATTGTCTCTTCTTGTGATTTTGACCCCCCTCCTATCACCACTTGAATCTTGTCCCATAAACCATAAGTGTTATGGTCTAAATGTAGGTGAATTTTGTCTTTTGAGCCAACAAATTCAAATACCATAATCATGAGATATGATTGATAAGTATTTTCTTTTGTTTTTATATGTTTTATTTATGTAGTTCTACAAATGTTTTTGGTTGTATATAAATATTATAATAATATATTTCTAGAACAACCACCTTATATAAAAGGCCTAGAAATGAGTTAGCCAAACACAACGAGTAAAGAACTATAATTTTAGAGGACCCTACCTAAATAATGACAAGAATTCCATACTAATCGCTCCAATCTAAAACCTCTCCAATGGTTGGAATCTTGTAAACCAAACCGAAAGAATGACACACGATAAACAATAACTCTGTCATCGACTTCTTCTCCTTAAGCATAACTCTATTATAAAGGATCTGATGCGCCCATAAAGTAGGACGAAATGCATCATAAAAACATTGTTTTGGAAGGATTTAAACGAATTCAAAATATTTGGGATGAAATCAAAATTTAGAATGCATCTGTGTGTATATGTGTGTGTGTGTGTGTGTTGGGGGGGGGGGGGGGGGGGGGATGCCACACAATCTAAATATCTTAGTCCAAACTAAGCCAAGTACATGAAAACTAACTAAAGGTGAGCCTCAGTCTCATTAGTGTCGATGTATCTCACAAACATGGAAAATAGTAGTGTTGATGTTGATACCCTTTCAATCAAGATTCGCACGTATTGAGAGTGTTTGAGCCCCATCCTTCAAACAGGTATGCTAACTTTATATGTAATAGTCTATTCCACCTAGATCACTCCACTACTGAAAATGGTCTTCGTCTCGATGAGGATCTCATAGAGGATACCTAGAACAAACTTAGGGGGCACCGACACCTATAGCAGGGTTAGATACAATAAAGCCACACAACAAATTTCCATTCTCTTGAAAATCCTTGAGCTCAAGACAAGGAATAAGAAGTCGACACCATGCCTGAACCCATGACCCAAAACATAAACAAGCAACAACAGAGTTTGACTGTATCCAATGCAAAAGGACTAGGAAAATTGTAATAAAACATGGTATCCCTAACATAAATATAGAACTAGAAAGAAGTTTCTTTAAGATTCCTAATATTCTCATCACGAGGAAAAATATCAATACTATTGTCATAAAGACCATTGATCGATCTCAAGATACTCTTCCATGGACTAGAAAAATCCTTGGAACAAAAGCTAGGATAAAACGACCATAACTCCCTTGTATGATTCAAACTTTTATGTACATAAGGAGATGTGACTTCCATTTTGTTAGGACCTGATTTGATTAACTGAACAATAAAGGGATAAATGCAGAAAAAAACCCATTTAAATTATAATTAACCTTTTAAATAAACTCATTTTATAGGTTTAGAGTATACGTAACCGGTTACATATATGATGTGGACATGATAATACATTCTTTGCATACGTGGATTGACTTGTCGTACTTGGACTACATTATTTAGGTTTATTTTTAGAGTACAAAAACATCACAGCCATAATCTGAAAAATTGTTTATCCCGTCTTCTGAAGTCAATCATCAGGGCTTGGTATTTGAAAGCGGTTTAATGAGCAACTTTGGCATTTGAAAGCGGTTTGGTGAACAGTCATGAGCAAAATATCGAACGATTCTAGGCAGGAGCAAAATCACGATCAATAAAAGGCAAGAGGAAAATCATGATCCATGGCCTCCTCATGTTCGTATTCTTCGAAATGGTCAACCGTCTGGTAAAACATAGGAATGAAGATGGTATTACCGAATATTGTAGCCACAACCTGAAAGTTTGAATATGGAAATCAACTACAGAACTAGATGAATCAGTCAGTATTCTTGAATTCCGCTTGCTTATTCCATCTGAAAATGATCAAGAATTCGGTTTTCAAGATTGTCTGTATGAAAGAACCATGGAGGAATGTTAGCATCAGGAGGAAAGCTCTGAAAGGGGTTACTTGATCATGTCTCAATTTTGTTTAATTGTGTAATTTTCTGCATTTAAGGCCTATCTTGTAAAATTACATAAAATACGGTTCAATTATGTATCTTTCTGTTTTTTGAATTCATTTATACTAATTTGTTGGATTATAAGGGTTATTATGTATGTTTCTTTCTATATTTTTGATTCAATTGGAGAGTTGGTTGCTAAAATTGTATTTTTGGGGGTATAAAGTGTAGCAACCTGATAACCTGGAGAACCAACAACCATTTGTTAAGCCTGATGTTTTTTGGGTTTAGAGAGTAGGTTGCTAAAATCCTTGCTAAACCGAAGTAACTGCAGGAACAAAAAAAGCATATACTAGATTACTAAATCCCTTGCTTATAACATAACTGTTTATATAGCAGGCTGCTATAAATCCTTTTTTTTTTAAAAAAACTAGGTTCCTTTAAATAACCAATTTCTGTAACAGAGGGTTGCTTACAAGGAGAAAATTGGAAAAATTTGTTTCTAAAATTAACAATAAATGTTGTTACATTATGTTCACATCATATAAAGGAACACAAAGCCGATTGCTAATTACAACCTCTATTACAAAGTTGGTTGCCAAAACCAACGTTTTAATACAAACTTGCTTGCTAAAAACAACATTTTAATACAAACTTGATTCACCACGACTTCAACTAATTAAATAAACACAATGTAATATCAAGCAACAACAACAACAACCGAGTCATGAAGGAGTACCACCACTACTGGTTATTTCTACAACTAGATGTCGGTAAGGCACCAACCCACGGTGGCAGTTGATCCACTTTAGTCTGAGCACCTGCTGCATGTGCTAAGCCGTGATAAGCCTCATTATGTTGACATGAAGATTAGGAGCCCTGCTAAAAGGAAGCAAGGAGGTTACCATAAATACCTAGATTTGATCAACATGAATAACGATGACAAATTCACCTTTTCTTGATTCAATGATTAAGTAATTACTAAATTCACTTCAAGTTTGTAATCAACCAAAAAGAGCACTGACCTTAACATAACTCACATTTGCACCATCACTAGTACAAAATTGCATATTGGTCACACCGAAAATATGTGACCATATGCGTTTGGTGACAATTTTTTTTCCACTGAAAGTGTTGCCATAGGCTTTGCGATATTAGGTGTCATATGGTCACTTTATAATATTGTGTCCGTATGCCATGAAAAAATGTGGCGGTATCATAAAAGTGTGGCCATTGAGTCGAGAAAATTGTTCCAAAATCACTCAATTTTTCCAATATTGTGGCGTTAAAGCGTAAGTAGACGCAAAATTTCAATATTGTAGTGACTGTATATAATGAATGGTGACATACAAGTACATTCAATGAAGCGTTATACTAGTAATTTGTCACACAATTAGAAGATTGTTAAGGCTATTGGGTTATGTTTGGTGACAGTTATTTACCATGAACATGACCATGTTTACTGAATGGTGACATGTATGTAATTTCAAAAGTGACAATTTGGTAGCATTTAGTCATACAGACAATATATCTAATGTCACCAATACTAGTTTATAGAGACACACAATGTCAATATTGTAGTGACTATATATAATGAATGGTGACATACAAGTAAATTCAATGAAACGTTATACTACTAATTTGTCACACAATTAGAAGATTGTTCAGACTATTGGGTATGTTTGCAGACAATTATTTAGCATGAACATGACCATGTTTACTAAATGGTGACATGTATGTAATTTAAAAAGTGACAATTTGGTAGCATCTAGTCATACAGAAATATATGTAATGTGACCAATAGTAGTTTATAGAGACACACTATTTCAATATTGTAGTGACTGTATATACTGAATGGTGACATACATGTATATTCAATGAAGCGTTATACTAACAATTTGTCACACAATTAGAAGATTGTTAAGACTATTGGGTATGTTTGCAGATAATTAATTACGATGAACATGACCATGTTTACTAAATGGTGACATGTATGTAATTTAAAAAGTGACAATTTGGTAGCATCTAGTCATACAAAAAATATATTCAATGTGACCAATACTAGTTTATAGAGACATATAATTTCAATATTGTAGTGACTGTATATAATGAATGGTGACATATATGTACATTCAATGAAGCGTTATACTAGCAATTTGTCACACAATTAGAAGATTGTTAAGGCTATTGGGTTATGTTTGGTGACAGCTATTTACCATGAACATGACCATGTTTACTAAATGGTGACATGTATGTAATTTCAAAAGTGACAATTTGGTAGCATCTAGTCATACAAAAAATATATTTAATGTGACCAATACTAGTTTATAGAGACACACAATTTCAATATTGTAGTGACTGTATATAATGAATGGTAACATACATGTACATTCAATGAAGCGTTATACTAGCAATTTGTCACACAATTAGAAGATTGTTAAGACTATTGGCTATGTTTGTTGACAATTAATTATGATGAACATGACCATGTTTACTAAATGGTGACATGTATGTAATTTAAAAAGTGACAATTTGGAAGCATCTAGTCATACAGACAATATATTTAATGTGACCAATGCTAGTTTATAGAGACACATATATACATTACCAGTAAAAGTAACCATAAACCAAAAGGCAAGGATAATAAAAAATAAAACGATATTATAAATAATTCAAATGACATTCAGTATATTAGATACCCAAATAAAGTAGCTAAACATAAGTGTTTGTAAAAAAATTGTAATAAATACTTAATTGAAACTACTCTTTCATGTTGAGGGAACGGATCCTTGTTTTCTTGGCAAGCAACCCATTGGGTATATAATTTTTGCGCTTCTGTGAGGTTTGAAGTAGATTCTCTTTATCTGGTTTGACCCGTGATTTGCCATATTTTTTGACAACAACTTTGGCAACTAGTATCTCTTGAGCTGGTTTGTCACCTGTTTTGGCAGCTTCTTTGACAACAGACTCCAAAACAGTTGTCTCTTCAGATGGTTGCACAACGGGTAGATTAAGTTTAACTGGAAAAATATTTGGTTCCTATAGCAACAATATTGTAACAAAATGGATTATGTACAAGTATTTTAATAAGGAAATAGTATAGTAATATACAAATAAGTTTAGTGAATAAACTAACCTTTGCAGCAGGTTTCACAAGGGATTTTAGCCATGGGACAAAAGATTTATATGCGTCCTCAACTGTTTTCATGTTAGCAGTTTCATAAGGTAAATATGAATCCTTTTTGACCATTTCTAAAATCGACACTTTGTAACAGTCATGTTGCAAAGGCACTCCATGAATTTTTTGTGGTTATGATGATAAGTGAATTTCACCGCGAGCAACAATGTTCCTCTTATCATGATTAGATAGAGAACACTTGATTAGCTGCAATAATTTTTGACATCAGTACTAGTAAATAAAAGACAGAATTGTAGACAAATTGTGTAAAATTTATTACCTCATCAATTGGATTATTTGGTGAAATTGCTGGTAATTCAGGATTTGTTGTTGAAGTTTTTGGGGCAGTAACTCTTTTGGTGTTTTTAACAATTTCCTAAAAAACCAAATTATGTTAGATATGGAAAAGATAATCAAAATAGTACATGATACATGATACATACTGGTGTTGAAGTTGGTGATGGTGTATCAGCAATTACAGACATAGCCTTATTCTCAATAGGTTGTTTACTTGTCTTTGTAATTGGCTGAAAAAACAGAAGTTCCAAATTATTTAATAAATAATGTTACAGACAAAGTGTATAATGAGATTAAATTGATGATTAATGACATACGGGTGTTAATGGTTCATGTGTTGGTTGTTGAGATATGTTGATGTCAGCATTTACTTGAGATTCAGCCACATTGTCAATTGAAACACCCTAGGCAATATTACGTAAAAGTGATAACTAATATGAGAAAAGGAGATTAAAAAAATATTGAAAAATGATGTAGTTATGGGAGTTGACTTACAGATGTTTTAGGCAGATCTGGAAGCTTGACTCCTGTGGCAGCAAGATGAGCTAAAACAAACTGCATTTGTTTTGCTTGTTCATCAACCTTTGTATACAAAGCCTTGACTTCAGCATCTTTTTATGTTGATGTCAGCAGTTACTTGAGATTCAGCCACATTGTCAATTGAAACACCCTAGGCAATATTACGTAAAAGTGATAATTAATATGAGAAAAGGAGATTAAAAAATATTGAAAAATGATGTAGTTATGGGAGTTGACTTACAGATGTTTTAGGCAGATGTGGAAGCTTGACTCCTGTGGCAGCAAGATGAGCTAAAACAAACTGCATTTGTTTTGCTTGTTCATCAACCTTTGTATTCAAAGCCTTGACTTCAGCATCTTTCTTGTCAATTGCAATTTTCCCAGCATGCACTGCATCTTTTATGCTATTAATTTCCTCCTTGGCAGATCCTTTGTTGCGAGGAACATGAAAATATGTAGTGGCAGTCACTCCCATTCCCACACCCTTTAAAAAGCGACCCTTTTCCGAGCCAAAAACTAAGGTCATCGCATCCGTACCCGGTTCAAGGATTACATTTCCATCTTTTATCTGCTTTTCATGTTCCATCTGAAGACAAAGTTTGTATATATAAAGTAAGTATAATATAGATGACAGAAATTAAAATACTATAAGTATCATAAAATATAGTAAACTTACTAGTTGATCCGCTTTCTCCTTAACGTTATCATCTGGAATTTCGCCTTTTTTATCTTCAAGACCTTTACGCCACATTAATGATCTTGGGGGCTCTTCATCTTTTGCAATGACATTGTTTACAACCTTAGTGAAGAAATAAATTTTATGTTATAAACAATATTTACCAATACTTGTGTACCCTACCATAACATATATGTATAAAAGATGAAGCTTACCAGCTTCTCTCTTAAACTGGTATATCCCCTTCTTCCCATCCGATGAGTATATTTGGACTTCTTTCGTGCTTCAGTCATCCTTTGTGACAAATCCTGCAAATAACAATTTTCCCATATGATATAATTAGCATACTTGGTAAGTAAAGGATAATTAGATGTAGAATAAAAATTATAAGAGTTTAACATTAAAGTTTTCTGATTGTGTGTGATTAACGAAGTTGTCCCAAGCATCTTGTTCCTTTATTAGAGTACGATAACATCTGGGGATTTTTGCTAGCTTCCTAGAATTTTGTAAGTTAGGCTTTATGTAGTTTGCATACAGTTACTTTCTTTCGTAGAAGCATACCCATCCTATTCATCACAATGTTTCTTCGAGTCTCCTCAACATAAAAAAAGCGCTACAATGAGGAGTTACATATTGTTAGTGGTGGATATAAATCATTCGTAGGGATAAAAAAGTAGTATATCAAATATAAAGTAAGTAAGATAATTTGTTAACTGTAATCTCTTCCCATAGTTTGTTCCTAACTTCTTGGGTTACATCCTTCCACGAATAGACACTTATTCCCACCTTCTGTCGGACAAGATCTCCCAAGTAGCTCACAAAAAATGGCCTATTCCTCCCATATAACGTACCCATTGTATCAAACTTTACATGTTTTCTTTTCCCACCATATCTGCTGTACTCTATGTGTAGCTTTGGCAATCGTGTCATGCCCCTCTTCCTATCTGGCATTGGAGGAAGTGGGAGTTGGATTTCATTCTCAGAGTCTGTGTTGCTATTGTAGTCAGCACTGCTATCCGATCCAACATCATGGTCTGCATCCATGCCTTCTCCAACTTCAGGGAGAGTGTTGTCATCTTCTCCACCATTAGAGTCCGTAATGTATTCTTCTCCACCTTCTTGTTCAGAATGATAGATGAATTCCTCATCATCATGATGAAGTTCATCATCAAAATGATGTGTATCTTCAGGTACTAAGTTGTTGACATCCATTTCGCTTCACTTGACATGCAATTAAAATCATGAAATTCATTAGTAAATGACAAGTATTAAGGTAATTGTAAATAGACATAGAAAATAGCTATTAGCATTTCATCAAACAGTTGGAGATCAACATGATCAGCGTATGGTAAAGTTTTAATACAAGATTCACATTATAAACAAAAGCAATAAGAAAGATTCACATTATAAACAAAAACAATAGTTAATATAAGAAAACATTACACTTACAGCAGAATGAGAGCAGGAATTACCCGATAAAATAAGTATGAAGCCAAATTCGTTAGAAAGAATATAAAATTGATACAATGGTGGAATGAATTGCATTTTGTTACCCAATATCTTGGAAACAAAAGGATCGATCGCATACAATTTTTGAGTTTTGGCGGTCACATTGATAATCACTTCCCGCCTTGATTTGGAGCGCAAAACCCTTCCATAGATGAGACTAGAATCCATTATAGCCCCGAAAATCATGGTCATTACTCGAATTTCTGGGGGAGGTTGATCTGCACGATCCATTCCTGATCTGCAACTTCCATATATGTTTTAGGGTTAGGCGTAGAAGTTCGAAAGGGCCGGGTAAATTGAATTGTGAGAGGAGGTGATCCGACCTAAATCTCAATTAGGTAAAAATACATAATTAAAAGTGTCATAATATGAGTATATATACAAGTTAATTAATATAATTCATATTAAGTAAATAAGAAGAAAATATGTATCATATATTATTAAAAAAAATTGACTTCTGCTAGATATGATTTATGTTGCACGGTTGTCTACCAAATATTGTATTGTAAGTTAAATCCATTTATTTGTATGTGATAGGGTAGCTGGTTAGGGTATGGTAGGGTTGTGATAGGTTATGGTGAACCATTAAGGGTTATGATGGGTTATGGTCAACCAGATATGGTTGTGATGGGTTTTGGTCAACCAGGATGGGTTGTGATGGGCTATGGTCAACCAGAATGGGTTGTGATGGGTTATGGTCAACCATGAAGGGTTGTGATGGGTTATGGTAAACCAGGATGGGTTGTGATTGGTTATGGTCAACCATGATGGGTTGTGATGGGTTATGGTCAACTATGAAGGGTTATGGTCAACCAGGTAGTGTTCTGATGGGTTATGGTCAACCATGAAGGGTTGTGATGGGTTATGGTCAACCAGGTAGGCTTCTGATGGGTTATGGTCAACCATGAAGGGTTGTGATGGGTTATGATCAACCAGGATGGGTTGTGATGGGTTATGGTCAACCATGATGCATTGTGATGGGTTATGGTCAACCAGGATGGGTTGTGATGGGTTATGGTCAACCATGAAGGGTTGTGATGGGTTATGGTCAACCAGATATGGTTGTTATGGGTTATGGTCAACCAGGATGGGTTGTGATGGGCTATGGTCAACCAGGATGGGTTGTGATGGGTGATGGTCAACCATGATGGGTTGTGATGGGTTATGGTCAACTATGAAGTGTTGTGATGGGTTATGGTCAACCAGGTAGGGTTCTGATGGGTTATGGTCAACCATGAAGGGTTGTGATGGGGTTACGGTCAACCAGGTAGGGTTCTAATGGGTTATGGTCAACCATGAAGGGTTGTGATGGGTTAAGGTCAACTGTGATGGGTTGTGATGGGTTATGGTCAACCATGATGGGTTGTGATGGGTTACGGTCAACCAGGATGGGTTGTGATGGGTTATGGTCAACCATGAAGGGTTGTGATGGGTTATGGTCAACTAGGATGGGTTATGGTCACCCATGAAAGGTTGTTATGGGTTATGGTCAACCAAGATGGGTTGTGATGGGTTATGGTCAACCAGGATGGGTTGTGATGGGTAATGGTCAACCATGAAGGGTTGTGATGGGTTATGGTCAACCAGGATGGGTTGTGATGGGTTATGGTCAACCATGAAGGGTTGTGATGGGTTATGGTCTACCAGGATGGGTTGTGAAGGGTTATGGTCAATTGTATCCCTGAATATGTTAATTTTAGTTGATGTTTGCATATTTTAACATATTTGGTCCCTCTTTTTATATCTTTTAGTAGATTCGAGTTGCATTTAACATATTTTGTCCATTGTATCCCCGAATATGTTTATTTCAGTCCATGTTTGCATATTTAAACATATTTGGTCCCTCTTTTTATATCTTTTAGTAGAATCGAATTGCATTTAACATATTTGGTCCATTGTAGCCCCGAATATGTTAATTTCAGTCCATGTTTGAATATTTAAACATATTTGGTCCCTGTTTTTATGTTACAACTTAGCACATACACATATATCACAACTTTTATTTGCAACAAAATTGGTCCTTTTGTGGATATTTTTTATAATTGGTTTATATTTGTGGTTTTTTGGAAAATTATTCATTTTAATATATCTTTAATGTTTTTATTCTAAGGTTTATTGTTTTATATCAATATCAGTCCATGTTTGCCTTGTTTTAAGATAATTGGTTGTTGTTTATATTTGGTAGCAGATAAGCAATAATTAAGGAATGCAAATTAATCGTATTCAATGCGTATGCATTGTGTCCTGCGGCTAATTGCCTTCCACCATTTTTCTTTAAGAAATCTTTTAATGGAAAAGATCAAACATCAAGAATAACGTTTATATACAATCAAACATCAAATTAACCATGAACATCGACAAAAACATATTATATTATATACGAAATAGTTATAACACAATATATAATATTATCATCAAATCTATACATGATGATACATTAAGCAAAAATACACAGTACGAAAACATGATCAAACACTAAACAAAATTCTAAATATGTTATCCTATTTACTTCTTACTTTTTTCACTTGAAAGAGACTTTCACATTCATTCATCGTTTCAACCAAATCATCTATGAGTTCGATCAAGATGTCCATGGCTTGGTGGTTTCTTCGTATTAGTTTCTTCAGCATATCTCTCTCAGGGGTTGGGGGGAGACGAGGAATTTCCCAGAGTAGATCATATTGATCGTCAACTTCTTGTTCGAGTAAATCTCTTGTTTGGTTTGCCCAAACATATTGGTTTCCTACATATTCATACAGTTGTTCGATTTCATCCTTGCTAACTTCAGAGATATTGTCTTGTATTTTTGATGAATACGCGATTTCTTCCTTGCTAACTTCAAATGTTTTGTCTTGTATTTTTGATGAAGACGAAGCCATGAATGCTGTGTGTCACGAAGACTTTGAATTGTGATACATGATCGATAATTGTCAAACAATTTGTGTTTTAAAGGTATTTTTGGTTTTGGTTCAGTTTCCAAATAAATATAGCAGTTATTTTTTACTTGGGATAATCATAATATGTCATATAGATATAATGATGGTTTACGCTCATATAGATATAATGATGGTTTACACGTGTCTTAATACTGTGATCAGATGACATTATGGTGTAGTTAATGCAAGACGCCTGATCAGATTGCTAGCCGTATTAGTGTAACTGCTATCATGAGTTAGCATTGAATTCACTTTGTAGTTGTATATTGAAATACATACCGTATTTAAAATATATCTTAGTTTATTGATAGTTATTTTTAAATATTAGTATATTATTCTAATTAGAACTATTATTATATTCCTAAGTTATATTATAAATACTGGTTTTTCAAAAAGGATAGATACGGTTTTCCAATCAAATCTTACAACTTCCATATTATCTCTATAGAACACTTCTATCCCTAAGCCACAATGGACGCTGATATTGCGAGAAAGGTTCGTGATTACACAAGAGAGTACGCCGATGATAAAAGGGACATGATCCAAGAAGCCAAGATGAATATGGTGTCTTTACGATGCCATCTAGAATCACGAGTGCATTTTAGGGACTACATGTTGGAATCTAAAAAAAAGAAGGACCTTCCCACCAAATACTACTATCAACATCTTCAAAGCATACACAAAGAAATCGAGCAGTGTAAGGGTTTTCATCAGAAGATGGAACAGGTTCGTATGGCTATGTCATTTCAAGTGGAAGCAGTAGAGGATTTTCTTAAGGAATAGGTTATGTGTTTTATAAATATATTAAATATATATGTGTTATATATATATCTATGTTTCGATGGACCATTTTGTATAAATATATAATGTTATGTCCACTTAAGTTGTGAATTTGTGAATTCGTCTTTTTGTTTTGGGTTTGATGATAACATTTGAGTTTTGAGTGTTTTCTGGGATAAATATGACGAAAATTTTTGATTATACCAACAAACTTCACCATATTTCTTCATTACATGACCAACATACGATAACACAAAACATACCAACCTAAACAAATACTTACATCATACCAGATCAGAACATAAATTAAATCATAGAAAAACAGATAACATATCCCCAAACATCGATCCTTTCCTAAAGACAACCAGGTTTACCTACGCAAACTGAATCAATTTCTTCATCTCCTTGTACCCTTCAATCTCTGCCTCTAGTGACTCCTGGAGATTGTAAAGCATCTCCAACATACTTGCAGTCTGCGACTTCGCTTCATCAATCGCCCTTTTCCCATTCACAAAGTTCATATATCGAGGCCTTTCAACCAAGTGATCCAGCATACCTGTTTTGGCTTCGATGTCTCTTTCTAGCTTCATTTCAACATCGTTGATCATTTTTTGGTAACTTCGGCTCTACGGATCAGATGGTTGAGCATGAATTCTAGGTCCTTTCCCTTCATTGCTTTTCTTAACCTTGTTTTTCTTAACCGTAATATGCCGAATATGGATATACCTTTGAACCTTCTCATTGCCTTTATAAGATGTAGAAATCAGTGGGTAGATAAGATTTCACATTTTTTATTAATTACATTAACTTTTGGTTATCTCTATTGCGAAAGGGTACCATTGCGAAAACCAACAAACATTTAGTCTTTTACACGAATACAAGATAATGATTATGCTATCCCATCCACACTATTGAATGTATATGCATTACAATTTAATACCAGTTTGCATTTATTTAATCGTTTGTTTCAATACAAAAACCAATAAACAAGTTTAACCAGATTCGTACTACAACATTACATAGTAACCTAAAAAGAAAACCCAAGAACAAATTAAGAACATTTTCATCTTCCAGACTTTAGCTTCCAACCGGTTCATTGTGTTGAGAACATTTGTGATGAAGTGCTGACGTATCCGAAGTCTCGCTCATGAAGTCCGTTGAATAAGAAAACCCCGAAGTGAATAAACAAGAGAAGACACCGAAGTCTAAAGACTCCGAAGTGCTATGCATAGAGGATCCGAAGACTTCACAGCCTGTCATCTGTCTTTTGTGTGCACGCGTATAGTACAATACGTGTTGCATGAATCTTCTATCCTATTGGCTAGTACACTGATATGATATTCTCTGTAAAAGTTGTACTATTGGTATCACTGATTCAGTATAAATATTAGTGATACCATGCCGTGTCGAGGGTGAGACTACAAGATTAGATTACAAGAATTGTATGTCTACAAAATAGAAAACCCAATTGTAAAACCAAAGTTCTAATCAAGCATTCGGCACTTGTTATTCATATCACCTTGTTCATTTAGCTTTGTTGCATTATTATTGTGTGATTGATTGTGTTATTGATTCAACATCAATCTTTGTTCATCTCTTCTCTTATTTCAACACCTAACAAGTGGTATCAGAGCAAGTCAGCTCAAAAACCTGTTGATAGAGTTCGAATTCGTTTGCTTCAACTCTAGATCTGAATCGATTCTCAGATATAGCCTTCCGCAACTTTTTCAAATCTCTACTACCCGTTTTTACTGAAAAGATCCAGTTGAAATACATCAAGATGACTGATTCCACAACAACTTATGCCAATATGCTTAACTATGCAAACCTCATCGGTTCTGCAACAAAGGCCCCTGTTCTAGTAACTTCTTACTATGATTATTGGGCTGGTCGAATGAAGGATTATCTTATTGGACTGGACAAAGATCTATGGAGGTATGTGACTGAAGGTCCTTAATGCTGCAGACATGAAGAAGCTGTTGTCCTTAATGCTGCAGACATGAAGAAGCTTGAAAACGATGAGAGGGCCATGCGTGAACTGAGAAGTGGCTTGGGTCCCGATGTCAGCCACCACATTGCTGATGCGAAATCTGCAAAGGAGATGTGGGACAATCTTGAACTCCGCTTCGGAGGAGATAAAATCCTCCATACTAGCATAGTTCAAGAAATCCTTGCAGACTTCGGGAACTTTAAGCAAGAAGAAAACGAGTCCTTAGAAGCCTGTTATGAACGTTTGAGCAACATGATTTACACACTAGATAAGTATGGGGAAACAAGAAGCCAACAAGAAATAAATATCAAATTTCTCTACAGTCTTCGCAAGGAGTGGAGGCCAATCATGCTCATGGTCAAATCCTATGAGAATATTGAGAAATACAAACTGGCTGCCCTATACAATCTATTAAAATCACATGAACCCGATGTGGTGGGTCGAAGAAGTGAAATGGCTAGTTCTGGACCACTAGCTCTCGTGTCAAAAGAAGAGGAAGAATCAAGCGATGAAGACATTGCTGCCTACATGGTAGATGAAAATGGAGATACTGTTGCTCTCTATGCCGCCAACAATCGTAGATTCAAGAAACCCTTCTTTAAAAACAACTCTGGAAAGCCATTTGTGACAAACTTTAACAAATCAAACTTCAACTCTATGCCTAAACCTGAAATACTCACTCCAAAGGAGTAGAACTTGAAATTGTCAACCCCGAAGCCATCTGAAAAATCGGCTTCGGAGTCATCCAAAGAAAAGTCCAAAGAGAAGAAGATCTCAGGTGATTCTGGTTATGATTGCAATTATTGTCATGGCAAGAATCATTTTGCAAAAGACTGCATGATTCAGAAGCAAAACGAAAAGAAACAACAAGTGAAGGATGAAGTGTCACACCCTCAAACCGTATTGGCGGAATAGTTCAAGGGTGGATGACTTCATGAACAATATCATAACAAAGTTGAATAATAGTGAATTCCAAGCAAACAACCATCATTAAATAATTGCAAATGTTACGTCGTTTAAAAGTTGTGTGTTTCAATCACAATTACAAATGATTTCAAAATGAACAAAAACGACGTCGTAACGTCTCTTCGAATCGCGCTGAGGTTTACCTTATCAATTTCCTGAGAATACAAGTAGTTGAAAAAGTGTCAACAATTAAGTTGGTGAGTTCATAAGATTTTTGTATAAGAAATGTCCTTTGTTTGTAAACAATAGTGTTGAAAACCAAGAAAATCCAATATTTTCTCATAAAAATGTCCAAGTCTTTAAATCCCAAAGACTAAAATGTAATATGTAAACTGTTGTGTACTTTATTTGAAATGTATGTTTCCACGTAAACAATTTATAAAAAAAATTAAGTTGATTATTTTCCCATGTGAGATACCATATAACCATACTGTGACTAGTTGGCCTGCTGCGACGTTCTAATCAACTTGTTTACGTACGGTTTGTATATAAAAATACTGTAAAGATTCATCTCACAAAAATGTAGGTATTCCAATCAACTTGTTTACGTACGGTTTGTATATAAAAACTCTTGTAATCATCCATTATCATTTTTCCCATGATAATATAGTAAAGTATAATAATTATATAATTTTATATAATTATTTTTGTCATGTTCAAACGTCATAATAACTTGTGTTCATAAACTATTCCAATAATAGTCTATTTTTAGTATTGCGTCGTAATAATCATATTCTTGTGAATAATAATGAAGTAATTTATTCAAATGATTATAAATATCATCTTTTGAGATATTTCTCACAAAAATGGTGTAATAACTTGATTATAACCATTTTTGCTAGAAAATAGTGCTTTTATTTATAAAAACGTAGTTTTTACTAGTTTCCGTTTTTATAACATTTTTACCCAAGATCTAGTATTTTTGTACACTTTATTTGTACTTTTGTAACTTTTACACAACATAATATGTCAAAGTGTTCATAAAACATGGATCTACTCATATTTCATGCCAAGTTCATCTTTAAACTATTTTGTTCAACATCAAGCATTTTACACACTTTAATTATAGTCTAGCAACTTTTATACAAACTTATTATGTATCATTATGAACATTCTTACAAAGATCTATCCATATTTCATGTCAAAGGTATTTTTACCCAAATACTAACTTTATGAACTTGTGTAAAACATCATATATAGCATTTAAACATATATAACTTGAATAAAACAACATTTATAGTAAAGGAACTTGTATTCTCCCCCAAAAAGGTTTGAAAAAATGAAAATAAGGGGTATGAACTCACCTTAAGTGTGGATCTTAAGGTTTCTTGGTAGAAGGTTGAAAAGTTTGGTTCTAGGACTCGGAGGACCCTTGGACAAAGCTATTATCCAATGGATTTTCGTGAGTATGTGTGTGTAAAAGAGTATATGAAGGTATTTAGAACTTAAATCACTAGATGATCATAACTTACCAAGAGAGCTTGAAAGATCTTTGAAGATGATGAAGATTTGAGCTCAAAGACCCTTGGACAAAGCTAATATTCAATGGGTATTGATGGATGTTAGTGTGTGTAAAAGGTGTAAAACTTGTGTTATGTTGTTTAGAATCAAAGAGTGAAGAAAGCTTACCACTTGGATTAGAGAAATAAGCTTGAAAATGGATATTGAGGTTGAATATGGTGGTCTCGGCTTTGGAGAGGAGAAGAGAGGGAGAGGCCGAGAGCAAGAGAGGGGAAGAGAGAAGTGAGGAGTGAAGTTGGTGATTCTCTTGGTAAGGATGAAGATATGATGCTAGGTTATGAGATTTTAGGCTAGATTTTTCTATCTTATTTTATTAATAGTCTTTCATTGCCCTAGATCTTGAATAGTAACCAAGGACATGCATGGGGCTGGAGTGTGTAGCCGATGGGGTGGGGTAAGGGGGTGGGGTAGGTTAGTTTTTATAAAATAGCAATATACTTTATAAAAATAAGTGATTTTTATAAAATAGTAAGACGTTTAAGTGAAATTTCATGCGTTTTTGACGAAACGAAGTTCTAAATAATTATTTTGTATAAAAACATTGTTAAACATTTATTTTGATTGAATTTTGACTCGTTGGATGTCGAAATACGCGTTTAAGCGCGGTATTCTTCCGTTTTCGCGATTTTTGACGTTTTACCGGAAATTGCATTTAGCTTTGAAATTAAATACTAGATATTATTACGTTACTTATCATATGAATTTTTATTTCATATTTGATGTTTAAGGCACCTCGTTTTGTAATTTGAGTCCAAACCCTGTGTACATTTATCCGTTCACAGCGGTTTAATCGTTATAACTCTCACATATGAACTCCGTTTTCGACGTTCTACATATCCACAGGTTCGTATTTACGAGTTGATCGTTTTATGAATATTATTATTCTCAAAATAATAATTGTACGATTATCGAATTTTTACGCTACAGTAGTCTGCTGACCGTATTTTCGACTTTTAACCGATAATTGTTTTGATTTAGCATACGTAATACTACAATATTAATAATTAATCGCAAAAGTTATGGAAAATAACTTTTCAACATATAGATTAACGTACGCTTCGTTTGACTACAGTTGACTTTTGTTGACCAAAATTTACAATTGTCACATCACCTACCCGTTAGAGAGAATTTCGTCCCGAAATTTAACTCTTGAGTGGATCCTCAAGGGTTTGGGAAGAGATGTGGATACTTCTGTTTCATTTGGTCTTCACGCTCCCAAGTAAATTTGGGTCCACGCTTGGCACTCCAACGGATCTTAACTATTAGTATGCGGCTCTGTTTCGTTCTCTTGATCTCTCTGTCCATGATCTCTACGGGTTCTTCCACGAAATGAAGGTTCTCGTTCACCTCGATTTCGTCGAGCAGAATGACAAGGGTTTCATCGGACAGGCATTTCTTTAAGTTGGATACGTGAAAGGTGGGATGGACATTGCTGAGCTCCTGCGGTAATCGAAGTTTGTAGGCTACTGGGCCGATCCTAGCAAGGATCTCGAAGGGCCCAACGTATCTGGGGTTCAGCTTCCCACGCTTTCCAAAGCGTATCATTCCTTTCCATGGCAAGACTTTCAACAACACTCGGTCACCAACCTGGAATTCCAAGGGCTTGCGTCGCTTATCTGCATAGCTCTTTTGTCGGTCACGAGATGCTTTCAGTCGTTCACGGATCTGAACGATCTTCTCCGTTGTCTCTCGTATGATCTCCGGACCGGTGAGAGTGCTGTTAGGTACTTGGCCTCTGGCTAGTTGAGTATCACCCACTTCAGCGCAGCACAGAGGGGATCTACACTTGCGTCCGTATAAAGCTTCAAATGGAGCAACTTTGATGCTAGTGTGGTAGCTGTTGTTGTATGAAAACTCAATGAGCGGTAAGTGGGTGTCCCACGCCTTACCGAAGTCTATCACACAAGCTCTCAACATGTCTTCCAGCATTTGAATGGTTCTTTCACTTTGCCCGTCCGTCTGTGGATGGTACGCTGTACTCATGTCGAGTCTGGTTCCCATAGCCTTTTGTAATGATTGCCAAAAGTGTGAAGTGAACCGGCTATCTCTATCCGAGATGATTGATCTTGGCACACCGTGCAATTTTACAATTTCTTTGAGGTAGAGCCTTGCCAGCTTATCCATCTTATCAGTCTCTTTGATTGGTAGGAAGTGAGCGGATTTGGTTAGCCTATCGACGATTACCCATATAGTGTCTAACCCACCGGTTGTCTTTGGTAATTTGGTTATGAAGTCCGTAGTTATCCGCTCCCACTTCCACTCGGGTATTTCTGGTTGTTGTAGCAGACCCGAGGGCTTTTGATATTCTACTTTAACCTTGGCACAAGTCAGGCACTTGCCCACGTAAGTAGCAATTTCTGCCTTCATGTTTGGCCACCAATACAGTTTCTTAAGGTCCAGGTACATCTTGTCGGACCCAGGGTGAATGGAGTATCTAGTCTTGTGAGCCTCATTCATAACAATGTCTCTGTATCCACCAAATCTCGAGGTCCAAATTCGGTTCATGAGGTAACGAGCTCCGTCATCCTTAACTTCAAGGTTTTTATCCATCCCTCGTAAGGCTTCATTTGCGACATTCTCAGGTTTTAAGGCTTCTAGTTGCGCCTCCTTGATCTGAGTGGACAAATGGGAATGGATCGTTATTGTTAATGACTTCACTCGGCGACCCGAGTACTCTTTTCGACTGAGGGCATCAGCTACCACGTTGGCCTTCCCTGGGTGATAACGAATTTGACATTCATAGTCACTTAGTAGCTCCACCCATCGTCGTTGTCTCATATTGAGTTCTTTTTGGTTGAGGATATGCTGGAGACTCTTATGGTCGGTGTATATCGTACATTCTGTGTCGTACAGGTAGTGTCTCCAGATCTTCAATGCGAACACTACTGCTCCCAACTCGAGGTCATGTGTAGTGTAGTTGACCTCATGAGTTTTAAGTTGTCTTGAAGCGTAAGCAATGACTTTTCCTCTCTGCATGAGTACACAGCCCAGACCCTGGTTTGATGCATCGCAATAGACTACAAAGTCTTCTGTTCCTTCTGGAAGGGACAGAATAGGAGCGCTGCACAAAGCTTTCTTTAAGGTCTGGAAGGCGGCATCTTGTCTATCTCCCCACTTGAATGTTACACCCTTCTGTGTCAGGGTAGTAAGTGGCTTTGCGATTTTGGAGAAGTTCTGTATGAATCTTCGGTAATAGCCAGCAAGGCCCAAAAACTGACGGATTTCTGTCGGAGTTCTTGGTGCTTTCCAGCTTTCGATGACTTTGATTTTGGAAGGATCCACATGTATCCCTTCTTTGCTGACTACGTGGCCTAGGAAGTCCACTTTTCGAAGCCAAAATTCGCATTTCGAAAATTTCGCATACAGCTTCTCTGTTCTTAATGTCTCCAAAACTTGTCGTAAGTGTTGGCTATGTTCCTCCTTACTTCGTGAATAGATAAGTATGTCGTCGATGAATACTATCACGAATTTATCTAGGTAAGGTCGGCATACACGGTTCATCAGATCCATGAACACTGCGGGCGCAGTGGTTAATCCGAATGGCATTACAACGAATTCATAATGGTCGTAGCGGGTTCTGAATGCCGTCTTAGGAACATCTTCTTCTTGAACTTTGAGTTGATGATATCCCGACCTTAGATCGATTTTTGAGAAATAACTCGATCCTTGGAGTTGATCGAACAGGTCGTCAATTCGGGGTAGCGGGTATCAGTTCTTGATGGTGAGCTTGTTCAACTCCCGATAGTCAATGCACATACGGAATGATCCATCCTTCTTCTTCACGAATAAGACTGGCGCTCCCCAAGGTGAGAAGCTTGGCCTGATGAACCCTTTACTTAGCAGTTCGTTTAGTTGGCTTGATAATTCTTGCATTTCTACCGGGGCTAATCGGTATGGCGCTTTTGCTACTGGGGTGGCTCTTGGGATCAAATCGATTCTGAACTCGACTTCTCGTGCGGGTGGTACTCCTGGAAGGTCTTCTGGGAATACGTCAGGAAAGTCGCAGACTTCAGGGATCTCTTTGATGTTCTTTACTTCTTTCTTCTCGTCAACAACGTGGGCTAGGAAGGCATGGTATCTTTTCTGTAGGTATTTTCGAGCTTTGATGCAAGACACGATTCGGAGGCTGGTACTGCGTTTATCACCGTAGACAACAAAGGTTTTGTCATCCGGTAGATGAAGTCGGATTCCTCGTTCGTAACACATGATGTCGGCATGATGGGGAATTAGCCAATCCATACCAACAATCACGTCAAAACTTCCTATTTTAACAGGCATTAAGTCGATTTGAAAGGAGTGATCGTCCAGAGTAAGTGTACAGCCTATGTGCTTTCTATTTTGCCATTAGCCATTTCTACTGTAAATGTTTCACTGAGTGGTTGAGGTTTTTGTTTTAGTAAGTATTTAAACTCATGGCTTACGAAACTTCTCTTCGCACTGCTATTGAATAGTACACAAGCATATGAATTATTGACGAGGAATGTACCGGTAACCACGGTAGGATCCTCTACCGTTTCCGCGCGTCCCATAGCTAGGACTCTTCCATTTCTCCCCACATTCTTTGTCTTTGGGCAATCACGCTTAAAATGCCCCGTCTCACCACAACCATAGCAAGCTTGACTCACCCCAGCATTAGAGGCTTGGGTGGTTTGTGGAACTGGCGTCTTGCAGAAACGGGCGGTATGACCCTTTTTGTTGCAGTTCAAGCAGTGCATTTCTCTACACGCTCCGATATGATGGAAATTACACTTGTTGCATTTGGGTAGTGTTCCATTATACTGTTTGGTTGCTGTCGGGGTAGTCGGGACAGTGGCTGCACGGACTGCCACAATCTGTTGTCTCTTGGCATGTTCTTGGTTCGGCTGATTCCTCCCCCTGTTCCAGGGCTTTCTTTTGTGGTCCCTCTCTCTTGGTTGCTCAGTTTTAGAGGTCATGGTGCCCTGGCGAACTCCATGGTCGACTAATCGTTGGGCCAGTCGTTTTGCGCTGTCGAAAGTGGCGGGGCTTGCCGCTTCAACATTCCACTGAATCAGAGGAGATAGCCCCCAGATGTACCGCTCCACTTTCACAGATTCTGGTGTGACCATAGTAGGGCATAGGGTTGCCAAATCGTTGAATCGGTTCGTGTAGGTGGTTAGATCTGAACCTTTCGTGGTAAGGTTCCACAGCTCTTGTTCTAACTTTTGGATCTCCCCCCTGGGACAGTACTCTTTCATCAGCATGGTCTTCAGTTCCTCCCAACTCATCGAGTTGGCCACGGGAAGTGTCAGAGCCTTAACGTGGCCCTTCCACCAGGACATGGCCGTCTCGGCAAAGGTACAAGCGGCGTATTTGACTTTAAATTCCTCGGGACAGGCGGAGATATCAAAGATTGATTCTGTTTTCTCAATCCATCTCGTGAGAGCAAGGACACCACCGGTACCATGGAAAGTTACTGGTTTGCAATTCGCGAAGTCCTTGTAAGAACATACTCGCGATTGGTTTGATGTTTCTCCATTTGTGGAGTCGTTGGTACCATTTCTGCTTCCGTTTCCATTCGTCCCATTCGGGTTTATTTGAGCGATAGCAGCTGTTACCGCAACAGTAACAGCTGCTTGGAAAGTAGCTGAGTCCATCATGGGTGGCTCTGGAGTTGCGATCGGTACTCGCCTAGCGTTTCTTCTACGGGGTGGCATGTTTCTGCCACAAGGATTCAAGATTTGACGTTGGTTAGTTTCTGTAAGGACTATTATAAGTATGTTGTCGTTAGGACATGGCGACTATATTTTAAGTTTCTCTTTTTCTTTTTCTTTTCGTAGATTGTAACCATAAACCAGTACCAAACATACATATCAAATATTTGTACAACGTCTTATAAGTAAATCACGTCATCGTATTAATAATAATTTGTAGCGTTACATGATTTTTAATATGGAAAATTTGACCTTCGCAGAGGTCTACAATGCAAAAACAAACGGGCGGCGTAACGACCCACAAAGGGTGTAATCACTTAATTGTAGGGTCGCGCCTACATATAAAGCGAGTAGCGTATAGTGCCTACTCGTAAAGTCCTAGTTTATAACAAAATTTGAGTGGTAAAAGTACCACTCATGGTGATCTGGATCCCCCAGCTCTGCGTAGTGCATCCACCTGTGCCCTCAGATCGGCAGCCTCTCGCTCGGCCTCCTCGGCTCTCCGCTCTATGTTTCGTATCCTTTCCTCGGACTTAGATATCCGTACAAAGGCCTCGTGAAACATCCCCATAGCTGTCCATCCGTCCTCCTCGAGTGAGTCGACTCGTCCGGAGGTATGGTCATGGGCCTCGTCTATGCGTCGAAGGCGTGCTGCAGTGGTCTCGGCAGTAGCTCCCGCGTCCATGACCTGATTGGAGGTTGCCGTAATCCGCTCCTCCTGACGGTTGATGCATCCGACCATAATTGGTAAAGCTCGGTCTGCATAGCCCCCTCTGCTGATGTCGTAGTGGTCGTAGAGTAAGTCATACGGGGGTCGCAAATCCTGCTCGCGGCTCCAGCGGCGTATTTGCTCTGCCCACTCTGGCGTCGGGCCCTGAAGAGGTTCCTCTATTAGTAAGGGGCGGTGAATGGGAAGTACCCTCTTTCGAGGTGTACGCATCCATAACGGGCCACCAGGGTGGCGATATACCTGGAATAGCGGTGGTGGCGGTGGTGCATGTAAGTTGCGAACTGGGTGACGGGGGTTGATGACTTCGGGTTCATCTTCGGACTCCTCCTCGTCCCATTGGTCCTCACTATCCGACATTTCTTCCGGGTATTCTTCTGGGTAGTAAGGGTCTCCCGGTAAATGGTGTCCGGCCAGGGTGTCTGTACGAGGAGTGGGGTATAAGAAGTATATATAAGGGGATTCTTAAATACACCTATATATAATTAAGTAATGTATACAAAATACTCAATTAGTATTTTAACTTCATGTTTAGTTCTATAGCGTCATAAAATACTCCTATAGTATTTTATATTTTATGTTTAGTTCTCCTGGTTACTGGTAAGTGTTCAGACTTGTTGTTCACCACGATTATTCCTAAGTATACGTTAATCATATCTTGGACCAATACAGTTGATCAGGCTCTATTCTTCCAAGATATAATTACCAAAACACTTAGGCCTATCCATTGTGTTCAACTTATCTTTCTACTTTTGTATGTTTTCGTCATGATATCGTTCTAGTATGTATGTATGTACTTATACTTTTATAAAAATTATCGTTGTAATTTTTAAAGTATACTTGTACGAAAATGTTTTCGAGAGTTTTAGTCCCATTGTATTTATAGTTGTATATCTTTAAATGGATTGATATACTTAGTTCACTATAAACAATGCTCTGATACCAATCTGTCACACCCTCAAACCGTATTGGCGGAATAGTTCAAGGGTGGATGACTTCATGAACAATATCATAACAAAGTTGAATAATAGTGAATTCCAAGCAAACAACCATCATTAAATAATTGCAAATGTTACATCGTTTAAAAGTTGCGTGTTTCAATCACAATTACAAATGATTTCAAAATGAACAAAAACGACGTCGTAACGTCTCTTCGAATCGCGCTGAGGTTTACCTTATCAATTTCCAGAGAATACAAGTAGTTGAAAAAGTGTCAACAATTAAGTTGGTGAGTTCATAAGATTTTTGTATAAGAAATGTCCTTTGTTTGTAAACGATAGTGTTGAAAACCAAGAAAATCCAATATTTTCTCATAAAAATGTCCAAGTCTTTAAATCCCAAAGACTAAAATGTAATATGTAAACTGTTGTGTACTTTCTTTGAAATGTATGTTTCCACGTAAACAATTTATAAAAAAAATTAAGTTGATTATTTTCCCATGTGAGATACCATATAACCATACTGTGACTAGTTGGCCTGCTGCGACGTTCTTCAGGCGTCGGAATGTTAGACATTTGGACACCTCAGACCTGCCGGTCAAGCTGTAGCTAGCAGCTCAGGTGCGGGGTTGTCAAGCCCCGTATAGATCTATACTCAAATATCGCGCTCTCTTACCGAGACTCTGGTTATAAAAGTTCAGGACTTATAGTAGATACTTATAAAAGTACTGTGAAGATTCATCTCACAAAAATGTATGTATTCCAATCAACTTGTTTACGTACGGTTTGTATATAAAAACTCTTGTAATCATCGATTATCATTTTTCCCATGATAATATAGTAAAGTATAATAATTATATAATTTTATATAATTATTTTTGTCATGTTCAAACGTCATAATAACTTGTGTTCATAAACTATTCCAATAATAGTCTATTTTTAGTATTGCGTCGTAATAATCATATTTTTGAGAATAATAATGAAGTAATTTATTCAAATGATTATAAATATCATCTTTTGAGATATTTCTCACACAAAATGGTGTAATAACTTGATTATAACCATTTTTGCTAGAAAATAGTGCTTTTATTTATAAAAACGTAGTTTTTACTAGTTTCCGTTTTTATAACATTTTTACCCAAGATCTAGTATTTTTGTACACTTTATTTGTAGTTTTGTAACTTTTACACAACATAATATGTCAAAGTGTTCATAAAACATGGATCTACTCATATTTCATGCCAAGTTCATCTTTAAACTATTTTGTCCAACATCAAGCATTTTACACACTTTAATTATAGTCTAGCAACTTTTATACAAACTTATTATGTATCATTATGAACATTCTTACAAAGATCTATCCATATTTCATGTCAAAGGTATTTTTATCCAAATACTAACTTTATGAACTTGTGTAAAACATCATATATAGCATTTAAACATATATAACTTGAATAAAACAACATTTATAGTAAAGGAACTTGTATTCTCCCCCAAAAAGGTTTGAAAAGATGAAAATGAGGGGTATGAACTCACCTTGAGTGTGTATCTTAAGGTTTCTTGGTAGAAGGTTGAAGAGTTTGGTTCTAGGACTCGGAGGACCCTTGGACAAAGCTATTATCCAATGGATTTTCGTGAGTATGTGTGTGTAAAAGAGTATATGAAGGTATTTAGAACTTAAATCACTAGATGATCATAACTTACCAAGAGAGCTTGAAAGATCTTTGAAGATGATGAATATTTGAGCTCAAAGACCCTTGGACAAAGCTAATATTCAATGGGTATTGATGGATGTTAGTGTGTGTAAAAGGTGTAAAACTTGTGTTATGTTGTTTAGAATCAAAGAGTGAAGAAAGCTTACCACTTGGATTAGAGAAATGAGCTTGAAAATGGATCTTGAGGTTGAATACGGTGGTCTCGGCTTTGGAGAGGAGAAGAGAGGGAGAGGCCGAGAGCAAGAGAGGGGAAGAGAGAAGTGAGGAGTGAAGTTGGTGATTCTCTTGGTAAGGATGAAGATATGATGCTAGGTTATGAGATTTTAGGCTAGATTTTTCTATCTTATTTTATTAATAGTCTTTCATTGCCCTAGATCTTGAATAGTAACCAAGGACATGCATGGGGCTGGTGTGTGTAGCCGATGGGGTGGGGTAAGGGGGTGGGGTAGGTTAGTTTTTATAAAATAGCAATATACTTGATAAAAATAAGTGATTTTAATAAAATAGTAAGACGTTTTAGTGAAATTTCATGCGTTTTTGACGAAACGAAGTTCTAAATAATTATTTTGTATAAAAACATTGTTAAACATTTATTTTGATTGAATTTTGACTCATTGGATGTCGAAATACGCGTTTAAGCGTGGTATTCTTCCGTTTTCGCGATTTTTGACGTTTTACCGGAAATTGCATTTAGCTTTGAAATTAAATACTAGATATTATTACGTTACTTATCATATGAATTTTTATTTCATATTTGATGTTTAAGGCACCTCGTTTTGTAATTTGAGTCCAAACCCTGTGTACATTTATCCGTTCACAGCGGTTTAATCGTTATAACTCTCACATATGAACTCCGTTTTCGACGTTCTACATATCCACAGGTTCGTATTTACGAGTTGATCGTTTTATAAATATTATTATTCTCAAAATAATAATTGTACGATTATCGAATTTTTACGCTACAGTAGTCTGCTGTCCGTATTTTCGACTTTTAACCGATAATTGTTTTGATTTAGCATACGTAATACTACAATATTAATAATTCATCGCAAAAGTTATGGAAAATAACTTTTCAACATATAGATTAACGTACGCTTTGTTTGACTACAGTTGACTTTTGTTGACCAAAATTTACAATTGTCACATGAAGCATATTACGCAAGAAAAATGGAGGAAGTTAGAGTAAGGACCAAAGACCTAGTCTTAATGGCTGCTGATGATCGTCAAGGATCATATCAAGTTTGGTCTTCGGACTCAGATGATGACGAAGTGAGAAAGCCATCTCATAGTGCTTTCATTGCCTATGATGTCGATAAGAGCTTTCTAAAAGACACTTCAGAGAAGTTAAATGATGAGGAAATGATGAAGGTTGAAGCAACTGCGGGTCCTGGGTTTGTGACTTCAGAGGGATTAGAAATGACAGCTGCTGATACTCCGAAGACTTGGTTTGAAGACTCATCTGATGCTAATGAGGAAGTGTGCTTGATGGCAAATGACACCCGTTTGACAATCCCAGAACAGGTATCAAAACTTCTTTCATCTTTTAAAATTCCTATTTCTCATTCTGCTCCAGTTATAAATGAAATAACTCGTGATTTCTCTGTTATGCATAAATTACTCATTGATGCTAAAAATAGGGAAGTGCTCACTGAGCAGGAGCTTCTAAGCTTGAGGGGGAGAGTAGAGAGCCTGAAGCTAGCATTAGAAAAATCCAATCTTAGAATCTCCTTGTTAGAAGAAAATAGAGAAAAATTCCTAAACAATCATGATGTAATCTTGAAACAACGAAACATATTTTGTGAAACAGCCAAACGATTATATGCGCATATTACTAGAATTTATCATTCAGCTGATGTTTGCAATGTCCAACATAGACAACTGTTGCCTTTCATTGAGTTTAAATTAAAGGAAGTCGATAGTATATCTTATGAATGCGAATCCATAGTATCAGGTTCCGAAGTTACAAATCCATCATATAAACATGGCCTAATATCTGTAGAAAAACATCTAACTGCTGATAACTTGTTGAAAATATTGCCTCAAGAAATTCCCATCCTGAAAAAGGTTGTACCTCAAATTGAAACAAAGGAAAAGGAACTTGTCAATAACATGTCTGAGAAGGATTCTGAATGTGATTCGGACATGGAGGAGATTGATTGTTCTTCTTTGATATTGTTAAAGTCGTCCTCTATATCCGAATCGACCTCCGAAGACATTTCACAAATGTCTTCGGTGGACAAAGGAAAAAAAAATGGATTGTGAATCAAAAAATTTTGAAACCAAAGAAACTTCAAATTTCAAACTTCAAATCACAGATGAATCCGACTCTTATGATCAATATCTCAAGGATGATTCAAAAAGGCTAGTCAAAGTGGCATGTATCTATCCTAAGGTTTCTTACTTCAAAAACACAATTTTTGTAAAACCCGGTGGATTACCCTCAATTGATAATGAATTGCAAAAACTTCTTGAAAAGTATAACTCCACAGTTACAAATGAAGGGTTTTTCTCATCATCCAAAATGGTCGAGAACGAAATGAATGAGAAAATGGAAGTAAAAATAAATATAAGGAAACAAGAGTTATATGGTCACAATGTGTATAATCGTCTTTGTTTTGAAAAAGAGAAAATAACCAAAAACATGTCACACTTACTAAATCTCAAGAACGATGATCACATTTACATTAATCAAAACTACAAACAAATTCAAGTTGTGGAAAAACCCACAGTTCCGAAGATGGATGTATTGGAATTAATGGAATCTTTTGAATGTGTACCTTTTTCACACAATCCTGATAATGAAGTTTCAAAATCAAAAGTTTTAACCAACAAAACCTCGACACAAAAACCCCAAATTTTGAAAAGACCACAAATTCTACAAAAACCAAAATCAGCAGTGGTGATTTCAAAACCAACTCAAAAACCCACTGTTGAAGATTCAAAAACCAAGCAAACCTTAAATCTTGTGAAAAGAAAAACTCCTTTTGGAGATCTGAAACAAAATGAAACAATTGCTTCCACTTTTGATACAAAACCGGTTTGTTCAAAAATATCAGAAGTCAAAAGTCGAAATGAAAAACTAACTTTTACACCAAGGAAACCTAACTTTCCAAATCCAAAATTTTTCAAAAACCTACGAAGAAAACATTTTCAAAAGGAAACAATCTGATAGATACATTCCACAAATGGCTGGACAACAATTTGGATGTACATGTTCAAGGATAAGGATCTCTCATTAAATGACTTTAAAATGGCATACGAAGAGTATCTTTGTACCTCTACGTTGTGCAGCTCAATTTCAACGAAATCAAAAACTGAAAAACCAAAACAAAATTGGAAAAGAAATGACTTGAAAGAAAACTTAACTGCAAAAACAAAAACTTCAAAATCTTTAAAATCCTCAAAATCAAAATATTCCATTCAAAAATGGGTTCCGAAGTCTGCCATTTTGTCAGTCATTTCGGACTCCATTTTTAACTAAAAACTCTTCTGAATCCTGCTCAAACACTTTGGAATCGTGCTCATCACATGAGGCTTCGGAGAATTTGATTAATTTAAATGCAAATGAAATTTCAGAAGAGACCGTAGAAAAGTGGATTCAAGAATCCTTTGCTTACCCTGAGGACCCAAGATTGATTGGGTACCAACTCCTTCTTGATTGATTGCAGGTTATGTCTGATGAGCGGTATGATTCAAAATGGTACATGGATAGTGGCTGCTCAAGACATATGACTGGGAGGAAGGAATATCTCAGGGATTACAGAAATTTGGATGATGCTGGAAATGTTCGCTTTGGTAATAATGAAACATGTCCAATTCGGGGATATGGAAAAATAACAAATGGCCAATTCACTATCAGCCGAGTGGCATTTGTTGAAGGATTAAAACATAATCTTGTGAGTATATCTCAATTGGTGGTTGGAACAGGAAATGCTGTCACATTCAACAACCAAGGGAGTGTAATCACCAAAGAAGCAACAAATGAAGTCTTACTGAAATCAAAAAGGAAGGGATCTATGTTTCCCTTAAATCTAAAGCCAGTGACCGGTGGGCAATCCTTATGACTTCTCTCCAAAGCCAACTCCGATGTCAGCTGGTTATGGCACCGAAGACTCGCCCATCTGAACTTTAAAGACCTGAACAAATTGGTGGCTATGGATGTGGTTCGAGGTATGCCGGCTCTCAAATTCGACAATGATTCTATTTGCTCTGCTTGTGAACATGGGAAGCAGACAAAACAAAGGCATCCTACAGTGATCAACCCCAAAATCACTGAACCCCTTTCTTTTCTATACATAGATTTGTGTGGACCATCTGCAATAGAATCAATAGGAAAGAAGAAGTACATTCTTGTTATTGTTGATGACTATTCAAGGTTTACTTGGGTGTTGTTCCTAAGAAACAAATCTGATGTAGCTGAAGAAATCATCAACTTTATAAAGAAAATGGAATTGATGCTCAACAAGAAAGTCCGAACTGTGCACAGTGACAACGGTTCGGAGTTCAAAAATCAGACCTTGGATGGATTCTTGAAGACAAAGGGAATTAGTCACAACTTCTCTGCACCCTATACTCCTCAACAAAATGGGGTTGTGGAAAGAAGAAATCGCTCTTTGTGTGAAGCAGCCAGAACAATGCTAAATTCGCAAACTTGCCCATGTACTTCTGGGCTGAAGCAATCTCCACTGCATGCTTTACTCAAAACAGATCCTACATTCACAAACGATTTCATATTACACCTTACGAAGTACTCAACCGAAGAAAGCCAAATGTCAAATTTCTTCACATCTTTGGCTGTAGGTGTTTTATCTTAAACATGAAGGATCACTTGACCAAGTTCGATGACAAATCAGAAGAAGGCATCTTCCTTGGTTACTCTCAAGACTCAAAAGCCTACAGAGTCGTGAACAAGAGAACTCGCAAAATCGAAGAAACCTTTAATCTAAGGTTTGATGACTACTACATCAAGAAGTCTCTGCATCCATTTCCTATGTCTTCAATCTTTCCAAAGCCTGCTGTAGATGCTATTTCAATCACAACATTTGACACAGACTTCTCACTTTTATTTGATCAACGTGTGAGAGCTGTGGACTTCGAAGCTAGGGCACCAGATAACCTTGAGTCCGAACTCTCCAAGCTCACAAATGGACCTGATGACTCCTCTACAAGCAGCATACAAAGACCATCTTCTGTTGAGGGGGAGCCATCTAACCAGAGTATGGAAAATACAAGTGTTGAGGGGGAGCCATCAAACCGAAGAGCTGGCACTCCAAGTACTGATGGGGAATCAAACAACAGTCTAAAAGGAACCAACACTCCTATCTCTACTCCCCAGTCAATCTCAAATATCATATCCCTGTATCCAACAATCCAAGGGGAGCCAGAGATTGTCACTCCGAATTCAGCCACAACAATCGCTTCGGATAAAGCTACCACTTCCTCAACACCAACAAATGTCCAGGGGGAGCACACATCAATCTCAACTTCACAAATTCACACACCACAAACCAACACAAATTCAAATAATCACTTGCTAATGGATGATTTTCCTTCCACTTCAGGATATCCCTCAGACATTGAGGATATTGATGCTGAAGGACCTCCTGATTTCGATCCAAACTATCCTCCTTTGGACAAATGGACGAGAAATCATCCTCCATCACTTGTCATCGGTGACGTTCGAGATAAAGTACTGACTCGTGCACAACTTCACCAAAGACAATTAGATCTTAACAAAACTTCTGAGTTGTGCATGTTCAATGTCTTTATTTCTAAGGTAGAACCTAAGAACGTCAAAGTTGCATTTGATCAGTCAGACTGGATTGAAGCAATGCAGTTGGAATTAGAAGAATTTGAAAGAAACAAAGTTTGGAGGCTAATTCGAAAACCTGCAAATGCCTCAATTGTCGGTCTCAAATGGGTGTGCTGTAATAAACTAGACACCGAAGGCAATGTAGTTCGGAACAAGGCTAGGCTGGTTGTCAAGGGTTATTGTCAACAAGAGGGAATCGATTATGAAGAAACTTTTACTCCTGTTGCCAAAATCGTATCAGTTCGGATATTTTTAGCTTATGCTGCACACAAAAACTTTGATGTCTATCAAATGGATGTTAAATGTGCTTTTCTGAATGGTGATCTCGAGGAAACCGTTTTTGTTGAACAACCACCTGGCTTTGAAAGTAAAACTCATCCGAATCATTGCTATATGCTAGACAAAGCAGTCTATGGTTTAAAACAAGCCCCAAGAGCTTGGTATCAGACATTGACTAAATTTTTGAAAGAATCAAACTTTAAGCAGGGATCAGTGGATCCAACACTTTTTAGAAAGAAAGTTGGATCTCACTTAATGTTAGTCCAAATTTACGTGGATGACATAATCTTTGGATCCACTGACCCTAATTTGTCAAAAGATTTTGAAAAATTAATGAAAAGTAAATTTCAACTGAGTATGATGGGGAAGATTAATTTCTTTCTTGGATTACAAATAAAACAATCCAAGGAGGGGATATTCATCAATCAACTAAAGTATACGAAGAGTTTTCTTGAACGCTTCGGAATGACTAACTGCTCCAAAGCAAAAGTTCCTTTGCCTGCAGGTACAAGGTTAAATCCATCATTGGACAAACCGAAGACAGACATACAGCAATACCGAAGCATGATTGGATCATTGCTCTATCTTACAGCCAGTCGTCTTGACATCATGTTTGCAGTTTGCAATTGTGCAAGATATCAGGATGACCCAAGGGAACCTCACTTGGCTGCGGTTAAGACAATATTCCGATATCTTCATGGAACTACTGCTTATGGTCTGTGGTATCCAGCAAACTCTGGTTTCTACATACAAGCTTACTCAGACTCCGATCTTGGTGGATGCTCTATTGATCGCAAGAGCACTTTTGGAGGTTGTCAATTCTTAGATGGAAAACTTATCAGCTGGCAATCCAAGAAGCAAACTTGTGTCTCAATTTCCACCGCAGAAGCTGAATATGTAGCAGCTACAGTGTGTACTTCGCAGATCATTTGTATTCAAAGTCAATTGAAAGACTATGCCATTAATATGAGAAAAATTCCTTTGTTCTGTGACTCTCAAAGTGCAATTCGTATATGCCACAATCCAGTTCAACATTCCAAGACGAAGCATATAGCTCTTCGCTACCACTTCATCAAAAGTCATGTTGAGGAGGGGAATATTGAGGTGCACTTTGTTCACACTACAGAACAATTGGCAGATATCTTCACAAAGGCTCTAAATGAAGAAGCATTCACAAAAATCGTTCGTGGACTTGGAATGATAGATGGATCAACTCTTCAATAAATTCCAAATTTGCTCACTCTTACTCTTTTCTGCAAATTTGAAAATATCACTTGCTACTTTGAAAATTTACAAAAACACTAAACTCTGCAGACCCCCGAAGTCAATTTTGGCTTCGGAGCTCATCGGGGAAAAATTAGCAAAAACACTTGCTACTTCACAGCAGTATTCCGAAGTAAAATATCACTTCGGAAGTCTGCGGAACAAACTTCTCTTCACAATAAACTCTCCAAAATTAAAAATCACTTAAACATTGGTTGACTTCATGTTTCAAGGATAAAAATAAAGAGTTGTTTAAGTCAAAGAAAATTCAAAAACAAGAAAATTCATACTAAACGAAAAGAAAATTATGTTGTACTATGAAAAAGTCTAACTTTTCTCTTATGAATTAACCAAGTAATGGACAAAACTTTGATTTTAGATTCTGAAAATCATACCTTATTGTACTAAAATGTATTTGGGAATCGACTTGAAACATTGGTAAGAAAACAGACTTCGAAGTGAGGTCAAGGCTATTTTACAATTTGAAGCCTTGTTTGATTCCAATAACCTTAACATAATGTCTATTTCTAACCATCCTTCGAAACTTGACTCGCTTCAACTTCAAACTAATCATGTAGCCTCAAAACTACACAGGATAATTCAAGTGCTCCGAAGTTTTCCTCAAAAATAGTACCAACATTGTTTGATAAGTAAATTTACATCTCTTTTCATTAATGGTACAAAATTGAACTATATGAAGATTTTCACTCACAAGGATTGTTTAATACAAAAACAAAAAACACCAAAGAAAGAAACCAAATGGTGATGTTCTATGTCCTCGGATAAGGAAATTCATAATAGAAAACAAGAAAGAAAAATAGATAACCAATTGTCAAAAGAAACAAAGACAAACAAAAACCAAAAAGATAACCAAGGGAATGAAAAAGAAAAATCAGCATTCAAAGGCTTATTCTTCTGCTTTAAATAACAATACAAGGAGCTCCTATAACATAGTCGAGTACCTTGTAGAAGAATATGAACATTTCAAGTAGTCTATCTTAAATGATAAAGTGGGAGTGGTGTACGAAGCTCAAAGGCTTGTCATCAGAGCTTAATATCCAAACACTTCAACTGATGAAAAGGAATAAATTTTTCAAATGAATCTTCAAAACAATCCAATCCAACTTTCAGAAACACTTCTGATGCTCAATTCATGAATGAAAACTTCTTTAAATTTCAAATGCAAAGGATTTTATCTCTATTATATTTGAAAATTTTGAAGCACATAAGCACAACTCAAAACATGTTTCCTAATGCGAAATCAAGTTAGTGATGGGGTGATTAGACTTATACATTCATGACCGATATTGAATCAAACAAACTTCCAAATGAAAAATGGACTTCCAACATGATTCGAATGATTATGAGCATTAACTTGTTAAATCATCTTTTCATAATATTCATGGAAGTTAAGGTTAAACGACATATTGCATCAGTCAAAAGTAAAATCAAAAACTCATAGAAAAACAAAGAGAAAAACATATGGACTTCGGTACATTGATGAACACTCTGCAATCACATGTCAATCACCGAAGTGAAAGAACACTCTTCGGAGTCAAACATAACTTTATGCTCCGAAGCGTACCCTCAACGGTCATAATTTTTCATAACTGCGAAGTCAATTAAATGTTCAAATGATTTCCACATTTATGATAAATCACAGAGACAAACATTCTTTGAATTATAACCGTTTGTTTACAGCTGTCAATGAGAATTAAATGGAAAACATTAACCATAATGACTTCTCAAAAGGTAGCAGTTCAAATTTTGAATCATTGCAACTGACAGCCGTATATTTCTCCTTTTTGCAGAGATAGTGGGACGAGCAGGTGCTGAGGTGTCCATTTTCTACAGGACCATTTCAATCGTGCATTAAATGACCTAGGGACCACGAATACTATATAAACTTCTCACCTCTTCCATTGAACTCTTTACGAGAACACAACTCCCATTTCTCTCTGCAAACTTACTCTCGAAGAAATCCACAAACCCTTCATCCTCTTCATCTTCTTCATCTCATCATCAATGGCGGCTGAAGCATCATCGCAAACCACTGAAGCCATGTCTGTTCCAAATCTCAAGAGTCAATCATCAAACCTGGTGTTACGAAACGATCTGTCTCTTTACCCTAAACCAATCGATGCATTGGTGGAATGCATGAAAAGGTCTGTACTAGGTTATGCCTTAACCTGTACTCCTTCAGTTCCTGCGACTCTGGTTCACAGGGCTCACTACACATCCAATGCCCTGTTTGACTCCAACAACTAGGTCAAATCCGTGTTCTATGAGGCTGTTGATGCCAAGGGCAAAACAAAGAAAGTGCAATTAACCAAGGAGAAGTTTGCTGAAGCTCTCCGACTTCCAATCTACAACTCAAAGGAAACGGTGGTCCCATCTGCTGACCAACTGGTTAGTATGTTCAACGAAATGGGGTATGAACCCCAGCTTGAAAGAATAAGCACCTTCAAGAAAAACCAACTCCCTGACCTCTGGAGATACTTCTTCAGTATCTTCCTGAGATGTCTCTCTGGAAGAATGTAACGCCAAGATACTCTTTTTATAATTATTATAAAAGGGTAAATTGGTCATTTTACCTTGGAAGGGTAAAATGGTCTTTTGGAAATAATATTTTGAGTTTTGGACTTAAAATGTTATAAAAACTGATTTTTGGTCGTTTTACCGAAAAAGGGTATTTTGGTCATTTGACCAAGTCAACGACCAATTATGTAAAAATATTGTTGGTTGTGGCCAAAATGTAAGAAATGGAAGTTTTATTGTAATAAAACTTGATTTTGGTGGTCAAAGTTCAAGAAATGGAACTTTAGGACCAAAAATGTAAATTTTTGGAGTATATAGAGAGAGTTGACTCTCTTGTTGACTGGCCAATTTTCAGTTACGGGGATGATTCTTGAGAGCAAGAAGGATGCGATTTCTGCAGAAAAACATGGGATTGAAGCAAGGAATTGGAACTATGGCTTGGAATTGATGATTCCTAAGCTTGAAAGGTTAGTTCTTCAAGCTCTAGCTTGTTATTTCTTGATAGGTTTTGTAGCAACTCAAAACTGCATTTGCAGTGATGATTATGTTGTTAAGTTGATGTAATACTTCCCTTAAGTCATGCTAATAAGGACTTAACTAAAGAAAGTGGAAGTAGATTGCTATTATTGATGAATTTGAAGTTTTGGGGTTTTGGAACTAAGAACCCTAATTCTTCATTTTGATTGATTTGGTTGTTTTGGATGGTTGAAAACCTTGTTAGGGTATAAGGTTTTGGTCCTAGAACAAACCCCAATCGATTAAGTCGAGTATTAAGGGCTTAAAATGAGAAAATGGGATTTTGTAGCTTGAAAATCGGAGTTTCTGGTCTGCTGATCAGCCCTCGCGACGCGACCAGCATGGTCGTCGCGACGTCGCGACTCGAAGGGCATGACCTTCGCGACTCAAGGAGCATGGTCCTCGCGACTCGAGGAGCATGGTCTTCGCGACGCGACCATAGGGTCCGTCGCGACGCGAGCCCTGGGCAGAAACTAAATTGTTTTCTGTGAATTTTTGCAAGTTTGATTCTTGTGCTAGGCTTGTCCGATTGACCTGAAATTTTAAACATAGGTTTAATATGTTGTAAAACTTCATGGAAAATTATCAGAATACGAATACGACCTCCCGAAAGTACTGTAGTAGAATACGCGTATTTCGGGAAGTATATTAAATTATATAACAATGGTTATTGATTGGAAATACTTGGAAATGGTTCCCAATTGAATTGTATAGGACTCTTGTGTAGTAGAGTCAACTAAAATGGTTATTAACCTATTATCATTTGGTATATAAATGAATAAATAGGTACGAGATAAATGGTTGTGGTGCACGCAAAGGCAAGAAACAACCGGGATTTAAACGCAACTAGTATCCAGGTGAGTAATCTCACTGATACCATATGTGATATATGATGATTGAGTTGTTGCAGGTTGACACTGATTGTGGGACCAAAAAGATACGTTTGAAGAGACAAGACCGGATAAGCCGTGAGTCATTGCGATGACAAGAACGGAACCGTGAGTCTAGGCAATAGCGGCTAATCCGTGAGCCATAATTAATTCTGGATTTTATATCCAATGGGTGCGGCCTATATGGCTATGAATTCTGGATTGTATATCCAACCGGTGCGGCCTTCGGGCTATGTCTCCGATGCGGCCTTCGGGCTATGATTTGATGCGGCCTGTTGGCTATGACTCCGGTGCGGCCTTCGGGCTATGTCTCCGATGTTGCCTTCGGGCGAGGACTCCGGTGCGGCCTTCGGGCTATGTCTCCGATGCGGCCTTCGGGCTATGATATTTGGTGCAGCCTGTTTGGCTATGATTTTGCTACAGGTACACGGTGCGGCCTTTTGGCTATGATATCGGGTTATCAAACCCAGCTGGTGCAGCCTGCGGGCTATGATTTGTATATTGATAATGTTTTGATGCAGCTTAAATAGCTATGACACAGGGTGCGGCTGTTAGCCATGGTACATGATGCAGTCCGATGTGACTAAGAGATATGGGACAGAAATAGTCGTATATGATTATACGTGCAAATAACTGACGTGGATTGATAAATACAGGTTATTATGTTATAGTCTGTAAGACTATAATTTAGGATGTGAAATCCTAAGAGATATTCGGTCAGCCAGTAAGGCTAGGAGTTTGGATTCGATATCCAGACAAATACATGATTGTATTTAATACGTGTTATTTATAGAATTGATTACTCACTGAGCTTTGTAGCTCATACTGTTTGTTACTGTCCCTGCAGGTTAGCATGATACTGGTAGGGGACAAGATAAAGTCCGTGACTTGTGAAGTAGGACTTTTAGATGCTGTTAGTAGCAGCCCGGCTTTAAAGGAGACTACGGTATTTTATACTCTCCTTGATACACTTGTACCCGTTTTTTAGTAAAATATACCCCTTGTTATGGTTTTATGTATTGAAACCTGTGTTTTAAATGAAAAATTTTTCAGGGGTGTTTTTGTTTAAAAAGCCGGGTGTTACAAGTTGGTATCAGAGCCGAGGTTTAAGTGAACTAGGTGTCTATAGAGTAGATTCCTGGACTTAAACCCTGAAACAGTAGACATGATGAACTGTTAGGTGTATATAGTTGTTATTATACATATATAACCTAACTATTGCTGACTTCTAACGTATAAGAAGTATGAGCAGCGGATATTACTGGGAGAAATTTAGTGCGTGTAACTTTAAGAGGCGGATCAGCCTTTTCTCAAGACTCCATCGAACGAGGGGCAACGAGACAAGTAACGTAAAAATCCACATGAGGAGCAAAGTTAGCTGATGTGGTCAGATAAAGAAATCGGTTGCTCACCTTAGTTGATTTTCAAGGTGAAAGAAAAGTAGCTGGGACTACAAGAAAAAGCAGAAAACGATTAGTGGACTTCTCAGAAGAAGTTGTCACAAATTGGGTCCAACCTTATAAGGAAAGGACCAAAACAGAGCCACTATGTATAGTGATCAGTGCAGGAAAGGCACTAAGGAAAATTTTAGAGTTGAGACTCTACAATTGACATGCTGAAATTGCAGATGATAGGAGCAGATCGCTCGAGCTTGTTGTATGGGACGGAAGTGGTTCCAGCGTGGAACTATAGATCACTTCTTTATGAAATACTCACATGCTAAATGTGGAGTAACGGGTGATGAACCCAGGAAAGAAAGAAGGAACTAATGGTCGAAAAGGACCCGTGGTACCATGAGTATTCCAGTAAATTGTGGAAGAAGCTCGTGAGGAGACTGATATGGTCGCAGATATCATCGTTCTGAATATAACTCGTGTATGTTATATTTGATCCATGAAGCTATGCTTTGGATCGATGACTCGATGTTTTTGTTTGAATTTTTCATCAATGATTTTGGATGGAATAATTGAAATAGCTATAGTAGATAGCAAGTATGTTCAAGATATTGAACACCTGGAAAGTAGTCTGCCTAGGATTTACGGGACCATTTTCCCTATGAATCTGAAGCCGATGACTACCAGTAAATCTGAAGCAATTGTGCTTATGAATTGGTTAGCAATGAATTATGCTAACATGAATTGTAGAAATATGAACATGATGGTTCAGAAAGCAGAAATGAGCGGATGAAAATCCATGGTAAATGACCGTTGTTGAGAATACTGGTTAGCTTCTTTGCTTAAACTCGGAAAAGAGTTAGTAAAGGAATGATGTTGTAGTTGGCATACGTGGTATGGGCCAAGCTTAATAAAGTGGTGATAGTAGAGTACTACTTTAAATAAATTTTCGGATGATTCTTTTGAAAAGAACTTCCAAGATTTCTGCCAGATTGGCAAGAAGAGCTTATGATTAAGCTGGTATTGGGAGCCGTCCCTGTTATTTAGACTCTGTGTTGATTGGCCTCTGCAGAGATGGCAGAGTGGTAAAACAATTGGAAGAAATTGTTTTTAAATTGGGATCTCATATGACTGTAGGTGTCATCAGATGGAGCCCTATCATTTTGAAAAGGAGAAAGATAAGTTAATGTGTATGTACATTGACTACTGAGAATATGATATTCTCGAAACCAGATTGAATATGAGGTACATTGTACCAGATACTGGAGTTACTTCACTGAGTTCAGTGATATGTAAAATTCTCCAAGTATGAAAATTTGGCTAAAAGAAGTTACAACTCTTTGGGCATGATAATACTGCCAAAGATGATGAAATAAATCCAGTGGGATAGATGATGTGGTAAAACTGGAACCGCTTGAGGAATCCGACTGACATTGTAGTTCCTTGGATTTGGCGGGTTACTACAGGAGAGTTGTAGAAAACTGCTCCTTGATTGCTGGTTAATTGACTGAAGTTGACCAAGAAAAAGTGTAAAATCTGAGTGGTAGAAAGACCACAGATATGTTGTAAAGGTTTGGAATAAACCTTGTGTGAACCTCTAACATTAGCAATGATGCTAAGTAGAGAAGATGGATTGGATCATTGAAATGTATCCAACGTTGACTGTGGATGCATGATATTGCGGTAGCAATTATGAACGTGGCATTTAAGCTTTGGAAACACTACTTGTATGGTGTAAAGCTTATAGCGATAAGATCATAAAAGTTGAAATACTTAATTGATCAAAAGAAGCTGAAGATGAGATAGTAAAGATAGATGGGTTACTTAGAGATTTCGGGTATGAAATCTTGTACCATCTCAGAAAGGCGTATGTGATTATAGATGCCTTGGATTGGAAAGAGTAACCTTTGAGGGTTACATCCACATGCGTGAATGTGTCAAATTGATTACCTGAGTTGATTCGGGTAGCACAGAAAGACGTGTGCAAGTCTGAAATTGTGAAAAGTAAATGAATGATTAGCTATTGAAAGGAGCTAGTTAGAAATTCACAGAGCTTGAAAAACCTTGGTGATTGTGTATGTGAGTTCCAAAGCCAATTGAAACATAAAAAAAATCATCTTGAAAAGATGCATTTTGTATCAGATATGCAGCATACCCGGGGCAATACCAAACTGTATAGGTCGATAAAACCTATGTGTTGGTGACTGGGGCTGAAGAAAGACATGTGAAAAATGTTTGACTTGTGTGTAACTACAGTCAAATCATTAGAAGTATGTGGACTGTCGGTCCCAAAAATGAAATGGGACGAAAAATATCATAGACTTTGTAGTAAAGTCTTTGCAAGTACTGCATGGGTATGACACCATATGGGTGATTGCAGTTTGATTGATGAAATCAGTGTAGAATTATACCGACTAAGAAGAAATTAAGAGTGGAAAAGTAGTGAAAAACTACAAAGAAAAAGAAAATTGTTGACGTGCACTACAGGTGACGACTGTATCGGATCGAGATACTAGAATTATTTGCTGAATTTAGCATTAATTTTTAGAATTTTTAGCTTAAAAGTACTAGTAAGTACTGTGTGCGAATCGCAGATGGATTGACGAGGTGAGATAATGATGCAGACCTTAGGAGATATACCTGAAATCTTCATAACAGACCCTAGCGGAAGACTAGATGACCGTCTATCCTTGGTAGAAGTTGTAGATTAGTATAGGTATTATACTAGTGTTTTATTGACTCGTAGGAAGTATTGTATAGACTACCGTGATGCACGCCGATTTGCTAGACAGAAGTTGGGGAGAAGCCGTTGATTAAACCTGAGATTGTATCTCAAACAGAAGAAAAGATATGGCAAATTCGAAAAAGCTTGGAAATAGACCAAGATCGACAAGAGTAGTATGCGGATTGTCAAGTAAAACCTTTGAAACCCCAAGTAAGGGAAGAAAGTGGAACTCAAAGTGAACCTCCGGAAAGACTAGTAATTGATGTGGGACAAAAAAGGAAAGTTGAGTCCTTGTTGATTGGACCTTTCTGTATATCCCAAACGCAAGAAATTGCGATGTGTTGATTGAATATCCTTGATGAACTTCAAGATGATTGTAAAGTTTTCTATGGGTCTCAGGGTTCTGAGAACATAGATTGATAGATGTTAACGAATCCCTCATGTGGAAATGAGGAAGATAAGTGATTATGGTACCCGGGACAACCGGATGAGTGATATGCGCGTGGTGATATAACCACGAGATACGAAGTTTGGTATGGTTAAAGAGCTGTAGCAAAACCATGAAGGTTTCCATGTGATATGAGAAACCGGAATTGTAACGAGAAAGAATTACCCTCGTTTGTTTGTATGATTTCGGGGACGAAATCTTTTGAAGGAGGGGAGAATTTGTAACGCCAAGATACTCTTTTTATAATTATTATAAAAGGGTAAATTGGTCATTTTACCTTGGAAGGGTAAAATGGTCTTTTGGAAATAATATTTTGAGTTTTGGACTTAAAATGTTATAAAAACTGATTTTTGGTCGTTTTACCGAAAAAGGGTATTTTGGTCATTTGACCAAGTCAACGACCAATTATGTAAAAATATTGTTGGTTGTGGCCAAAATGTAAGAAATGGAAGTTTTATTGTAATAAAACTTGATTTTGGTGGTCAAAGTTCAAGAAATGGAACTTTAGGACCAAAAATGTAAATTTTTGGAGTATATAGAGAGAGTTGACTCTCTTGTTGACTGGCCAATTTTCAGTTACGGGGATGATTCTTGAGAGCAAGAAGGATGCGATTTCTGCAGAAAAACATGGGATTGAAGCAAGGAATTGGAACTATGGCTTGGAATTGATGATTCCTAAGCTTGAAAGGTTAGTTCTTCAAGCTCTAGCTTGTTATTTCTTGATAGGTTTTGTAGCAACTCAAAACTGCATTTGCAGTGATGATTATGTTGTTAAGTTGATGTAATACTTCCCTTAAGTCATGCTAATAAGGACTTAACTAAAGAAAGTGGAAGTAGATTGCTATTATTGATGAATTTGAAGTTTTGGGGTTTTGGAACTAAGAACCCTAATTCTTCATTTTGATTGATTTGGTTGTTTTGGATGGTTGAAAACCTTGTTAAGGTATAAGGTTTTGGTCCTAGAACAAACCCCAATCGATTAAGTCGAGTATTAAGGGCTTAAAATGAGAAAATGGGATTTTGTAGCTTGAAAATCGGAGTTTCTGGTCTGCTGATCAGCCCTCGCGACGCGACCAGCATGGTCGTCGCGACGTCGCGACTCGAAGGGCATGACCTTCGCGACTCAAGGAGCATGGTCCTCGCGACTCGAGCCCTGGGCAGAAACTAAATTGTTTTCTGTGAATTTTTGCAAGTTTGATTCTTGTGCTAGGCTTGTCCGATTGACCTGAAATTTTAAACATAGGTTTAATATGTTGTAAAACTTCATGGAAAATTATCGGAATACGAATACGACCTCCCGAAAGTACTGTAGTAGAATACGCGTATTTCGGGAAGTATATTAAATTATATAACAATGGTTATTGATTGGAAATACTTGGAAATGGTTCCCAATTGAATTGTATAGGACTCTTGTGTAGTAGAGTCAACTAAAATGGTTATTAACCTATTATCATTTGGTATATAAATGAATAAATAGGTACGAGATAAATGGTTGTGGTGCACGCAAAGGCAAGAAACAACCGGGATTTAAACGCAACTAGTATCCAGGTGAGTAATCTCACTGATACCATATGTGATATATGATGATTGAGTTGTTGCAGGTTGACACTGATTGTGGGACCAAAAAGATACGTTTGAAGAGACAAGACCGGATAAGCCGTGAGTCATTGCGATGACAAGAACGGAACCGTGAGCCTAGGCAATAGCGGCTAATCCGTGAGCCATAATTAATTCTGGATTTTATATCCAATGGGTGCGGCCTATATGGCTATGAATTCTGGATTGTATATCCAACCGGTGCGGCCTTCGGGCTATGTCTCCGATGCGGCCTTCGGGCTATGATTTGATGCGGCCTGTTGGCTATGACTCCGGTGCGGCCTTCGGGCTATGTCTCCGATGTTGCCTTCGGGCGAGGACTCCGGTGCGGCCTTCGGGCTATGTCTCCGATGCGGCCTTCGGGCTATGATATTTGGTGCAGCCTGTTTGGCTATGATTTTGCTACAGGTACACGGTGCGGCCTTTTGGCTATGATATCGGGTTATCAAACCCAGCTGGTGCAGCCTGCGGGCTATGATTTGTATATTGATAATGTTTTGATGCAGCTTAAATAGCTATGACACAGGGTGCGGCTGTTAGCCATGGTACATGATGCAGTCCGATGTGACTAAGAGATATGGGACAGAAATAGTCGTATATGATTATACGTGCAAATAACTGACGTGGATTGATAAATACAGGTTATTATGTTATAGTCTGTAAGACTATAATTTAGGATGTGAAATCCTAAGAGATATTCGGTCAGCCAGTAAGGCTAGGAGTTTGGATTCGATATCCAGACAAATACATGATTGTATTTAATACGTGTTATTTATAGAATTGATTACTCACTGAGCTTTGTAGCTCATACCGTTTGTTACTGTCCCTGCAGGTTAGCATGATACTGGTAGGGGACAAGATAAAGTCCGTGACTCGTGAAGTAGGACTTTTAGATGCTGTTAGTAGCAGCCCGGCTTTAAAGGAGACTACGGTATTTTATACTCTCCTTGATACACTTGTACCCGTTTTTTAGTAAAATATACCCCTTGTTATGGTTTTATGTATTGAAACCTGTGTTTTAAATGAAAAATTTTTCAGGGGTGTTTTTGTTTAAAAAGCCGGGTGTTACAAAGAACCTCAGGCCTTGATTCTGCGAGTGTTACATTCCAAGGTCTCCTCTACGGAATTTACTACGATGTCACGGTGGACTTCGCAACAATTCTGTGGACCGATTTCTGCTTCTACATCAATCACAGTATGAAGGGGACAGAAATTGCTAATGCAAGATTTTGGGCAATCGTTGTTCATGCCCACTACCAGCAGATAGGATATGTTCCTGATCCCTCTCTTGGAGAGATAAAGTTCACTCCCATTGCAATTCCTATTCTAGACGATAAACCTGCTGACTTATGTGCTCAAATTCCAAATGTCATGCTCTCCAAAGTTCCCCTGGAATGCAATGAGGTAAACTCCTATCGCAACACTTTAGTAATTCCTTACCCAACTCGCGATATGAGTCAGGTTGCACCTGTAAGAGAGCTTCCAAAAGGAAAAGGGAAGAGGAAAATGGCTGGTGGACCCAGTGGTCCTAAGAAAGAAGAGAAGAAAAGAAAGACTTCGGTGAAAACAACACCGAAGAGGAAACAGCCGAAGAGGCAAAGGAAAATAATGGCTGTGGATGAGTCTTCGGACTCAGAAAGGACTACATCCACAATCCATGAAGAAGAACAAGAAGAAGAACAATTTACTGATCAACCTCCTTCACCTACATCAACAACCAGACCAACCTCTCCATTTCAAACTACCATTCCTCCATCTCCACCTAAAACAACCAGACCACCCACACCTACACATACTATACGTCCTCCTCCATCACCTCCCACAACAACTCAACAAACTACCACCATTCACACTACTACATCTGATATACCACCACCACCACCACCAACAACAACTGCTCCTCTAACCTCCGAAGTACCTATCTCTGGTATTGATTTTTCATTACCAGAGTTTGACTTACCCCCATCACCCTCAAGACAAAACCCCACTTTGGCTGCTTTCTTTGAAGCCTTTCATTTGGCTCCTTTGAATGTTGAAGGAGTGTCAGATGAAGATTTGCCAGATGAAGGATTTGTACTAATAAAACAGTACAAAGTCCTTAACTCCAAGCTTGACACTCTCATTCAAGCTCAAACTGGCTTTGATCCCACCAAACCCTCCTTGGGTGACATCACCGAAGAGATTGAGTCTCTGGAGTTCTCCTTATCCAAAGAATTCAAGGACTCCATACAAAAGCTCGAACAAAAGCTCATGGAGCAACAAAGTAAGATCCAATCCTCCTTCGAAAAGAAGTTGGAATCCGCTGTCACCTCCATCAACAAGAATTTTGATGCCCTTGCTGAGAAGACGGAAAAATCAAACTCCGAAGTCATAAAAGCCTTGCAAGGACTTCGGAGTGAATCCCAGCAAAGTACCAAGCTTGAAAAACAGCTTGATGAGGCTAGAGCAAAAATCGAAGAGTTCACAGCCGCCCAAACCACTTCGGATATCACTAAGTTTACAGAGGAACTGCAACGAACGAATGCAGCTCTCACACAAGACTTGATTGCAAAGTTGAGAGTTTCACTTCAACCTCTGATAAACTTTTCTGATAGTTTGTCTAGGCCACAGGGCAGGCCTAGACAGATCTCTGCAGCCACTGCAGGTCCTTCAACCTCAACCATTACAACCACTACCATGGGTGCTAGTGGATCGGCTGGAGATGGAAGCTCGACAGACCGATCACGAGAAAACATAATTGCCCCACACATGGAGGAAATATACAAGGCCAGGCGAGCAGATTACAATCTAATGATCAAAATAAACGAATTTGCTCGTGATAATGGTGAGTGGACTGTTGAGGCAATCAAACAATTTGGATTCCAAAATCCAAATGTACTTAACAGACTTCCTCTTCGGAGTTTTGCAACTATTGACTCCGAAGACACCCAGCTTGGCATCCCCTTTAATCCAAAGACTTTCGCTTTCCTTCAATTCGTCTCTTCGGTACCCGAGGATCAGACAGCAAGTTTTTGGACCAAAAAAATCAATTTCCATGCCAAATACGTTCAACGACAGAGTTATGTTTGGAGCTTGAACAAGATAAAGAAAATTTTTTCGATCAAAGAAGCTGAAGTCTACATGGGCTTCAGGAATTATGAATTTCTTGTTCTTAGGGGGGCAGATGAAGTTGAATCTAGGTTCTCAATTGCAGACTTCCCAATCATGAATCCTATGGACTTCATCCAGATTCTTGATCTTTTGCGAAGCGGTGAGGCTGCTCATGCTGCAATGTCTGCCCTCGCCATCAAAAACCACATCCTGGGCTTCCTTAACAATTATCTTCTCAGGTTTGCAAAACACGACCTGAAGTTATGTTCCTACTACAGACAACCTTTGAACACTCCTTCTATTGTAGTTCGGAACATAGCCAGATTCAAGAATAGAGAGATTTTAGACGAACCATATGGCGTAGTTTTTAAAGGACTTCGAAATGAAACCGAAGTCACAATCAAGTTCTTTGAAATAGACTACATTGGCCTCTATCCCTCCTCTTTTATCTCTGGGATGATCTCTCATGTGAATGCCTGTCATGCAAATTCCACCGAGAAAAAGAAGAAGTTCATGGATCATATGAACTGGTATCTAGCAATAAGAAAAACCTTGAAGAGGGCATACAAGAGAAACTTTCGTGTATAGGCTTCGGATGCACTTCACACAAAGGGGGAGATTGTTGAGAACATTTGTGATGAAGTGCTGACGTATCCGAAGTCTCGCTCATGAAGTCCGTTGAATAAGAAAACCCCGAAGTGAATAAACAAGAGAAGACACCAAAGTCTAAAGACTCCGAAGTGCTATGCATAGAGGATCCGAAGACTTCACAGCCTGTCATCTGTCTTTTGTGTGTACGCATATAGTACAATACGTGTTGCATGAATCTTCTATCCTATTGGCTAGTACACTGATAGGATATTCTCTGTAAAAGTTGTACTATTGGTATCACCGATTCAGTATAAATATCAGTGATACCATGCCGTGTCGAAGGTGAGACTACAAGATTAGATTACAAGAATTGTATGTCTACAAAATAGAAAACCCAATTGTAAAACCAAAGTTCTAATCAAGCATTCGACACTTGTTATTCATATCACCTTGTTCATTTAGCTTTGTTGCATTATTATTGTGTGATTGATTGTGTTATTGATTCAACATCAATCTTTGTTCATCTCTTCTCTTATTTCAACACCTAACACATTGCTTTAAGCAAACTCGGGATCACGATAACAGCCCTGCGGCACATTGGAGGGTCTGCCCACCCTATGAACCCACATTTCCTTCCTAACCTTAAACAACTCCAAAATTGCCTACCTGGGTTTAGATCAGTCCACGACGTCACCTTGATTGCTGGACTTCCACATCGGCATACTACCATTTCACCTTGATTGAACCGTTTGCGACTTGAGGGTACCGACGTCCTCTAATGCGAATCGATCCAACAGTTGTCAATTGAATTGTGTGAACTAACGTGGTTATAGGGAAGCCCTACAGAATATTACCCTTTTACACTCACATGATGGAAAACAATTGTGTACCTAATTTGAAAATATAATATGCTAATAGCTAAAGTTGTAAAAAAATAAACAAAGTTCATAAAAAGAATTAAAAAAGGGAAGGCGCCATATAGTATACTTTAAAAAAAATAAGGGAAGGCAGGCTCGAACCCGCGACCTATGGTAAGAATACAGACGCATACGTCAGCCTCCCCCTTAGCAAATGAACATTGCAACGATCTAAAACTAACTGAATCCTATGTTCGTAATCCCTTGTCCACACGTATTTCATTGTACTCCAACGATTCTCCTTTAATCATCGTCGTAGGACGTTTCGAATACAATTGCAAGTGGAAATTATATTGCAACAGGTAAACCTCTCCCATATGCAATTTTGTTTAACTAGACTAACTACATGCTTGGAAATACATTTACAATTAACCTTCAACACACAAATGTATGTAATTGCTAATTATTCAGAAACTTATGTACATGCTTTATTCAAATTAAACGTGGATTACAGTTACATATCATTCATTTACTTGTTTACTTGTTGGTTTGTGTATGCACACCAACTGCTCGACAAAATGTCTCTTTTAACAATGCCTAAAGAAACACAAATGACACATTCAATAACTATGATAACGGTTAATGGGTTTATTTAAAGCACATGATATATTGTATATCTAATTCAATTTATGTTTTCTTGTCACTTTCTGTGAATCGCTGATAGTAGTAGTTTGAGGCATCATGATGGACAAGTCTTGGATGGGAGCCAAAAGAAACACATCAAGTTATATAAGTGGAGTTAAAAGCATTCTTGGAATATGCAGTAAACAATTACAATATTAGTAAAAACATCGATCCTTTACATGCCAAAAAAGCCATAAAAATTCCATGTCCATGTATATAGTATATAGTGTGTCAACCACATCCCTCATTCTGTGCGAGTGGTAGATGACCACTTATTCACTCATGGAATTGATGAAACCTGTATGAACTGGACATATCATGGAGACTTTGGCATGGACACAACATACCTTGTGGATTCCATGGATGAAACAAACCAAAACCCAATAGATGTTGTAGAAACTAAAGAGTTGGTTCAAGCTGCAGAAGAAAACTTTATGGACGACCCTACCAAGTTTAGAGAAATGCTACAAGATGCCGAAAAGCCACTATCTGAAGGGTGTCCGAACTTCACAAAGTTATCTGCTATCATACAACTGCTCAACCTAAACAGTAAGTATGGAGTTTCAGATAAATACTTTAACGAATTATTAGCTTTGCTCAAACGTATGTTACCAGAAAGAAACGAAATGTATAGTTGTACATACGAGGCTAAGAAAACATTGAAACAAATGGGTTCAGGGTATGAGAAAATACATGCATGTGTAAGCAGATGTATACTTTACAGGCACGAGTATGAACACTTGATAGAATGTCCAAATTGTGGTAAATCTAAGTGGAAGGTGGATGAACAAAAAAATAAAATTTACAAAAACGTTTTGGCAAATGTAATGTGGTACTTTCCAATTATTCCACGAATGAAATGACTGTTTCAATCTAAGAATATAGCGAAAGAATTAACATGGCAAGCAACCGAAAGAAAGGTGGAACCCGGTGTTATGCGTCACCTGGTAGATTCAACCGCATGGGCTGCCTTAGATCACAAATTTCCTGACTTTAGGAGCGAACCAAGAAATCTAAGGCTAGGCATTTCCACTGACGGGGTCGATGTGAATAGCGGAACTAGACATCATAGTGTATAGTCTGTTCTATTTGTCATCTACAACCTACCACCATGGTTGTGTATGAAAAGAAACTTTATAATGCTTTCTTTATTGATATCAGGATCACCAGGAAACAATATAGATGTTTTCCTAGCCCCTTTGATCGATGATCTGCAAATATTATTCGATCAGGGAGTCGAGACTTATGATGCATATGCACAAGAGAAGTTTACTCTACATGCGGCTGTGTTATGGACGATTAATTACTACCCTGCTCTTGGTACATTATGTGGTTGTCCTCACAGCGGATTCAGGGGTTGTGTTGTGTGTGGAGAACAAACTCACTATATTAGACTTCCATAATCGAATAAGCAATGTTATGCCGGGCACAGGCGATATCTTCCGTATGATCACCTGTTTAGAAAACAAAAAAAGGCATTTAATAGGAAGCAATAGCCCTTACTTGCTCCAGAACCTTTGACTGGGGAGGAAATATATAACAAGGTAAAATTTGTAATTAATAAATGGGGAAGGGTAACTAATGGTAAGGATCGGGAAGTCCAACATATTTCGACCGGCAAGGGTGGGAAGATAAAAAAAAAGAAAGAGAAAAGAAAACCACGTAGATAGTTCGGATCTTTCCCAACAACAAGACCCTTACTGGAAGAAATTTAATATATGGTATAGATGTCTTAGGTATTGGCGCCACAATTCGATCCAACATTGCATAGATTTTATGCATATTGAAAAGAATGTGGCGGAGAGTATAATTGGAACATTGTTGGACGTTCCAAATAAGACGAAAGATGGTCATAAAGCACATTTGGATTTGGTCCATTTTAATTTAAAACCAGAGTTACATCCTAAGAAAGAAGGGAATAAGACCACACTTCCGCCAGCATCATGCACACTGACGAAAGACCAAAAAGATAAGTTTTGTCAAACTTTATACAACTTGAAAGTTCCACAGGGGTATTGTTCTAATTTTTCTAGTTTGGTCAGTTTGAAGGACAGGAAGCTGATCGAACTTAAGTCACATGACTATCACATGCTCATGCAACAATTTCTGCCCATCGCAATTAGACCTATGAAGCATGCACCAACCAGAATTGCTATTACCAGGTTTTGTTTCTTTTTCAAAACAATATGTAGCAAAGAAATAAAAGTGGATGAACTCCAAAGGTTGCAAGAAGAATTATGTGTGACCTTATGCCTTATTGATAAACACTTTCCACCAGCATTTTTTGATGTGATGATTCATCTAACCGTGCACCTTACTAGGGAAGTAAAATTATGTGGTCCAATTTTCTTTCGTTGGATGTACCCATTCGAAAGGTTTATGAAGCTTATAAAGGGACACGTACGAAATAGAAATAGACCGGAAGGATGCATTGCGGAAAGGAATGTTGCAGAAGAGACGATTGAGTTTTTTAGTAAATTCTTTAGAAGCATGGATACGGTCGGTATACCACATGACACACATAACACATGTGGACTGACATCGCAACGGTCATCATGCGGTCAAAAATAAGAAAATAAACCTCACTCTCACTTAGCACAATGGAAGTCAGGGTCGATCCACAGGAGTTATGTGGTCGAGACAGGTGACAGATTACCAACTGCAGTGTCACGCTACAGTCAGAGGACCTAGTTCCTAACTTTTGACTATTAATCCCAAAGAGCATAAACTAAACTAAAACTATCAACCAAACCTAGTCACTTACTGAAATCAGAAGTACATCTCCAATTCAGAAGCAAACAAAGGCAAATCAAACATCAAACACAATCCAAACACCAAACAATTCATTCACAAGCATAAAACACCGAAAAGAAGCAATTACTTGTAACCAAATGATTATCATTAACCAAATCAGATTCAAAGGTTCCAAAACAGTAACCAAGAGATCTAAAAACAGAAACTAGAACTATATATCAATGGTTGTCACTCCCAAAGATACTAGCCTATGATTTCTAACTATTAAACTAAATGAAAATTAAAGATAAAAACATAAAAATACCAAAAAGTGGTTCTTGAACCTGAATCTCGGAGTCAAAGAGCCTTGGGGGTCGATTTTACACCAGGTCTTCGCTCGTTTTTCGACCTAAAAGCCTCTATTTATAGTTGCAAAAATCTCGAGACCGCGCCGCGCTTTTATGGATCCTGCGTCGCGCGTAGGGGTTTATCCCGTTTTATCGGAATTTGAATTCTTTCCACCGCCTCGTACCCGCGTCGCGCCTTTATGATTTCCGCGGCGCGCGTACGTCTTTCCTGATTTTGCCTTGATCTTCAAACTTCTTCCAAATTGCATGCTCTTAGTCCCTGTTTTCATTATTTCTTTCCAAACAAGTGCTGGCAAGAAAAGTGAGAATACCACGATGTATATGATATAATTTCACTAAGAATAGGGCTCAACAACGACTAAAATATGTGATATTACTAGGCGTTGTCAAACACCCCACACTTGTGCCTTGCTTGTCCACAAGCAAGAGAGTTTTTAATATATTTTAACTAAGACTCAAACAATTTTTGATTGTGTTCAGTTTCAAAGCTTATTGCCTTATGAGTTAGAGTGGAATAGTTCGTGAAAACATAATCAGAATGCTCTTTGGAATTCATGGCTTTCTAGAGAACCCTTGATTACAAATTTTCTGTCCACAATGAAGTGTACATACTCATTCAGATTCTAAAGGCCATAAAAGAACTATCCATGACTTTCGATGTTGTCCGTGTAGCGAGCTTTCAGAAATACCATCCCAGACCAGACGATCTTATGTGGTAAGGTGCATAATCCCCACCCATTTTAGACCTACCGGCTCGAACAACAAAGGCCACTGATTGATAATTCCTTCCTAAATTCCAATCCTAAAACAGTCCAATTTTCTAACTCCTAAAACTCAACTTATTTGACTCAACTAAAAGCATGATCACAACTACCTAGTATTTCTCGAAAAATACTAAATGCTATAAACAATCACAAACTATCCGTTTCAAAATTATAACCCATTAAAAAATTTTGAAAAAGTTGCTAAAGTTTTGAAAATCGGTCATATCTGCAAAAATTTCAAAAAATTACTCTTTCGACCGTCCACACCCCACACTTAAAATCGTACAACGTCCCCGTTGTACAAAAATTATTTAGAACAAGGGAGAAAGAGTTACCCCTTTCGATGACAGATCGCTTGGTTGGTACTCGGTATCATAGGTACAAATTACAAACAAAAAGGTCCTCGATTTCGTGTTCTGGAGTTGTAGCGCAACAGTGAACACGCCGGTAGTCAAGACAAGTGGAGGGGGCACGGTGACCCCACACTTGCTTGAAACAACTCCTCCCATTTTGGTATAACATGCATGACTCAGAAAAAACAATTAAACGCAAACAGAACAAACAAATAAAATATAAACAAACAAAAGATAGTAGTGTCATAAGTACAGTACAGATACTCAAAAAGGAAAAATAAGAAAAATACATCAATAGCCACTTGGTGGCCTGGAAGAACCGGCCTCATGATCGTGAGCTCGGGCTGGGAATGGTCAGGGGCGGTGTCCCTGCTGTGTGGCTAACTCCAAAAGTACCCCTCCGATCCATTCCAACTGCTCCTCCATCCTGGCGACCCGATCCTGTAGTCGCCTCATCTCTGTCACCTCCTCCTGCTATGGCTGTGGTCCTGGATCTGCTGGTGCTGCCGCTCTCCGGTGTCTCTTACACGGCTGGGCGTAAGCTTGCAAGGGGTCCTGGGGTGCCTCAGTCGCCATCCTCACAAACTGGCCCAGGCGCTGCTGCTTTATAAGCCCCATCTTCTCCAGGGCTCGCGCCGTAGTACGAGTTGGAGGTAAAGCGGTCAAAGATGCCACAACCGGAGCAGTAAGAATCCGGTACGAATGGGCCAAGCGGGTGATGAAATACCCACGGCCCAGAGGATTGCTGGCAGATGCACCCGTCGCACGGGTGGACAGGGAGACAGCTAGGGCGAACGGGAGGTGAAGGAACCTGGAGGGGTCAAGGAGGACCCAGAGATAAGTCGTGTCCTCGCCGGACACCTTCTCGCCCCCCTCCCTATGCATGATGGAGGTAGAGACGGTGCGGTGCATGAGTCGGTGAAGCGGATCGCGAAGATTTCTCTCTCTGGATGTCCCCACCTCGTAGAATACGTTGGACAACGGTGCCCAAACCTCCATATTGGCAGCCCTCTCGGGTTGCCTCTGCATGCACGCCGTAAGGAACTGCGTGAAATGACGGTGCTGCAGGTCCGCCTCTGTGTATATGCCGGTGCGCCTCCCAAACTCCCGGAGGTTGCACTCCCTGTGCACACCCCCAATCTAAACCGTACTAGCCTGTAACGAGCCTCTGTCGATCCAGGTGCAAACTGGACAGTGGATAAGAACTCCAAAAGAAGCTCGGTATATATTGTATCCTCCTCGTTGGCCATAAGCCTATCCCAACCTCGGCACGTGAATGAAGCATCCCCGTGGGTCCATGTGCGGTGGAGGAATGTCTCGATCTCTCCCCAAAGCCCTGCGTCCCTGAGGATGTCCCGGTCAATGATCGTCGCCTCGAGAACCCAGCGACCTATCAGTGCATCCTTCCTCGAACTATACTCCACGGAACTGGCTGGCCCCTCGGGAAACTGGAGGAACTGGTGATCTAATCGGAATGACATCTGCACAAGAGAATTTTTTTTTTGCAATTCAGGTCCTTTTCTTCTCCACCGCACCGCGCTGCGGCCCAAGAACCAGGGCGCGACGCGGCGAGCGGCTGTTTCCAATTCCAAATCCAAACTTATGATTTAACCTGTTTAAACTCAATCCAAATACACTACAAGGTATCCTAAGTGCCGACTAACTCATCTAGGGTCATTATTTGGCAAAATAAACACCTTACGAGTCAGCATTGGCGATTTCTAAGTTTTTGAGTTTTTAGAGAAATCAACCAAATCAACTGCCTAATCACTAGTTTAAACACGTAAAAGCTAGTTAGAATGACGTACCTTGGTAGTAGGAATGAAATGAGCAAGAAAAAACATGAGAAATTTCAATGATCAGAGCTCTGAGGCGTGGTGTGTGTGAATAGTGTCTTCGCTTACCTTAATATCGAAGAAATCCGACCGATCAATTCCCAGGGCACGCATATGAACGAACCACGGCGCGCGTGCTCCCAAATCAACCCCCGTGCATCGGGTTGGTTTACGATCCCGCGGCGTGCAATTTGCCTGACCGCGGCGAGGTTATCAAAAATTCAAATTTCTTCAAAACAACCCCACACTTGCCTTGGACCAATAATACCTGCAAATGACGATGATATAATTTCCTAATTACTCCTAAGAATACAGTACCTAACCTATGAAAAGATGGGTTGCCTCTCAACAAGCGCTAAGTTTAACGTCTTCAGCCAGACGTAGAGTCTTTCTTCAGCTACGGTGGATCGTATGCCTCCTTTCTTTGCGGATTCCCAGTCACCACCGTCCCTTCGTTGCCTACATGCTCCTTCAGCTTTTCTGGATCGAATGGCTTGCTGGTTCTCCTGCTGCTGCCCAGTTGTTGCTTTCTGGTTACTTTGTGTGAATGCTTGGAGGTAGCTTTGAACCTCCAAGCTCGGTCCTTCCTACGGTGTCTCTTCAACATCACAGGCTTAACGTAGAGCATGCCCAGTGCCGCTCACAGGAATTGTTTTGCAGATTTCAGTTTGCTTGCGTCTCGCGTGCTATCTTCAGTTTGTAATTTTGGCTGGCAATACCAATAAAATTTTTCCAATCGAATGGAATCGGAAGGCAACATGTCAGGATGCTTCCATATGTCCTCATCGATGGTATTGATCACATCTAATTTTCCATTCATGAATGGATCATGAGTGGTGATAAAATCATGTTTATTATTTTCAAATATTAATTCTTCAGCATCAACTTCTTGATCATCGTCCAACAGGTGGATCGGAACCAAGAGTGAGTGACTAGTTTGATCTGATGCTGGTACAAAGTCACCCATCATCAGATCCTTACTTTCAAATTTCTCAAAATTTTTAAAAATTATAGGGGCGGGGGTAATATTGTCATCTACACCCCCTTCCTCAAAGACCTTAGCATCTTCGACAATTTCAGGACTTGTTGGGCTGGGATCTGTACTGTCACTTACAGCCCCCTCCACAACATCCTTATCAACCAAATTGTCTGGTGATGGTATGGATTCACCCAACACCAGATCAACATTACTAATACTTTCAAAAACATCAAAAACTTCAAAGGTTGCTGAGTCAGAGGTAGCATTGTTACCTACAACCTCTTCCTCAACAACTGTTTCGACCATCTCAATGGTATCTTGATTTTCGCAAGGTGTATGCCCTTCCATCACATGTTCAGGTGATGCAAGTTCACACACAGTATCACTGGTATAAAAACCACTCGCCTCCGGTTCTGGCGAAGGTGGTGAACATTTCCAACTTTCCTCTAACTTATCTAATGAAACTTGCAATCTTTCAAGACATTCAGCCTGGTCCTTCTGCACTTGGTGGGTGCTAGCCATGAGTTCCAATAATTGTGGGGTGTTTGACATGAGTACCCAAAGTCGTGCCCAAATTGCAGGATTTTCAGGTTGAGATGACTCCTCGGTCCGCCATTCATTGTCATCGAATGATCCATTGTAGCAATCATCCTCGTAATAGGTGTCGGCCGGATTTTCATAACACTCATAATATTGATCCGGGTACATGTAATCGTCCATTATGAAGACATACACATACCAAAAACCCAAAAACTAAAATCAAACATCAAAATCAGAAACTAAGTCCTACAGATCACCTACTCTCAAGCTCACAAGTCCCCGGCAACGACGCCAAAATTTGACATCGCAGCGGTCGTCATGCGGTCAAAAATAAGAAAATAAACCTCACTCTCACTTAGCACAGTGGAAGTCAGGGTCGATCCACAGGAGTTACGTGGTCGAGACAGATGACAGATTACCAATTGCAGTGTCATGCTACAGTCAGAGGACCTAGTTCCTAACTTTTGACTATTAATCCCAAAGAGCATAAACTAAACTAAAACTATCAACCAAACCTAGTCACTTACTGAAATCAGAAGTACATCTCAAATTCAGAAGCAAACAAAGACAAATCAAACATCAAACACAATCCAAACACCAAACAATTCATTCACAAGCATAAAACACCGAAAAGAAGCAATTACTTGTAACCAAATGATTATCATTAACCGAATCAGATTCAAAGGTTCCAAAACAGTAACCAAGAGATCTAAAAACAGAAACTAGAACTAAATATCAATGGTTGTCACTCCCAAAGATACTAGCCTATGATTTCAAACTATTAAACTAAATGAAAATTAAAGATAAAAACATAAAAATACCAAAAAGTGGTTCTTGAACCTGAATCTCGGAGTCAAAGAGCCTTGGGGTCGATTTTACACCAGGTCTTCGCTCGTTTTTTCGACCTAAAAGCCTCTATTTATGGTTGCAAAAATCTCGAGACCACGCCGCGCTTTTATGGATCCCGCATTGCGCGTAGGGGTTTATCCCCGTTTTATCGGAATTTGAATTCTTTCCACCGCCTCGTACCCGTGTCGCGCCTTTATGATTTCCGCGGCGCGCGTACGTCTTTTCCTGATTTTGCCTTGATCTTCAAAGTTCTTCCAAATTGTAGGCTTTTAGTCCCTGTTTTCATGATTTCTTTCCAAACAAGTGCTGGCACGAAAAGTGAGAATACCACGATGTATATGATATAATTTAACTAAGAGTAGGGCTCAACAACGACTAAAATATGTGATATTACTAGGCGTTGTCAAACACCCCACACTTGTGCCTTGCTTGTCCCCAAGCAAGAGAGTTTTTAATAGATTTTAACTAAGACTCAAACAATTTTTACTGTGTTCAGTTTCAAAGCTTATTGCCTTATGAGTTAGAGTGGAATAGTTCGTGAAAACATAATCGGAATGCTCTTTGGAATTCATGGCTTTCTAGAGAACCCTTGGTTACAAATTTTCTGTCCACAATGAAGTGTACATACTCATTCAGATTCTAAAGGCCATAAAAGAACTATCCATGACTTTCGATGTTGTCCGTGTAGCGAGCTTTCAGAAATACCATCCTAGACCAGACGATCTTAGGTGGTAAGGTGCATAAGCCCCACCCATTTTAGACCTACCGGCTCGAACAACAAAGGCCACTGATTGCTAATTCCTTCCTAAATTCCAATCCTAAAACAGTCCAATTTTCTAACTCCTAAAACTCAACTTATTTGACTCAACTAATAGGATGATCACAACTACCTAGTATTTCTCGAAAAATACTAAATGCTATAAACAATCACAAACTATTCGTTTCAAAATTATAACCCATTAAAAAATTTTGAAAAAGTTGCTAAAGTTTTGAAAATCGGTCATTTCTGCAAAAAATTTAAAAAAATTACTCTTTCGACCGTCCACACCCCACACTTAAAATCGTACAACGTCCCCGTTGTACAAAAATTATTTAGAACAATGGAGAAAGAGTTACCCCTTTGGACGATAGATTGCTTGGTTGTTACTCGGTATCACAGGTATAAATTACGAACAAAAACGTCCTCAATTTCGCGTTCTGGAGTTGTAGCGCAACAGTGAACACGCCGGTAGTCAAGACAAGTGGAGGGGGCACGGTGACCCCACACTTGCATGAAACAACTCCTCCCATTTTGGTATAACATGCATGACTCAGAAAAAACAATTAAACGCAAACAGAACAAACAAAAGATAGTAGTGTCATAAGTACAGTACAGATACTCAAATAGGAAAAATAAGAAAAATACATCAATCGCCACCTGGTGGCCTGGAAGAACCGGCCTCATGATCGTGAGCTCGGGCTGGGAATGGTCGGGGGCGGTGTCCCTGCTGTGTGGCTAACTCCAAAAGTACCCCTCCGATCCATTCTAACTGCTCCTCCATCCTGGCGACCCGATCCTGCAGTCGCCTCATCTCTGTCACCTCCTCCTGCTGTGGCTGTGGTGCTGGATCTGCTGGTGCTGCCGCTCTCCGACGTCTCCTACCCGACTGGGCATAAGCTGGCAGGGGGTCCTGGGGTGCCTCAGTGTCTATCTTCACAAACTGGCCCAGGCGCTGTTGCTCTATAAGCCCCATCTTCTCCAGGGCTCGCGCCGTAGTGCGAGCTAGAGGTAAAGCGGTCAAAGATGCCACAACCGGAGCAGTAAGAATCCGGTACGAACGGGCCAAGCGGTTGATGAAATACCCACGGCCCAGAGGACTGCTGGCAGATGCACCCGTCGCACGGGTGGACAGGGAGACAGCTAGGGTGAATGGGAGGTGAAGGAACCTGGAGGGGTCAAGGAGGACCCAGAGATAAGTCATGTCCTCGCCGGACACCTTCTCGCCCCCTCCCTATGTATGATGGAGGTAGAGACGATGCGGTGCATGAGTCGGTGAAGCGGATCGTGAAGATGGCTCTCTCTTGATGACCCCGCCTCGTAGAATATGTTGGACAATGGTGCCCAAACCTTCATATTGGCAACCCTCTCGGGTTGCCCCTGAATGCACGCCGTAAGGAACTGCATGAAATGACGGTGCTACAGGTCCGCCTCTGTGTATATGCCGGTGCGCCTCCCAAACTCCCGGAGGTTGCACTCCCTGTGCACATCCCCCAATCTAAACCGTACTAGCCTGGAATGAGCCTCTGTCGATCCTGGTGCAAACTGGACAGTGGATAAGAACTCCAAAAGAAGCTCGGTATATACTGTATCCTCCTCGTTAGCCACAAGCCTATCCCAGCCTCGGCACGTGAATGAAGCATCCCTGTGGGTCCATGTGCGGTGGAGGAATGGCTCGATCTCTTCCCAAAGCCCTGCGCCCCTGAGGATGTCCCGGTCAATGATCGTCGCCTCGAGAACCCAGCGACCTATTAGTGCATCGCTCCTCGAACTATACTCCACAGAGCTGGCTGGCCCCTCGGGAAACTGGAGAAACTGGTGATCTAATCGGAACTACATCTGCACAAGAGATTTTTTTTTTGCAATTCAGGTCCTTTTCTTCTCCACCGCACCGCGGCGCGGCCCAAGAACCAGGGCGGCGCGGCGAGCGGCTGTTTCCAATTCCAAATCCAAACTCACGATTTAACCTGTTTAAACACAATCCAAATACACTACAAGGTAGCCTAAGTGCCGACTAACTCATCTAGGGTCATTATTTGGCAAAATAAACACCCTACGAGTCAGCATTGGCGATTTCTATGTTTTTGAGTTTTTGGAGAAATCAACCAAATCAACTGACTAATCACTAGTTTAAACACGTAAAAGCTAGTTAGAATGATGTACCTTGGTAATAGGAATGAAATGAGCAAGAAAAAACACGAGAAATTTTCAATGATCAGAGCTCCGAGGCGTGGTGTGTGTGAATAGTGTCGTGGCTTACCTTAATATCGAAGAAATCCGACCGATCAATTCCCGCGGCGCGGATATGAACGAACCACGGCGCGCATGCTCCCAAATCAATCCCTGCGCATCGGGTTGGTTTACGATCCCGCGGTGCGCAATTTGCCTGACCGCGGCGTGGTCATTAAAAATTCAAATTTCTTCAAAACAACCCCACACTTGCCTTGGACCAATAATACCTGCAAATGACGATGATATAATTTCCTAATTACTCCTAAGAATACAGTACCTAACCTGTGAAAAGATGGGTTGCCTCCCAACAAGCGCTAAGTTTAACGTCTTCAGCCAGACGTAGAGTCTTTCTACAGCTACGGTGGATCGTATGCCTCCTTTCTTTGCTGATTCCCAGTCACCACCGTCCCTTCGTTGCCCACACTTGCTTTCTGGTTACTCCAAGCTCGGTCCTTCCTACGGTGTCTCTTCAACATCACAGGCTTAACGTGGAGCGTGCCCAGTGCCGCTCCCAGGAATTGTTTTGCAGATTTCATTTTGCTTGCATCTCGCATACTATCTTCAGTTTGCAATTTTGGCTTGCAGTACCAATAAAAATTTTCCAATCGAATGGAATCGGAAGGCAACATGTCAGGATGCTTCCCTATGTCCTCATCGATGGTATTGATCACATCTAATTTTCCATTCATGAATGGATCATGAGTGGTGATAAAATCATGTTTATTATTTTCAAATATTAATTCTTTAGCATCAACTTCTTGATCATCGTCCAACAGGTGGATCGGAACCAAGAGTGAGTGACTAGTTAGATCTGATGGTGGTACAAAGTCACCCATCATCTGATCCTTACTTTCAAATTTCTCAAAATTTTTAAAAATTACAAGGGCGGGGGTAATATTGTCATCTACACACCCTTCCTCAAAGACCTTAGCATCTTCGACAATTTCAGGACTTGTTGGGCTGGGATCTGTACTGTCACTTACAGCCCCCTCCATAATATGCTTATCAACTAAATTGTCTGGTGATGGTATGGATTCACCTAACACCAGATCAACATTACTAATACTTTCAAAAACATCAAAAACTTCAAAGGTTGTTGAGTCAGAGGTAGCATTGTCACCTACAACCTCTTCCTCAACAACTGTTTCGACCATCTCAATGGTATCTTGATTTTCGCAAGGTGTATGTGAAGGGTTTCTATGCAAACAATGAACACAAAAATTCCTATGGTTTACATGCAACCCTAATATGATCTATGTTTTCTTCTATGAAGATTAGAACTAAAAACCCTAAAGGATACAATTCAATTATAAAGATGAATTAAGAAAACCAACCTTTGATCTTATGATCCTTCAAGCAAGCAGCAAAGAGATCCTGCCTCAAATGCAAGTCACACCCAAGCAAGGAGAAGACAATCTAGCAGAGTAAGGGAGAGAGAGAGATGGCGTGAATATGGTGGTGCTAGGGGGTTCCTTATATAGCCTCCATAGGCTACACCTGAAACCCTAAGGAGCCTCCTAAGTGGGCAAGCCTGCAAGTCACTTGGACCAGGCTTCTAAAACCCTAGAAGGGTTTTTCCCAAACCCTAGAGAGGACTCCAGGGTGGCACCACATTTGGCCCCTGGCTTATCCCTTGCCAGTTATTCAACTATAGAATAATTACAAGTCAGTCCCTACACTTTAATTAATTAATTTAATCACTAAATTAAATCCAATTAATTCTAGATTAAATCTAAATTAATTATTATAGTTTCTAATTAATATATTAACACTTAAATATATTAATAAGCCATCTATATATATTCTATTGATTTATTAAACCCTTAATAAATGAACCTTTCTCTCTACTGAACTGTACATCAATTCTCCAGCTATGAGGGCAACCCAAATGGACTTTGCTTTTATTCATAAGATAAATACACTTATAAGTCATGGCTTAGACACCTAATCCAACAGTCTCCCACTTGGATAAGTCTATGACTTTAATTGTCTGAACTCTGACCCAGTCAGTTCTATCCAAAGATAAGTGATCTGATGATCCTCCGTTCAACAAGATATTTTCAGACTCAAGACATGGATTAACATCAATCTTGGTCTGATCCTCTGTTTCCTGATTTCTGATTTGCATATGACTTTTGAGACTACTAATTGAACACATCAATTTAGTCCTGGTTGGACAACACTTTCAGTCAACTTCTAAATCATCGAGAGGCCTACAGATATCTATTTCCCATCGGGTCAGGGGACGGATAAGTTTCGACTTATTTGTCCATACCATTTGCGGGTCTAAATACATACAACAATGCGTTTTATAACACCGAGTTACCGGTGTGTTTTCGCATTATCAGTAAGCACTTGTCTCGCAAATAACAGATCATATCTCTCCACTTAAAGATCACCGGATATTATCGTCTTAACATTGCTCGTGATATAATCCATGAAGCAATCTGTTAAGCGCGGGTTTATCCAATACTCAAATCTCTATTTTCTAAGTACTAACGAATGTTGCAGCAGTCTTACTGCAATGTCTAACTCATTAGATAGTCTGCAACCGATTCATGACAGTCTTTGTTCACACTAACTCCCTAATAGTGTGATCGACTGTTAAACATGCAAATATAGAAACACAGAAATAAACAATTGACAAAGGCAGTAACAATACTCATTTATAAATCTCAATTATAAAATCACCGAGTCAATTACATTTATGCTGTTTACAAGTTTCAAATCTATCTAATTACTAAAACTAATATCATCCTTTAGTCCAATGCTCCGAGCATGCTGATTGTGCTTGATCCTGCTCAGAGCCTTAGTCAAAGGATCTGCAAGATTTTCTTCTGATGATACCAGCTTAACCAGTAAGTGCCCTTCTTCTACTTGATGTCGAATGTAGTGGTACTTTCTTTCGATTTGCCTGGACTTTCCATGGTCTCGCGGTTCTTTTGTCAAGGTGACCGCTCCTTCATTATCGCAGAAAAGTTCCACCGGCTCCTGAATGCTCGGGACAACTCCAAGGTTCCCGATGAAATTCTTCAGCCAAGCCGCTTCCTTAGACGCTTCACTTGCTGCAATGTACTCTGATTCGCACGTTGAATCAGCCACCGTTTCCTGCTTGGAACTTTTCCAAGTGACCGCTCCACCGTTCAAAAGAAACACCCAGCTTGACTGGGACTGTCCACTGTCCCTATCTGTCTGGAAGCTGGCATCTGTATATCCACTCACTTTCAAGTCATTACTGCCACCAAGGACCAATACCATATTCTTTGTCCTTCGCAGATACTTGAGTATGTTCTTGACTGCAATCCAATGTGTTTTTCCAAGATTACCCTGGAACCGACTAACCATGCTCAGTGCATAGGATACGTCGGGACGAGTACATGTCATAGCATACATGATCGACCCTACTGCCGAAGCATAAGGCACCCGACTCATTTCAGCTATTTCCTCATCGGTACTCGGACTTTGAGTCTTACTTAATTTAGTATTACTTTGGATTGGCAACTCACCCTTTTTGGAATTTTCCATGTTAAATATCTTTAACAACATTTCCAAGTATGTACACTGGCTTAGACCTATCAATTTTCTCTTTCTATCTCTAAGTATTCTTATCCCGAGAATATAAGCAGCTTCCCCTAGGTCTTTCATGGCGAAAAACTTCCCGAGCCAAGCCTTAACATTTTGCAAGTTCGGAATGTCGTTTCCCATCATCAACATACAGCACCAGGAAAGTGACTATACTCCTACTAGCCTTGACATACACACAGGACTCATCTTCACTCCTAGAGAAACCAAACTCTTTGACTTTCTCATGGAAGCAGAGCTTCCAGCTGCGAGATGCTTGTTTCAATCCGTAGATTGATTTTCAAGCTTACATACTTTATCAGGGTGCTTGGTGTCTACAAAACCTTCTGGCTGACTCATGTAAACATCCTCAGTCAGTTTCCCGTTAAGGAAAGCGGTTTTGACATTCATCTGCCAGATTTCATAGTCATGAAACGCATCTATGGCGAGCATTATCCTGATTGACTTAATCTTGGCTACTGGTGAGAAGGTTTCATCATAGTCAACCCCCGGGGTTTGAGTGAATCCCTTCGCAACCAGCAGAGCTTTATAAGTATGCACTTTTCCATCCATGTCGGTCTTCTTTTTGAAGATCCACTTGCATCCGACTGTCTTTCGACCCGGTACATTGTCAACCAAGTTCCAAACTTAATTGTCATACATGGACTTTATCTCGCTGTCCATTGCCTCTTTCCATTTTGCAGACTCGGGGCCTGCCATTGCTTCACTGTAGTTAGCTGGCTCATCCAAATTAGTCAATGTACGATCACTGACTAACGTGTCATCGTCCGAAGTAATATGGAAACCATAGAACTCGGGCGGCATGCTAACTCTACCTGAACGCCTAAGGGGCAACGATATGTCGGTGGGTCCAACAGGAACCTCTTCCTCATGTTGGTGGCTAGTTTCTTCTAAGGTTGGTTCATCGGTCGTCTCCCGAATTTCTTCGAGATCGACAGTACTCCCACCGTCCTCTTTGGAATGAGCTCTTTCTCTTGAAAGAACCCCCGTCTTGCCACAAAGACCACGTCCTCGCTTGGTCTGTAGAACAAGTATCCAAAAGACTGTTTCGGGTATCCGATGAAATAACACCTTTCACTTTTTTCCGCGAGCTTGTCATGAGTTTCACGTCTAACGTAAGCCTCACAGCCCCAGACTTTGATGTGTACCAACGAGGGAACTTTCCCCGTCCTCATCTCGTGCGGTGTTTTCGCAACCTTCTTGGTTAGGACAAGATTTAGGATATGGGCGGCAGTCTCTAAGGCATACCCCCAGAAATGGATCGGAAGCGAAGCTCGACTCATCATGGAACGAACCATGTCCAACAGGGTTCGGTTTCGCCTTTCAGCAACACCATTCAACTAAGGTGTTCTTGGAGGCGATAACTGTAAAACAATTCCACATTCCTTGAGGTAATCGAGAAACTCGATACTAAGATACTCACCGCCTCTGTTGGATCTAAGCATCTTTATCTTTCTGCCCAATTGATTTTCCGCTTCATTCTTAAACTCTTTGAACTTTTCAAAGGTGTCCGACTTATTCTTGATTAAGTAGATATACCCATATATGCTAAAATCGTCGGTAAAGGTCACATAGAACCGCATGCCATCTTTAGTGGTTGTTCTGAAGGGACCACACACATCTGTGTGTATGATGTCTAACAGACCTTCACCTCTTTCAAAGGAACCTTTGAATGGTGATTTTGTCATCTTGCCAAGTAAACAAGATTCGCATACATCATCCGACCCGAGGTCGAATGATTCCAACACTCCATCCTTCTGGAGTTGGGCGATGCATTTCTTGTTTATATGGCCAAGGCGACAATGCCACAGACATGCCTTTTCTACACCGCTTGAAGCATCAATAGTTAAAAGATTTTTACCATAATTCTCAACACACATAGTAGATTCATACACTCCATCACAAGGCATAGCATTGAATATAAAAATATCATTTTTGAAAACAGAAATTGAACCATTCAATTTATTAAACTCATAATAAAAACCTTTTTTAAACAATGCATGAAAAGAAATTATGTTTTTAGCCATATCAGACGCATAGCAACAATTATGTAAATCTAATCTAACTCCACTACTCAGCATCAGTCCATAAACACCGATCTTGGTAACAGGTGACGTTCGCCTATTGCCCATGACCAGGTTCAGTCTGCCATGCTCCAGCTCCCTACTTTCCTCTAGGCCCTGCAAATTAGAACAGATATGAAAACCACATCCTGTATCAAGGACCCAAGAACGGGAAAAAGACGAGTTATTTGATATAGAATATGTACCTGCTTGTGACGGTTTTACTTTACCGTCCTTGATATCCTGCAGATACGTTGGGCAGCTCCTCTTCTAATGACCCTTCTGCTTGCAGTAAAAACAGTCGGCCTCTTTGGGGTTCTGAACATGTGGAATACCGGAAGACTTGCCTTTCGGGGCACTGCTAGATGACCCGACATGAGTCTTTTCCCTCCAGTTTTGCTTAGGGGGCCGTTCTGTTTCTTTCCTTTTCCAGAGCTAATAGCCAGGACAGGTGGGTTGACAGGGAGCAAACCTTTTCCCTTCATCCCGTCCTCAGTCGTCCGAAGCATGCAGTGTAATTCAACTAGGGTTGCCTGGTTGTTGTTCAAATGATACGTCAGTGTGAACTGGTCATAAGAACTTGGTAAGGAGTTCAACACTATGTCAACTGCTAAATCCTCATGTACAGGCATTTCCAGCTTCCTAAGCCTTTCCATGTAACCATGTATCCTTTGCACATGTGCACAGATGGACTCGCCCTCCTTGGGCTTGCCATTAGTGAAGGCTTTTACAACCTCACGCCTTTCGATACGCTCCTGCTTGCGGAACTTTTCCGCGAGCTCTTTGTGCATCTCGTAAGGCCAATAGTCCTCATAGATACGCTGCAGTTCAGGGTTCATAGTAGCGATCATGATGCAAGCCACTTTGGTTGCATCATCAGAGTGTTTAGTGTACGCAGCGATTTCCTCAGGAGTAGCGGTTTCAGTGTCCACATCAACGAGCTCGGTTTCCAGAACATACTCTTTGTGTTCAAACCTTAGAAACATTTTAATGTTGCGGATTCAGTCATTATAGTTAGTGCCGTCCAACGTCACCTTTAAGCATAATGACAGAATCGAGGTGACATTACCGGGATTTGATTGGGGAACGGATTGGTCAGAAGACATCTGAACAAGAAGAAGGTAGTTTTAATTAGATATAATAATAATAATCCTTATATTCACCCAAGAATAAATATAAGGCTAGGATCCTACAATAACAATCTACAATACCGAAAAGGGATGGCGTAATCTATATTGTAAATTTTATAAGGTAGGCGAATGACGATTCAGCCAATTCCATCGCGGAAACATAATCTTATTATAATGGAATTCCTAGTTTCATTGAGATTTACCGAACTGTTCGATAGCATGTGTAAATCTCGGGAATGCACCGCTGTTTGTGACTGGGATACCGAGGATCACAAACCGGGTGTGAATAACCATGCAAATTGCTTGGTACTCTTGAAATCAATTGTCATCTCTAATTAACGTGCCGGTTATCCACACACGCTCCGTTAATAATGACAAAATCAAGAAACCCATTGCGACTCTTTGCGGACCCCAGTTGGCGTGCCGGTAAACCACACACGCTCCACCAACGTTCCACAAAGTGCAATGTGCAATTTCATGGATTAGCATCAATTCACATTTTTAACCTAAAGTAACTAGATTGGGGTTTGTTTTAAGGTTCTAGTACTTTCAATTATAGCATTATACTTTTAAGAGGCTTTAGCGGTTCTATCATACCCGTTCGGCTAACGACACTCGACTGACCAGGAGAGCGGTGGGTAAGAGTAGATACCCATTAGACTAACATTTTATAGTCAGTCGCCTTATACCATCTTTAGAGGACAGTTTCGTGAATGAGGCCTAATAACGGTAGACTAACCAATTTTCTTATATATATTAAATTAACTTTTAATCATAAATACATATAAGATATATTTTAATCTTATTAAAATATTTTAGAATTAATTTTATCTTAATTTTCGCAAATTTTTACTAATTTTTTGAAAATTTTAAATTAATTCTTTAAACTGATTTAATTGGTCTTTTAATTAATCAATTAATTGAACTAATTAAATCTAGGTTACATATTACCAAATTAATCAAATTAATTTTTCTATAATGGTCCTTGTGATTCTCGAAATTTACAAGCCAATCAAGAAGGTTCAAGTTATTTAATTAATCTTATTACCAAAAATAACAACATACTATTATGGCAAGCAAATCAAGCAATCAAGGGGGGACCAAAACGGATGGCGGCTAGGGTTAGGAAACCCTAGCCTTGAAATCGACAAGGCCATCTCCAAGGGTTTAATTTTTGCCAAAAACCCTTTGGCACAAAACTGTTCAAATCAAATCACAAGAAAACAAGCTAGTTCTCATACCACTGAAGGGTTTCTATGCAAACAATGAACACAAAAATTCCTATGGTTCACATGCAACCCTAATATGATCTATGTTTTCTTCTATGAAGATTAGAACTAAAAACCCTAAAGGATACAATTCAATTCTAAAGATGAATTAAGAAAACCAACCTTTGATCTTATGATCCTTCAAGCAAGAAGCAAAGAGATCCTACCTAAAATGCAAGTCACACCCAAGTAAGGAGAAGACAATCCAGCAGAGTAAGGGAGAGAGAGAGAGATGGCGTGAATATGGTGGTGCCAGGGGGTTCCTTACATAGCCTCCACAGGCTACACCTGAAACCCTAAGGAGCCTTCTAAGTGGGCAAGCCTACAAGTCACTTGGACCAGGCTTCTAAAACCCTAGAAGGGTTTTCGCCAAACCCTAGAGAGGACTCCATGGTGGCGCCACTTTTGGTCCCTGGCTTATCCCTTGCCAGTTATTCAACTATTGAATAATTACAAGTCAGCCCCTGCACTTTAATTAATTAATTTAATCACTAAATTAAATCCAATTAATTCTAGATTAAATCTCAATTAATTATTAAGTTTCTAATTAATATATTAACACTTAAATATATTAATAAGCCATCTATATATATTCTATTGATTTATTAAACCCTTAATAAATCAACCTTTCTCTCTACTGAACTGTACATCAATTCTCCAGCTATGAGGGTAACCCAAATGGACTTTGCTTTTATTCATAAGATAAATACAATTATAAGTCATGGCTTAGACACCTAATCCAACAGTATGCCCTTCCATCCCATGTTCAGGTGATGCAAGTTCACACACAGTATCACTGGTATAAAAACCACTCGCCTCCGGTTCTGGCGAAGGTGGTGAACATTTCCAACTTCACTCTAACTTATCTAATGAAACTTGCAATCTTTCAAGAGCATCAGCCTGGTCCTTCTGCACTTGGTGGGTGCTAGCCATGAGTTCCAATATTTTTTGGGTGTTTGACATGAGTACCCAAAGTCGGGCCCAAATTGCAGGATTTTCAGGTTGAGATGACTCCTCGGTCCACCATCCATTGTCATCGAATGATCCATTGTAGCAATCATCCTCGTAATAGTTGTCGGCCGGATTTTCATAATACTCATACTATTGATCCGGGTACATGTAATCGTCCATTATGAAGACGTACACATACCAAAAACCCAAAAACTAAAATCGAACATCAAAAATCAAAAACTAAGTCCTACAGATCACCTACTCTCAAGCTCACAAGTCCCTGGCAACGGCGCCAAAATTTGACATCGCAGCGGTCGTCATGCAGTCAAAAATAAGAAAATAAACCTCACTCTCACTTAGAATAGTGGAAGTCACGGTCGATCCACAGGAGTTACGTGGTCGAGACAGGTGACAGATTACCAACTGCAGTGTCACGCTACAGTCAGAGGACCTAGTTCCTAACTTTTGACTATTAATCCCAAAGAGCATAAACTAAACTAAAACTATCAACCAAACCTAGTCACTTACTGAAATCAGAAGTACATCTCCAATTCAGAAGCAAACAAAGGCAAATCAAACATCAAACACAATCCAAACACCAAACAATTCATTCACAAGCATAAAACACCGAAAAGAAGCAATTACTTGTAACCAAATGATTATCATTAACCAAATCATATTCAAAGGTTCCAAAACAGTAACCAAGAGATCTAAAAACAGAAACTAGAACTAAATATCAATGGTTGTCACTCCCAAAGTGTAACACCACGTTACTTTCGATAAGTAACTTTTCGTTAATCATGGCGTGATTACGATATAAAATAATGTTGTTAGTGTTTGGTAGATTAGAACACTTTTTAGATAGAGTTTTCGCGTGAAGAAAACGCCGAAAACGAGTAACCCGGGTCGTGCGAATTAAACTAGGTCGAGTTGGGAGACTTGAAACAACATTGGAAATCATTTAGATAGAACCCGGGTCGTGTTAGCCAACCTGGGTCGTGTTACATAAGAACCCGGGTCGGGTTCTGGAAACCGGGTCGGGTTTTGGAAACCGGGTCGGGTTCTGGAAACCGGGTCGGGTTCCGGTTGGAAGAAAAAGGGACTGTAAGGTGAGCACGGGTCGGGCCCTACAGCACGGGTCATGTTGTAAGCCAACCCGGGTCGGGTTTCTTGACACAGGTCGGGTTTCTTGCCGACCCCACCTCCTTTTAAATGCGATTTCAGCCCTTTTCTTGGAGAACTTTCGATCAAAACTCGCTCCCAAGCCCTAGAAAACACCCCCAAGGCCCTTGAAGTCGAATTGGAAGCCTAGGACTCGAGAATTTGAAGTAGGATTCGATATCTGGCTTCTTGAAGGTAAGATTACATGTTCTAGCTTCAATTGACGGGTTGATTTGCTTGGGAAGGGAAAGTTCCAGGTGGTATTGATTACCCACCTGCAACTATAGAAGTAGTAGTATGAAATTCACGATTTGGATGTATAGTAGGGTTGTGATTCAAACCCTAAAGCTTGCTATTGGTTATAGTTGAGTAGATAGAACTATTGGAAGTAAATACAAGGTATTCACACATGTGTGGTGTGTATGTGGTATGTTGTAGGTGTTGAAAGAGGTGAGAAGACACCTTGGCCTACAAGTTGTACTATCTGGAACGGGGTAAAGCTGTTATTACAGGTGAGTAACTTTACCTACATGCTAATGGTAACATGTTATGTGTGTATAAGATGCTAGTTGTTTCACAAGCATGTAGATATTACTAGGTATGAGTACTATGTAATCCGGATGTATTAAGTGTTATAAATGACTTGTTATTACAGGTGAGTTTTGTAATTATACACAAGATGATACATGTAGTAAATTACATGTAAATTATGTAGACACATAGAGAATCCTATGTGATTGTATGTGTTAGAAGTTTATAGTTACGATGTGAAGTAACTGGTATTGAGATGAGAGTCTCGTGTACATTTGAAATGAGATTTACATATATTACAATATGAGTACATCTGAATAGGTACAACAGTGATATTAGTGGTTTGCTTAAGGAGTACTTAGCAACCGTAGATAAGTATGCAGAATGATTATATATATGGTAAAATATATGCAGTATGCTGTATTATGTATACAACACTTGTGATAAGTTTACAGGTATGCAGAGACGGTTGGGTACGAGTACCTTACAGTCATGATGTTGAGTCAATGAAAAGACAAGACCGGATAAGCCATGAGTCAATGAAAAGAAAAGACCGGATAAGCCGTGAGTCAATGAAAAGACAAGACCGGATAAGTCGTGAGTCAATGAAATGACAAGACCGGATAAGCCGTGAGTCAGTGAAAAGACAAGACTGGATAAGCCGTGAGTCTATACGAGATCGGGATATGTGTGTTTACATGTGATGGGTTGATACCCAAGTGTAGAGCAAAGATAGAATTTATTTGTTAGAGATTGGATTTGATATCCAAATATACGGCCCTTATGGCTAGGAGATTGGGCTAAGCGTCCAAGTATAATAGCCTTTATGGCTAAGCGGTTGGGGTTAATTACCCGATATATTGCAGAAACCTTGTGGTTCGTAATGGCCTTGTAGCTGGGTTTAACAACTTAACATATGGTAAGAATCTTTGTGAAACATGTATTGACCTACATGGCTAAGAGAAGGGGCTTAATTACCTAACATAAGTGATTAGAGCTTTTGTGCTCACACTACAATAATGGCAATAATGAGTCTTAGCGACTCGAAACTGTAGAGGATGAGGAAGAGTTGGATATAAAGCCCCTGTGAAGAGTTGAATATAAAGCCCTTGTGGCTTACGATCAGAAAGGTTGTAAGGTAGAAGATTTCATGTTGAAAATTAGTATGATGAAGTACCGTGTGGTGTTACCGAGTAGTGATACCGAGTTGACGGTTAGGTGTATACTTGTGTAAGTTGTATTACACCGTAATTGTTTTTAGTGGTTTAGGTATCGGTAGATACCAGTGCAACTATAGAAAGAATATTGGTAGTTATTAATAATGAAATATAACTGGTTTGATATGTTTATATTAACCAGTACTTATAAGTGGTTACAGGAGATAACTACACCCACGAGTTGGGTGATGTATTACGTTTAACACGAGTTATTCATGTCGTTATATTGTTACTCACTAAGCTTTGTAGCTTACGTGTTTGTGTTGTATTGTGTACAGGTAAGCGGTTGTAGCGCCCGGCTCAGATCGTGGGAAGATTCTCGATGGTAACTTCTTGTAGATTCCAGAGCACACGAGTACCCATTTATACTATTTATGTTATAAATGCGAAAAAAAATTTCTGGGTATACTCTGTGTTGAAACTGGGCATTACAAGTTGGTATCAGAGCCGTGGTTTAAGTGAATTAGGTGTCTATAGAGTAGATTCCTAGACTTAAACCTTGAAAGATAGTAGATTGTATTATTAAATTAAGTATATATTAACATGCGTGTTATATATATGACTTAATTATTGCTAATTTTGAAGTATATGAAGTATTTGGAGTAATTCGATTTTCGAAATTTAGGGCTGAGAGCCCGAGTGGTGGCCGAGTTCATCTTAAGACTCGGTATAAAGAGGGGCTAGTGGCCCAGCGGAAAGAAATTCGATAGAATTGTGGGTAATAATTTTGATATTGTACATAAATTACTACCTATTGTTGTAGATATACACGGAAAAGCAGAGGAGTCGTTTTGAGACTCGATGAATAGAGAAGGAAGAAAAGTAGTAAAATGTCCACGAGAGTTGTGAGCAGCAGTTATAGAAAAAGGTACGTAAGTTATTTCTTGAAATAACAAATGTGTAGTTGGAGCCGGTGACTATTAAAGAGCCGGTAGACCACACCATGGTAAGGTTCAAGATGAGGATGGACCAATTAATGTTAATAGAAAGCGATCGACATATATTAAAAATTTAATAGAGTCGGTAAATGTGTGGAATATGGTAAGGAAAAGTTGTTAGCGATGTTTCCTTTGAAAGAATTGCACCATATTGGTGGCAAGTGTTAGTAGAACTCTGTGAAATAACGTATAGATGTTAAAGAAGAGGCGAATAGCCTTATGTGTTATTTAATTGAGCCCTTGTGGCTGAAATATTATAAGTAATAGAATTTGGATTCGCGGTGAACCGATATTGTGGAATTTATATGATTAAATTCTATAAATGTGGTACGTTAAAATAAGTGGTCTCAGATAATTAAATGAGAATCACTTCCCTTTTCTTACTAGTAAAATGGGTATATGAAAGAATAATTGGATTGTCTAAATACAACTTATGCAGTTGGGAAAGATAGAAATAAACACTTTGGCTGGCTAAGCCAGGATGTTAGAATGTCGTTGTTTAGCTATGTATAGCTTATTGAGAAGTTGTGATCATTCCTTGTTAGGAATGCAAATAAAGAAAATAAAGTTAGCTTTAAAAGAGTTGTGTGTGCTTGGAAGGGAGTAGCTAGTAGAATTATACTCGAATGAGTACGATAGTGATTTCAGTTGTGACTGAGGGAATTTTTGCTTCCTTAGTAAAATCAAACCGATTACTATTAAAGACGGAAAATATCAAGAATAAAGTAGGTATACTAGCTAACCTTGTTGTGCATTGTATACGTGTATGTATATACCGGTGTTAGAAGTTCTGAGGAACTCTGTATATAGAAAGTGATAATAGTGACCAAAAAGTAACGCATAATGACGAATTTGTGTTTCTTTTATATGAAGAATGTAATTGGTTAGTTTTATAACAGAAGTTTCCACTGACGAGTATAAGTGGTATAAATTGCATAAAAGTTAAAAGTATGTTGATACTTAAACAGAAGATGCGTGTTTTAATTGTGAATAAAGTAGTTATCTCCCCAAATATCATTCATGAATGAATGCATCTGAGATCAGAGAATGGTACGAGGTACCACGATTTGATTGGAGGATAGTGCAAAGTACCGTGAACGGGTATTGATTAGTAATGGTAGTAGACGGTACGAGGTATCGTGATTTGATAATATGTAACAATTGGTATAAATTACCAGCCGGTAATACTTTGTGGTAATGGGTATGAAGATACCATATAGTTGTATAGTACTAGGGTACTATGTAATAAGTAAAATGATAGTACAATGTTGTATATGATATAAAAGTTACAAGTTAAGTAGTAACTGGTTGGGATTAAGTATGCCGAGTACATACAAACCAATTTTGTGCTGTAGTATACCATATGTAATATGTTAATGTGTAGTTAATACTAGACACGTTTAAGTCTAGTATGCAGATGTTGTAAATTGATGTACAGAGTAAAAATGAATGCAGAACTGTGGTGATTGGCAAGACGCACTAAGCAGATACTCATGGTTCGATAAAACTGAGTATGTGCAGCTCGTAGTGCTGAGCAAAGAAACACAGTCTAATTCACTATTGTGATAGTGAGATAGATTATAAGTAGTGACGAGACGAGGACATCATTACTACGTGTGATGTGTTGTTTGAGAACAAAAATAGACGTGTAATAGAAGTTTTGTATAACATATGTTACGTGTATGGTGATCACGTAGTGAATATCTAGTGATCATATGTAGTATGTAGCAATCACATCATGACTAATTTTGTGATTATAAGTAGTAGTAAAGATATGTGGTAGTTGCACATTGAATACTTTACAACCATGTAGCAGGTTGTGACTGCGTATATGTGTATATGAGTATACACCGTAGAAATGTTGAATGATTATACTGTATGATGCAAAAAATAGTGTACAGTAAGGAAAGTAGATTATATGAATGTGATCTCGGTTGTGATTGATAGGACCATTTCCTTAGCAATCAAACCCATCACCACCAAGACGAGGGTTATATAAAAGTTAGAGTTCCTATCGTGTAATGGGAATTCAAATCTAAATGGGAATGCAGGTTTGTAATGAAACCTTGACCAATTTGACAAGTCGTTAAGAGATTCCGAGGACGGAATCTTTTGAAGGGGGGAAGAATTTGTAACACCACGTTACTTTCGATAAGTAACTTTTCGTTAATCATGGCGTGATTACGATATAAAATAATGTTGTTAGTGTTTGGTAGATTAGAATACTTTTTAGATAGAGTTTTTGCGTGAAGAAAAAGCCGAAAACGAGTAACCCGGGTCGTGCGAATTAAACCAGGTCGAGTTGGGAGACTTGAAACAACATTGGAAATCATTTGGACAGAACCCGGGTCGTGTTACATAAGAACCCGGGTCGGGTTCTGGAAACCGGGTCGGGTTCTGGAAACCGGGTCGGGTTCCGGTTGGAAGAAAAAGGGACTGTAAGGTGAGCACGGGTCAGGCCCTATAGCACGGGTCGTGCTCAAGCCAACCCGGGTCGGGTTTCCTGACACGGGTCGGGTTTCGTGCCGACCCCACCTCCTTTGAAATGCGATTTCAGCCCTTTTCTTGGAGAACTTTCGATCAAAACTCGCTCCCAAGCCCTAGAAAACACCCCCAAGGCCCTTGAAGTCGAATTGGAAGCCTAGGACTCGAGAACTTGAAGTAGGATTCGATATCTAGCTTCTTGAAGGTAAGATTACATGTTCTAGCTTCAATTGACCGGTTGATTTACTTGGGAAGGGAAAGTTCCAGGTGGTATTGATTACCCACCTGCAACTATAGAAGTAGTAGTATGAAATTCACGATTTGGATGTATAGTAGGGTTGTGATTCAAACCCTAAAGCTTGCTATTGGTTATAGTTGAGTAGATAGAACTATTGGAAGTGAATACAAGGTATTCAAACATGTGTGGTGTGTATGTGGTATGTTGTAGGTGTTGAAATAGGTGAGAAGACACCTTGGCCTACAAGTTGTACTATCTGGAACGGGGTAAAGCTGTTATTACAGGTGAGTAACTTTACCTACATGCTAATGGTAACATGTTATGTGTGTATAAGATGCTAGTTGTTTCACAAGCATGTAGATATTACTAGGTATGAGTACTATGTAATCCGGATGTATTAAGTGTTAGAAATGACTTGTTATTACAGGTGAGTTTTGTAATTATACACAAGATGATACATGTAGTAAATTACATGTAAATTATGTAGACACATAGAGAATCCTATGTGATTGTATGTGTTAGAAGTTTATAGTTACGATATGAAGTAACTGGTATTGAGATGAGAGTCACATGTACATTTGAAATGAGATTTACATATATTACAATATGAGTACATGTGAATAGGTACAACAATGATATTAGTGGTTTGCTTAAGGAGTACTTAGCAACCGTAGATAAGTATGCAGAATGATTATATATATGGTAAAATATATGCAGTATGCTGTATTATGTATACAATACCTGTGATAAGTTTACAGGTATGCAGAGACGGTTGGGTACGAGTACCTTACAATCATGATGTTGAGTCAATGAAAAGACAAGACCGGATAAGCCATGAGTCAATGAAAAGACAAGACCGGATAAGCCGTGAGTCAATGAAAAGACAAGACCGGATAAGCCGTGAGTCAAGGAAATGACAAGACCGGATAAGCCGTGAGTTAGTGAAAAGACAAGACCGGATAAGCCGTGAGTCTATACGAGATCGGGATATGTTGTGAACCTTTTGTGTTTACATGTGATGGGTTGATACCCAAGTGTAGAGCAAACATAGAATTTATTTGTATAGAGATTGGATTTGATATCCAAATATACGGCCCTTATGGCTAGGAGATTGGGCTCAGCGTCCAAGTATAATAGCCTTTATGGCTAAGCGGTTGGGGTTAATTACCCGATATATTGTAGAAACCTTGTGGTTCGTAATGGCCTTGCAGCTGGGTTTAACAACTTAACATATGGTAAGAATCTTTGTGAAACATGTATTGACCTACATGGCTAAGAGAAGGGGCTTAATTGCCTAACATAAGTGATTAGACCTTTTGTGCTCACACTACAATAATGGCAATAATGAGTCTTAGCGACTCGAAACTATAGAGGATGAGGAAGAGTTGGATATAAAGCCCTTATGAAGAGTTGAATATAAAGCCCTTGTGGCTTACGATCAGAAAGGTTGTAAGGTAGAAGATTACATGTTGAAAATTAGTATGATGAAGTACCGTGTGGTGTTACCGAGTAGTGATATCGAGTTGACGGTTAGGTGTATACTTGTGTAAGTTGTATTACACCATAATTGTTTTTAGTGGTTTAGGTATCGGTAGATACCAGTGCAACTACAGAAAGAATATTTGTAGTTATTAATAATGAAATATAACTGGTTTGATATGTTTATATTAACCAGTACTTATAAGTGGTTACAGGAGATAACTACACCCACGAGTTGGGTGATGTATTACGTTTAACACGAGTTATTCATGTCGTTATATTGTTACTCACTAAGCTTTGTAGCTTACGTGTTTGTGTTGTATTGTGTGCAGGTAAGCGGTTGTAGCGCCCGGCTCGGATCGTGGGACGATTCTCGATGGTAACTTCTTGTAGATTCCAGAGCACACGAGTACCCATTTATACTATTTATGTTATAAATGCGAAAAACATTTTCTGGGTATACTCTGTGTTGAAACTGGGCGTTACACAAAGATACTAGCCTATGATTTCTAACTATTAAACTAAATGAAAATTAAAGATAAAAACACAAAAATACCAAAAAGTGGTTCTTGAAGCTGAATCTCGGTGTCAAAGAGCCTTAGGGGTCGATTTTACAATAGGTCTTCACTCGTTTTTTTGACCTAAAAGCCTTTATTTATTGTTGCAAAAATCTCAAGACCGCAGCGCGCTTTTATGGATCCCAAGTCGCGCGTAGGGGTTTATCCCCGTTTTATCGGAATTTGAATTCTTTCCACCGCGTCGCGCCTTTATGATTTCCGCGGCGCACGTACGTCTTTTCCTGATTTTGCCTTGATCTTTAAACTTCTTCTAAATTGCACGCTTTTAGTCCCTGTTTTCATTATTTCTTTCCAAACAAGTGCTGGCACGAAAAGTGAGAATACCATGATGTATATGATACAATTTCACTAAGAATAGGGCTCAACAACGACTAAAATATGTGATATTACTAGGCGTTGTCATGGACTTCATGAAGATACTATTTCTCCGATAGACGGCATTCCTATATCGGCTCCTAAAACAGGAGAAGTTTGTCCAGACCTCTTCGAGAAAGTACATTTCTTTGTGTTTCAAAATACATCTGAAGTGGAACCGTACATCATGTCAGTTTTTGTTTTGTCTATGCTTACATACTTTTTTGTAGTTTTACACTAAAGCTTTAAACTTTTTCTAGGAGACACATGCAATTTTTGCACAAATACCATACTAAACAACAAAATCATCTCCAGCAAGAGCACACTAAAACGTTTGCTACTTGGTTACAGCACGAGGTATATTGTTTTTTTATGTATGAGTTACATTTTATAGCAATGTACTATGCATGTTGGATGCACCACCCGAATGTTTTCTTTACCTGTTATAGCAATGTACTGTGCATGTTGTAGGTATTTGCCAATTTTGGTAGGATTTTTTGACATTGTTTATCTGTAAAAATTAAGTGTAGCTATTTACTACCCATCTTCTACTTTTCAAGTATATAGAGAGTCACAAGTCTGCAAAGATAGTGTACCAGCGACTCTTGATTGGCTTTCACATAAACCAAACATCAATGTACTGAAATATGATGTATATGCTATCAATGGATACACATTCCGTACAAACAGTTGAGAATGTAAAGGTTACCAAGACAATGGTGTTAGTGTTGTTGTAACAGACACACATATTTCCAAAGATGTTGTTACCCATGTTAAAAACACTTATTATGGTGTTTTACAAGAGATATGGGTATTAGATTATAATTTCAAAAGATTCCTATTTTTAAGTGTGATTGGGTAGATAGTAGAAATGGGGTGAAGAAGGATAAACTAGGGTACACACTTGTGGAACTAAAAACGCTGGGCCATAAGGATGATCCCTTCATATTAGCCTCACAAGCACAACAAGTCTTTTACGTGGCAGACCCAATCGATCACAAAAAATCTATTGTCTTCAAAACACCTCCCAAGAATTACAGAGATGCGTACGATGATGTAGATGAAGAATTTAGTACTACAGTTTGTCCTAAAAATGACAATATATTGCCACGTCTAAACCCAGTTGACTTGCATAAGGAAAATGATTATTTTCGTACTGATTGTCAGGGTATTGTTATACGTAAGGTATGTGTACCTTCATCATAGCCTAATGTTTACATATATCAGATATCAACTCTACATTTGTATAAAATTCATGCTTTAAACAATTATTTTTGTTTGTAGAAGGAGAAGGCAAAGGACAAACAAGTTGATGCAGGGGATATGTAATCCACTTACTTCCAGAAAAGACATTACACAATTTCTTACAAGTTCCCTTGATTGTGCATGCTATTAACTAATCCATATGGTGATTCCGCACCAACTTGACATAATTAACCCTTTTTTTAAACATTTTGGTTAATTGTACCATATACAACAATTTTTTGGGATTTTCTATTTAATAATATTTATCTACTTAGCCATTGCTTTTTGGTTTGTGTGATCATAATAAAAATCGAGACCTTTAAAGTTTAATGCTATTACTGGTATTTTTTGTGATCATAATACCAATGGAGACATTTGGACATAACATAACACAAAACACATGGCAATTACATATCAATAGTCACACTTTCAATGAACATAAAATATGTATAATACCCATTAGTCACCGTTGCATACCTACATAAACATTTTAAATTTTTATGATGACCATTTTTACCTTTAGACATAACATAACACAAAACACATGGCAATTACATATCGATGGTCACACTTTCAATGAACATAAAATATGTAGACTACCCATTAATCACCATTGCATACCTACATAAACATTTTTAATTTTTATGATGACCATTTTTTACCTTTGGACATAACATAACACAAAACACATGGCAATTATATATCGATGGTCACACTTTCAATGAACATAAAATATTTAGACTACCCAAACAATGGTTTTCTTATTCAACTATATTTACCTATGGACACGCTTTTTAATTCTACGCTCACCAAATACTACATACAGTCACACATATTTAAATTTTCCAATACAATTGATCATATTTTGACACATGTAATAAAAATGCATATGACAATAAGCCACTTAAACCGAATTCTTTTCTTACTTTTAATATGTAACCAATAAACACCATCCTATGGACACACGACTATTTTATGTGGCCATATTTGTTATCTTTTTGGACACATTAGATTTGATGTGGCCATATTTGTTATCTTTTTGGACACATTAGATTTGATGTGTCCAATATGGCACAATCACACAGTCACATGTACAATTTCCTCATGTGACCATTACATATCTATAATCTCTAATAAAATAAATATCACATTCTTAAAACGGTACATGTGGGTGATTGTATCATTTGGTCACATTGAAGTCCAGTGTCATGAATGAGTGTCATATTTTTGTAAATAAGTGTTTTCATTGTTTTGTTTCTCTATAAAATGGTCACACAAACTAATTTACATGTATCCATAAACGTTCTCGAAATTTCATCAGTGCCCTTTGGCCACACTTTTTTAAAAAAATGTCGCAGGCGTTTTTCGATCAAGTGTGACCAATGTGCGATTTTGTACTAGTGCATGTTAATTTTTCATAAAGAAGTTAAACCTTCACACTGACATTATATCAAACAGTTAACGTGTGTGAAATGAAAGTAAAAAAGAAACACCAAAATACCTGTTCTATATCTCCAAGTTTCAAACATTCCACCAAATAAGCAAATCAAAGAAATCGACATACCTTTGGGTTGTAATGCCCCGTTTTTCATACACCTTAAATGGTGAAAAACTTTTATAAAAACATTATGTGACAAAATGTCAACTTAAAAAAACTTTTCTCTTGACATAAAGTCATGTCTTAAAATTTTGGTCCCAACAAAAACATTTAAGTTTTAACAAAATGTTTAAACAACTTTGGGGGTTAGAACTCCATATCATACTACACCATAGAAAGCAAGTTAGGATACAAACCGTTACATCGGCCAAAGCTCACTCCTTCTAAAATCCCAATTTCTTCGAGTCATCTACTTGCTTCTATCACCCGTGTCTAGAACCTGGGATACATGTCCTGAAAATAAAATACGTAAGACGAAAACGTCTCATGAGATACATGAGTTTTAGACACAAAACATTTATAAACAAAACATATATCATTTTCAAAACCCTTGTAATCAAATCATATCATAACACTTGCTGTTAAAATCATAATAACTAAAACATGCTGTTAAAAGCATAATAATTGAACATGTCATCGTTTTGCTTTTAAAGACTTTCATAAGAAGTTTGTCATTATAAAACTTTCATTACTTAAACTTGATTGGTTATCAAACACATTTGGATTTTTATACGTAGGGCCTTAATCACTCTTGGTGATACTCCAAGTCTATACTGAGATGGTAAGAACATAATCAAACCACCTCAGCATCTTATCACATGCTTTGACTGGTATCATAACATGCTTGATTTTTATACTTAGGGCATTAATCACTCTTGGTGATACCCTAAATCTATACCAGAATGGAGAGAACTTGATCAGTCTATCCTGGCATCATTAGCTTAGGACATCTACTTCACGAAGGGGTCGGTACCACCCCAGTAGACTCCTCTAGATTCCGTTACGGGAATCTCATCGCCCAGGCACAAGGAGCTATGTTCCTTGTTGACATTGTTGTATAATTAAGTACCATTCATTCATAACATTTCTTTGCTTGCATTAAATACTAGTCATTCATAAACATAACATTGCCAGTTATCAAAACATTCATTTGCAAATACATTAAGGCTAGATGCCAAAACATTCTTTCATAACAATAAATGGCTCAATGCCAAAACATTCTTTCATAACTTTCATAGGCTAAATGCCAAAGCATTCTTTCATAACTTTCATAAGCTAAATGCCAAAACATACTTTCAAATAATTATGGCTTGACGCTAAAACATACTTTCAAATCATTATGGCTTGATGCCAAAACATACTTTTCAAATCATTATGGCTTGACGGCAAAACATTCTTTTCAAATCATTATGGCTTGACGCCAAAACATACTTTTCAAATCATTACGGCTTGATGCCAACACATACCTTTCAAACATAGTAGGCTTAATGCCAAAACCATAATTTCATAGACGTAGTACAACACTTTCATAAACATGACATAAGCAAAAAGGCTTGCATTTCGTTCTATATTTGAAAGTCACATAAAGATTTATAAATACTTTTTCATGTACCCCATAGTGGGAAAAAGCCACATGTACTCACCTTAGTAGCTAGGTACGTCTAGCTACACTAATCCACTTTCTCAATACTTTCCTTGCTTCCAAGCGTCCTTCAAATCTCTATTAATTTAATAGAAGATTAGAACTTATTTCGCAACTAAACATAAAACGTTTGTCTACTCATTCTTAGAGTACTTCTATTCATTATCTAATCTCATACTAAGGTTTAAGTATGACTCCTAAGCATCATAACAATTTGGACAAATTTACCCCTTTTGTCCCATTTTGACCAAAAAGTGTATTTTCAGGTTTTACAATGTTATTTTAGCAACTTTCAAATTTTTTACTTCTTTTTAATCTTACCTTAACACTTAGATGTCAAAACACCTTTCACTTTACTCATTTATGTCGTTTTGGCAAAATTTAACGAATAAATTTTCTAAAAATAGAAACCGTTATAAATCATTTTATTTTCCGTTTTCTTGAAGCTAATACATTCCCAACACTTCATAAATGACATTTCAATTCAATCTTTGATGGGTTTTAACCAAACTATGAACATAATATCACTTAAGTTCACATACACCGTAAAGGATCTATGTTTTCATCTATTGAACCTATAACTATGAACAAAATAAGAATAAAAATTTTCATAAAGAAAAACTAACCTTTTTTATCATTAGATCTCTTGGAAGCAAGCACCACAAGTGTAATGCCTCTAATGGCTCACACCCAAGAACTTAGCAAGGAAGAAAGCAAGATAGAAAGGCTGGAGAACCCTTAGAATGGCGTGAATAATGGGGAGGAGAAGCCCTCTATTTATAGTCCAAAACTGATAAGTCCTATGACAGATAATTGCCATAGTTAAGCTTCTGATATGATAACTGACTCGCCTAGGTCGTCATGCGGTCAAAAATAGTAAAATACCTCACTCTCACTAGTACAGTGGTAGTCAGGGTCGATCCACATGACTTTCGTGGTCAAGACAAGACGATAGCTTGCCAACTGTAGTGTCACGCTACAGCAGGATGGACTAACTTCTACTTTCCCAAAAATAATCCAAAAACACATTTCCAAACCAAATCCAAAACAAAGCATAAACTAAATGAAACTTAAACTAAAATCTAACCTAATTTGCTTACTGAAATCAGAAGTGAAATTCAGAATCAGAAACAAACAAGATCAATCCAAAGCATCCAAACATTCAAATACCAAAATAGCGAAAAATACCAATAAACATGGAACCAAATGATTACTTGCATAAACTTCAGATCCAAAACATTCAAAACAGTAACAAACGAAATTCACAAACTTTAACCTAATGCTAATGGTTGTCATACCCAAAAACACTAAGCTACAAGCTTAAAACAACTAAACTAAAACTAAAAGTAGAGTGAAAACATAAAAGTACCACAATGGGTTGCTGAAATCTTAAAACTTGAGTCAAAGTAGCCGTAAATCCACCTTAGGGTCTGATCTTTGCCTCCGAAATTCGACCTAAAAGACACTATTTATAGTTGTGGAAAATAAGGAGCCGCGCCGCGCAGAGCTGATAACTGCGGCGCGCGTAGTGCCTTATCCCCGTTTTCTCGCAGTTTGAATTCTTCCACCGCTTCATCTATTTGACGTGGCGCGTTGTGCACATTTGCATACCGCGGCGCGCGTGTTCAGACGACTGAAATTGACTTTATCTTCAAAACTTCTTCATTTGTCCACTTTTAACCCCTGTTTATAACTTTTCTTTGAAAACAAGCACTGACACAAAAAGTGAGAATACCAATGCATATATGATATATTTTCACCAAGAATAGGTCTCAACAACGACTAAAATACTTGATACTAGTAGGCGTTATCAAACACCCCACACTTGTGCCTTACTTGTTCCCAAGCAAGAGAGTTTTTAACAGATTTTAACTAAGACTCAAACAATTTTTGAATGTGTTCAATTTCAAAGCTTATTGTCCCAGGAGTTACATTGAAATAGTTTGTGAAAACATAACCAGAATATCCTTTGGAATTTATGACTTTCTAAAGAACCATTGATTACAAATTTTCTATCCACAGTGAAGTGTACGTACTCATTCAGATTATAAAGGTCATAAAAGACTATCCATGACTTTCGATGTTGTCTGTGTAACGAGTTTTCAGAAATACCATCCCAGACCAGACGATCTTAGGTGGCAAGGTGCATAAGTCCCACCCATTTTAGACTTACCGGCTCGAACAACAAAGGCCACTGATTGACAGTCCCTTCCTAAATTCCAATCTTAAAATACTCTAATCTTCTAACTCTTAAAACTCAACTTAGTTGACTAAACTCATAGCATGATAACAACTAAATAGTATTTCTTGAAACATACCAAAGCTATAACATTCACAAACTATTCGTTTCAAAATTACAATCTATTAAACATTTTGAAAAATTGCTAAAATTTTTTAAAAGTTTGATCATTTTTGCAAAAAATTAAAAAACACTCTTTCGACCGTCCACACCCCACACTTAAAACCGTACAACGTTCCCGTTTTACAAAATTATTTCAAAACTAGGGAGAAAGAGTTACCCCATAGACGGTTGACTGCTTGATGGAACTCGGTTGTCACAGGTTACAAAAACACGAACATTTCACGCTTCAAATTCCAGGAGTTGTAGCGCAACAGTAAAACACGCCAGTGATCATGGCAAGTGGAGGGGGCACGGGGACCCCACACTTGCCTAAAACAACTGCTCCACAGATTCTCCATTGGGTATTACATGCATCACTCACAAACACATTAAATGCAAACAGAAACAACTAACTAAAATATAAACAAACAAAAATAAGATAGTGTCATAGGTTTGGTACAAATATTTCCAAAAAAAAAGTGAAAGAAAATACATCAATCATCTCGGCGTATCCTAGAGGGACCCGCCTCATGGTCATGTGCTGTGCTCTGGCTGGGAAGGGTCGTGGGCGTCGCCCCTCCTAAGAAGCCATCTCCAATAAGATCTCCCCAATCCACGTCAGCTGATCCTCAATGCTGGTAACCCTATCATCCAGATCTCGAACGACTGTCATCACCTCTGACAGTTGCAGCTGTGGCTCTGCTGGTGTAGCAACTCTCCGGCGTCGCCTCGCTGGTCCCTCCTCATGGGCTGGTCGGGGTGCCCGTGGTGCCTCTGTCGCTACCCTCATGTATTGACCTGCCTGCGGCTGATGAATAAGCCCCATATTCTCCAAAAATCGGGCTGTTGTGCGCACAGGTGGTATCGCTGTCAAGGTTGCTATGGTCCCGGCGGTAAACAGGCTATATGATCGGGCCAAGCGGGTAATGTAATGCTCGCCGGCCATGGGGCTGCTGCTAGACACACCCGCAACACGAGTGGACAAGGAGATCGCTAAGGAAAATGGAGGAATATGGTGGGATCGAGAAGCGCCCACATGAATGTCATGTCCTCACCGGACACCTTTTCATCTCCTTGCTTCTGCATAACAGAAGTGGAGATGATACGGTGCATGAGGCGATGTAGCGGGTTGCGGAGCTGACTCTCCCTGGCCGACCCCGCCTCAAACTGAACATTGGACAACGTGGTCTAAATAGCTGCATTACCATCCCGGTCGGGCTGGCCCTGAATACACGCCTGAAGAAAAGGTGTAAAGTGGCGGCACTGGAGCTCCTCCTCCGTGTAGATCCCCGTGCGTCTCCCAAACTCCCAGAGGTTGCACTCCCGGCTCACTCCTCCTAATCTGAAGCTGATCAGCCTGGACCGTGCCTCCCGTGAGGCTGGTGCGTAGTGAACAGTGGAAAGGAACTCCAGAAGAAGCTCCATGTAGACTGTATCGTCCTGATTGGCCATCAGCCTCTCCCAGCCGTGGCACGTGAATGTGAACCCCCCAGCAGACCAGGTGCGGTGGAGAAATGGCTCGATCTCGGCCTATAGTCCAGCCTGTGTAAGCATATCCCGGTCCAAAATGGTCACCTCTAACACCCGACGAGTAATCAACTCATCCCTCTACTGTATATACTCGGGTGTACTGTCTAGAATCTCTGGAAATTTGAGGAATCGGTGGTCATGCCTGAAAGGCATCTGTCCTTATTGGCAATCAGCCTCTCCCAGCCATGGCACATGAATGTAAACCCCCCAGCAGACCAGGTGCGGTGGAGAAATGGCTCGATCTCGGCCCACTACCCGCCCTGTGTAAGAATATCCTGGTCCAAAATGGTCGCCTCTAACACTCGACGAGTAATCAACTCATCCCTCCGCTGTATATACTCGGGTGTACTGTCTAGATTCTTTGGAAACTGGAGGAATGGGTGGTCACGCCTGAAAGGCATCTGCATATAAAAGAAACCACACACGAGAAAATATTTTGCAATTTTAGTCCTTTTCTTCCCCAGCGAGGCGCGGCGCGGCCCAAGAACAGGGCACAGCGCGCCGTAGCCTGTTACGAAGCCAAAACCCAAACTCCTCGATTTTCACCTGTTAACTCGATCCAATACCACTACAAGGTAGCCTAAGTACCGACTAGCCCCTCTAGGGTGTTGATTTTTTAAACAAAACACCCTACGAGCCAGCATTGCTGATTTCTATGTTTTCTAGTTTTTTTAAGAAATCATCCAATTTCACAGCCTAATTGCTTGTAATAACTAGTGTAACTAAGTTAGAACAACATACCTCAATCGTAGTAATCAAATACACGAGAGAAACACGAGAAAAAACTTGGTTGATCGGAGCTCTGTAGCGCGGCGTGCGTGTTTGTGTGTGCGATAAGGGAAGCGACGTACCTTTATAAAGGGTTCTGACCGATCGTTTCCCGCAACACGGGTATAAACAAACCGCGGCGAGTGTGTCCCCGATCCAACCCCTGCGCATCGGGTTGTTTTGCGTACGCGCGACACGCCATACTCCATACCGCAGCGTAGCATTCAATTTTTCCAAAATCCTTCGTGTAACCCCACACTTGCCTTGAACCAATAACACCTACAAAGATGATAACAATATTTTCCTAATTACTCCTAAGAAACACTATACCTAACCTATAATGGATGGATTGCCTCCTAACAAGCGCTAAGTTTAACATCTTCAGGCAGACGGATTCCTTCTACTCTTCCTAATCTTCCCGTGGCATTGTCCTTTTCATTTCCGGAGCAACATTATGGACCAGCGTTGCGAGCAATGTCGTAAGTTGTGTCATTCGATCACTGACTTGGCTAATCCACTGCTGTTGTGCGCCCAAGAGCTGGAAGACTTTCGCCTCCCTACATCGTGCGTCTTTTTCGTATTGTTGATGCCTTAACTCCATCATTTCCATCATATCGAGCAGCTGCACTTTGTCGACAGTTGATAGCGGATGTTGCTTTGCCTCCCATAAGATCTTCTCTTTTCCATCTTCACCTGCTTGTGTCCATATATTTCCTTTATCCTTGGTTCCTGGTACCATAAGCGGATTGCTGCTCCAATACTTATCATCATACCCTTTTGGTAGAGATATAGGACACCTGAACATGTTTAACCTGTGTTTCCTCGTCCTGAAGGAGATATCTAAATCTCCAGTCTTGCAATCAATAACAGCACTAGCTGTAGCCAAAATGGACGTCCCAAGATCAGTACGGGCGTGTCCTCTAAACTCTCGTATTCCATGACGAGGAAATCCACGGGGTAAAATAAATCACCCATTTTTACTATCACATTAGTTAACTTGCCTCTTGAAACCTTTGTTGACTGATCTGCTAGCTGCAATACCGTCTTTGCGGGCTCTAACTCTTTATTCTTATATTTTTCATACAAGTACCCTGGCAACACGTTAACACTTGCTCCTAAGTCCAACAACGTGTTCCTGATGACAACATCCCTTACCGTGACAGTAATCAACGGTGAAATGGGGTCCCTTTCCTTTTTAGGTAGTATCCCTAACAAAGCCTCGCTAGCTTTAACAGTCAGTCTTATCATATATGGTGTAGGCGTCTTATTCCTTCCGTTCTTTTCACACATCTCTTGAAGAATCCTTATATCTTCAGGAGCATTCTTAAGTTCATCCCACAAAGGTTGATTTATCGATGGTCCAATCGGTTTACTAAGCTCCTCCTGCTTCTTCTTTACTTTCTTCTCCTTCTTTTTCTTAATGTTAGCCACCACTGGCTGTTCATCCATTGGGACTTCCTTGTCCTCCTTGACTTGAGTATCATTCTCAATTTGAACATCTTCCTCGTTCTTATTCTCACCTTTCTCATTTTTAGACTCTTCCTCATTCTTAACTTCTTCCTTATATACTAGCAAATATTCTTCAGTGACTTTTCTCTATTCGGCCTCAACTGCGTTCACATGCTCCTTCCCCGCTCGTTGTGTATGATTTCGGTTTATTAATGTAGTACTGGGCAACTTTCCACTATCCCTCTTCCTTTGGTCCTCGGCCATCTGAGCAATCTGCCTCTCCATATTGGCAATGACCTTGGCGTTTGCCTGCGTTTGTTGCTAACTGGTGTTGAACAAATCATACATCTTTGCAATCATACTTTCTTGACTTTCTGGAGTATTGTTGCTAGTGCTAGTTGATCCCCTGTTGTTATTGCTATTCCTGTTCGGACTGCTGCTGTTTCCAGGCTGTTATTGTCGAGGTGGGTTTGAGGATTGACCCTGATAATTACTTTGCCTGTTGTTGTAAGAATTTTGGGTTCCCTGATTGTAAGGCCTATAGGATCGTGCGTTATTATATTGACCTTGACCCTGGCCTTGCAATTGATTGACATCATGCGTTCTCTATCCTGATTGACCACATTGTTGCTGATTCTGGGGCCCGTTTTGCAAGGTAGACATTAATCTGTCAAACTTTCTATTCAGCTCACCAGTTTCCTTCTTTACCTTTCTTCCAGTCTGCATCCGCTCCTACTGCTGCTACTGTGCTTACGGGCTTCCTGGTAGAGAAATTAGCCTTTGATCCATTACTAACTTGTTTAAGAAATCGCCAAGCATCGTCAGGATCTTGCATCATAATGGTCCCACTAGAGGATGAGTTGATCATCGCTTGGTTGGTTAAGTCCACACCATCAAAAATAACTTCACTAACTGCCATTTTGGGATATCATGGTGAGGGCACGATCTCATCAACTCCTTCAAACGCTCAAAAGCCTCGTGGAATGCCTACCCCGGCTTTTGCTGAAAATCTTGAATCGCTCGTCGGATATCGGTGGTTTTACTTGCTGGGTAGAACTCTTGCAAAAACATAGCCTTTAACTGCTCCCATGTGGTAATGCTATTAGGTTGAAGAGAAGTGAACCAATACTTGGCTTTGTCTTTCAAGGTGAATGGGAACAATCTTAACCTAAAGATATTCTTGTTGGTGTTCATAGGGGTATTGGCATTAGCTATGGCTATGAACTCATATAAATGATTATATGGGTCATCTTGCTTGTAACCCCTAAACTCAGGCAATATTCCTAAAAGTTGCGGTCTAATTTCTATCTGAGTGTCTACATTTTCAGGAATAAAAATGGTCAATGCATCGTCATACTCCCGAGGTTGGAAGTGCGATGCAACCAATTGCCCTCTTGGTTGTACGAAATATAAAGGTTGAACAAAATTACCGTTATAGTGATCATTGTTGTAACCTGGTTGACCTTGCGGTTGCTGCGGTTGTTGTATTCTTCGTGGAGATCCTCGACCTCGGTTCCATTGTTGTTGCTACTGCTGTGGAGGAATCCAGCCTTCATCCTCCTCGTCATATCCATGCTCGACCTCCTGGTATTGATATTGCTGTGGTGGAGGTTGTTGTGGTTGCACATATTGGGTTGGTTGTGGTAAGGTTTGAAAAGAGGGTTGTGGTTTAAAGATGGTTGATTGATAAGGTGGTTGTAATGGTTAGGATTATTGCGGTTGAAAAATGGTTGGTTGCTGACGTGGCGGTGGGTTGCCATCGCGGGTCGGCGCTCCCTATGCCATAGCAGCGGAAAAAGGGTTGGTTGTGGTTTGTCCTAAAGGTGGAACTGACGGCGGAGTGCATGCTGATATCGATGTGGGGGCTGAAACCGCACCACCAGTAGCACTCGTGCTAGCAAAATGAAATTCTGACACTGGGGGTATAAATGGAATTCCCCCTCCTGTTACCTCGCCCACAAGCTCATGGGTAACATCCTCTATACTAACACTAACACTACTGGGACTCATTCTATCTAGACGCCTACGCACACGATTCTTGCACGCGTTCGTTCGATTTTAGAGTCAAAAAGCAAGGGTGATGTTTGCCCACCCCGACGGGTACACATGCACTAGTGCAACACGCTCGCCAAAACCAAAAACAAAATACTAACCAACCTTAAACCTCAAAACTAAAACTAAAAATCAGAAAACTTTCCCTACAGATCGTCCTATCTTAAGCTCACAACTCCCCGGCAACGGCGCCAAAATTTAACACGCCTAGGTCGTCATGCGGTCAAAAATAGTAAAATACCTCACTCTCACTAGTACAGTGGTAGGCAGGGTCGATCTATAGGACTTTCGTGGTCAAGACAAGACGATAGCTTGCCAACTGTAGTGTCACGCTACAGCCGGAGGGACTAACTTCTACTTTTCCAAAAATAATCCAAAAACACAATTCCAAACGAAATCCAAAACAAAGCATAAACTAAATGAAACTTAAACTAAAATCTAACCTAATTTGCTTACTGAAATCAGAAGTGAAATTCAGAATCAGAAACAAACAAGATCAATCCAAAGCATCCAAACATTCAAATACCAAAATACCGAAAAATACCAATAAACATGGAACCAAATGATTACTTGCATAAACTTCAGATCCAGAACATTCAAAACAGTAATAAACGAAATTCACAAACTTTAACCTAATGCTAATGGTTGTCACACCCAAAAACACTAAGCTACAAGCTTAAAACAACTAAACTTAAACTAAAAGTAGAGTGAAAGCATAAAAGTACAACAGTGGGTTGCTGAAATCTCGAAACTTAAGTCAAAGTAGCCGTAAGTCCACCTTAGGGTCTGATCTTCGCCTCCGAAATTCGACCTAAAAGCCTCTATTTATAGTTGTGGAAAATAAGGAGCCGCTCGGCGCAGAGCTGATAACCGCGGCGAGCGTAGTGCCTTATCCCCGTTTTCTCGCAGTTTGAATTCTTCCCAAGCAAGAGAGTTTTTAACAGATTTTAACTAAGACTCAAACAATTTTTGAATGTGTTCAATTTCAAAGCTTATTGTCCCAGGAGTTATATTGAAATAGTTTGTGAAAACATAACCAGAATATCCTTTGGAATTTATGACTTTCTAAAGAACCCTTGATTACAAATTTTCTGTCCACAGTGAAGTGTACGTACTCATTCAGATTCTAAAGGTCATAAAAGACTATCCATGACTTTCGATGTTGTCCGTGTAACGAGCTTTCAGAAATACCATCCCAGACCAGACGATCTTAGGTGGCAAGGTGCATAAGTCCCACCTATTTTAGACTTACCGGCTCGAACAACAAAGGCCACTGATTGACAGTCCCTTCCTAAATTCTAATCTTAAAATACTCTAGTGTCAAGAAAGTTCATACCGTAATCTATGTGGATGACATCATCTTAGGTGGCAAGGTGCATAAGTCCCACCCATTTTAGTGTCAAGAAAGTTCATATCGTAATCAAGGAGCTGATGCTGCATCCAAATGACTTGAGAACAGCAGGCCGAGGTAGCAACATATTCAGCTTCAACTGTAGACGTTGACACGGTCTGTTGTTTTCTGCATTGTCATGAGATCAGTCTGTCTCCTAGAAATTGACATCCAGCACTGGTGGACTTTCTGTCAATTTCACACCCTCCGTAGTTGCTATCTGAAAAAGCGTAAAGATCAAATTCACGGTTCTTTGGATACTAGAGACCAAATTTTGGTCTCCCTTTAAGGTATCTAAAGATCCGTTTGACAGCATCTAGATAAGAAGGTTTAGCATTAGCCAGATAGCGAGCACACTGGCAGACTACAAAAACGATATACGGTCTGCTAGAAGTTAGGTACATCAGTGAACCGATCATCGAACGATAATAAGTTTGATCAACTGATTGGTCGTCTGAGTCTGAAGATAACAGAGGTCGCTCAGCCATTGGAGTGTTAGCCTCTTTCGCATCCTTGAAACCGAACTATGCAAGAATATCCTCCATATACTTCGCTTGATGAAGCAGGATACCCGTTGAACTCTATTTCACTTGCAACCCGAGAAACATCGTCATCTCTCCCAACGAACTCATCTCGAATCTTTTCTTCATCACCATCTCAAATTCCTTGCATAACACATCGGTTGTTGAGCTGAAGATGATGTCATCCACATAGATCTGGACAACGATTTGATCATCATCTTGGCACTTGATAAACAAAGTCTGATCAATACTTCCACGAGTGTAACCGTGCTGCAACAAGTGTTCCATCAAGGTAGTATACCAAGCATGAGGAGCTTCATGCAGACCATCAAGGGCTTTATCAAGCTTGTAGATGTGATTCGGAAACTTGGAGTTGACGAAACCAAGAGGTTGATCAATATAAATTTCCTCTTTCACCTCTCCGTACAAGAATGTTGTCTTGACGTCCATTTGATAGACGGTAAAGTTCATGAAAGAAGCGTAAGCAAGGAAGATCTGAATCGCTTCAAGTCGTGCCACAGGAACATATACTTCCGTGTAATCAAGTCCTTCTATCTGTCTAAAGCCTCGAACCACCAGGTGTGCCTTGTTACGCACGATCACTCCCGAATCATCTTGCTTGTTGCGAAACACTCATCTTGTATCCAAAGCCTTTTTGCCTTCGGGTAGTTCCACCAATTGTAAGACATTCAACTTCTCAAACTGGTTCAACTCCTCATGCATTGCATCCACCCAACTAGGTTCATTGAGTACCATCTCTACGTTTTTCGGTGCAATTTGAGAAATGAAGCACGAATAGAGACACTCGTTGACTGGACCATTTAGGCTTCTGGTTATGACACCATCATCCAGAGGGCCAATAACATTATCGATTGGATGGTCCCGTTGAATTCTTGAGGGGACTTCATATTGGAGCGTAGCAGTAGAGATCGGAAGATTGGTTATACTCTCAACCCTTTCTGCGCCTGAAGCACCTCTATCAGAATCTGTGAAGTCGTGAGAGGAACTTGCAATGTACTCATCAGGAATTCTTTCAGGAAAGAGAGAATCCGTGAGAGTAGAATCGAAAAGGTCAGCAGGATTAGGTTGAATAACATCTTCAGGGGTAGTTGATTGTTCAACACCTGGAGTATTGCCAACAACTTGGGATGAAACATCAGGAGAACCCTCAGTAATGGTAGCGGAAACAGGAGATGCGCCGTCATTGGGAATTTGATCTTGAGTAATGACAGACGGGGTGATAAGATTAGGAATGATATCATCAACATCTTCTCTATTAGTATCACTGGTGCCTGGGTTGTCACCTAAAACAACATCAGAAAGCACATAGAAAGGTTTAAACAGTTCATCATAATCAAACAACCAGTCAGGTCCAACACGGGCATCAGTTGGATTCTCTTCAAGCCAACGAACATCAAATGATTCCACAATTTGCTTTGTCGCCTTGTTGTACACCCGATATGCGGTTTTATTCGCATATCCAACAAAGTAACAATCATCCACCTTGGAGTTGAACTTCGGAGTAGCTTCAAGATGAAGAAGAGTGCAAGGGCAGCCAAAGGTGCGGAAATGTCAAACATTTGGTTTGCGACCATAAAGAATCTCGTAAGGTGTCTTCATTTGAGGTTTGTTGATGATGACCCGATTCTGAACATAGTAGGCTGTGTTGATTGCTTCAGCCCAGAAAATCACCGGTAGTTTAGAATCGCACAGCATGGTACGTGCAGCATCAATAAGAGTTCTGTTGCGTCGCTCAGCAACACCGTTCTGTTGTGGAGTACGAGCAGAACTAAATTGACGCAAGATACCCTTGTCTACACAAAACTTGTTTAGAACTGCATTCTTGAATTCCGTTCCATTGTCGCATCGGATGGCCTTCAGTTTCTGATTCGTCTGATTTTCAATGAGCTTGATGAATCTAATGACCAGATCTGTTGTTTCACTTTTTTTCTTTAAGAAGAAAACCCATGTAAAACGTGAGTAGTCATCAATAATAACTAAATAGTAAGAACTACGATTAAGACTAAGAACATTGACCGGGCCAAATAGATCCATGTGAATCAGCTGAAGAATCGAATCAATGGAATTGATCTGCTTGGGGTTGTGTGACTTTCTGTGATGTTTGCCTTAAGCACAGACAACACATTTCTCGAATGTAAGGAAGTACTTGATTGGAAGTCCTGCAACTATGTTGTTCTTTGCAAGGCGATTCAGATTCTTTGCGTTGGCATGACCGAGACATCTGTGCCACAACATCGCGCTTTGTTCTACAGCTCGGGAGAATAAGCAGGTCACATTTTTGGGAGTGTTGTGATTCATGTCGATGATGTAAGCATTGCTTTTTCGCTCTGATCGAACAAGAATCCACTCCTCTGGAATGACTACGCCGGGCTTGAGAATCAGACGTTCCTTCTTTGTGAAATGAGTTAAAAAACCTTTGTCACATATTTGAGAAACGCTCAGCAGACTGTGCTTGAGCTCAGGTACAAAATTCACGTTCTCAAACTTCAACACACCATTTGACACCATCCCTTTTTGCGTGATCATCCCTTTTTCACCTCCCGCGAAGCAAACACATCCCCCGTTGAATTTCTCAATGTCGTTTAGTTGGGTCACGTCGCCTGTCATGTGCCTAAAACAGCCACTATCAACATACCAAGGTCTGCAGATATTCCTCTGTAACTATTCCTGCACAAGTCGCGGGATCAATTAGATTTAGGAACCCAGTCCATACGAAAACTGAGTTTAACTTCACTATCAACACATTTAACAGATTCAAAGCTCATGTCACGTTGATCAAGTATTGGTGAGACGTTTGAAAATGTTTTAACACTGCCTTTGGGAACCCATTTCATAATTGGTTTAAAACACTTATCTTTAGACCAAATGGGAACATTAGCATTTGAAGGAGACTTAGAACTGCTAGAAGTTGATTCTTGAGAAGACTTGGGTCTTACAAAAGTTGGTAAGCCATAATTACTTCCAGAAGCAGTTCTATTCCAGGCATTCGTGTTATTTTGATTTCTCTTTCTAGAACATGACCTTGAGGGTTTTCTCTTATAAGATTCCCCTTTTGGTACATTCTGCAAAAATGATTCATTTTGAGAAGCATACATGTGTCGGGGACAATTCCTGGCAATGTGACCAGCAATTCCATAGTTAAAACAAGTCTGTCTTTTTAAAGGACTATTGGAATTTGTCCAGGTCCAGATTTAAGAAACTTATTTCCACACATACACATGCAAGCAACAGATTTATCAAACAAAATTTTCTTCCTAGCAGTTTTAGAATCAACACCACACAAAGTTTTAGAAATAACAGGAGTCTTAGTGTCAAATTTAACATCATCACGAAAATCATTAGAATTAGTCTTCAAACAAATTTTAATAGAATTTAAAGCAGGTGAGTCTTCAACTTCCTCAATCTTCGATTTTAATTTATCTGCACATGAGATAGAAACATCAGTATTTTTAATTTCAGAACTCTCAGCGGTGCCAGATGTACTTGGTTGAATGTATTTTGATAAGAAACAATCTTCAGATTCTTCAGTGTTTGGTGATGGAGTAAAATTATTATTGTATGGCGGGGGAACAGCACTATACCCTAGACCTTCACCTTGTATGGTTGACCAGACAATTTGTTTTTCAAGTATAGTTTCTACTACATCACTAGATTCATATACCTTTTTAAAAGTTGATTCTTCCTTTAGAAATTTTATTTTTAATGCATTTAATTCAGCAGACAAACTAGCAATATCTTCATTGGCAAACCTAAGGTGACATCTAGCTGTGCTAAGTTCATCTTGCATTTTGTGATAGTCTAAGGTTTTGGCATCTAAGGCTTCTTGAAGGGGTTTTAATTTCTTTTTATGCTTATAGACAAGGCTTTCGCTTTCTAAAACTTCTCTAACTAAATTTTCATTCAGTTCACGATATCTAGCAATTATATCAATACAGGACTGAGAGGAACAGGAAGTTTCACTAACCTCATCATCGGCAGGAGTGGTAGATACCATGAAGGCAAACTGCAAGTCCATCATCAATCCTTCAGCAGCATCCACATCCATCTATCCTTCAATCTGGGCCAGGTGAGCTCTGCCTTCTCCATTCAGGTTCAGGTCTTGCAATTGATCTTCCCAGGTAAACTGCTGAGCCACCATCGCCCTTTCAGCATTTTGAGGATGATGTTGAGTATCGAAATCGATTAAATAAAGTTATATGACTTATATTCTAATAGTATTAGTTGTACTAATCAATTTACATTGTAATGAGTAGGTAAGAACAGTGAAGAATATTAAATAAACACAATGAAATGGATAACTTGTGTCGAATGCTTTGATTGATTGATTTAGGGTTTTACAATTGGGAAGATGACAATCTCTCTTGACACGGTATGGTATCACTGATATTTATACATGATCAGTGATACACATCCTACATTTGCTACAAAGAATATCCTATCAGTTGTACTAGCCAATAGGACAAGAGATTCATGCAACACGTAGTGTACTATCACGCGTACACACAAAAAGTATTACAGCTAAGAAGTATTCGGATCCTCCAGGATGTACCCTTCGGAGTCTTCAGACTTCGAGGTCTTCTTTTAGTTGTTTTTTCACTTCGGGGTCTTGGACCAGGTCTTCGGATAGAGGGGTACTTCGTCACAAATATACTTCAACAATCTCCCCCTTTGTGTGAAGTGCATCCGAAGCCTACTTCTTGTAGTGAGTATTGTAGGCTTGTTTTAAAGCATACCTCACCGTCAGCCACCAGTTGAGATAATCTTTCACCTTCTTCTTCTCATGCCAACTGTTCACAAAACAATTGTTTACTAAACTTAACACTTGGGAAATGGATTCCGAAAGGTAAAGGACTATGTAATCAGTGTCGAAAAATTTTGTGACCATGGTTTCATTGTCACTTGATAGTCCTTTGAAGATTACACCCCAGGGCTTGTCCATAATCTGACCGGCCTTCAGATGATCAATGTTTTCAATTGTTGTAGGTGGGGGTGCAAGAGCTTGTCCGAAGAGTTTTGCCACAGTAATATCAAACGTGGCAAATCTCATCTGATAATTTCTGAAGAAGGAGGAGATATGGTTCTTAGCGTCATTGAAGAGCGCCACTGACTCGGCTTCGTTTCCAGCTGAGAACTTCAGGATGTCAAGAAGCACAATGAAATTAGTGGGATTCATGATTGGGAAGTCTGCTAATGTGAATCTTGAATCCTCTTCATTGATTCCCCGAAGTACAAAGAAATTAATGTTGTTGAATCCAAGGAACTTCTCTCCTTCTTTGATTGAGATTATTATGATTATTTTCTTTTCACTCCATACATAGTTCGGAGCCTGAGTGAACTTTGCATGGAATGCCACCTTCCTTTTCTTGAATTCGGTCAACTGTTCTTTTGGCACATGCCTTTCAAATTGTAGAACGAAAAAAGGTCTTCGGATTGTATAGAAGATCCAATTACGTTTTTTCGCAGTTTTAGTTTCAAGACGTCTGAGAGGAAGCCTATTGAAGACTCTGAAGTCATTGAAATCGATGGCTGTAATTAGCTCCGCAGTCCATGTTTGGTTCTCATGTGCAATATTGTTTATCATGAGCATCTTCTTGTAGTCTTGCTCACACTCTTTATAGACTTGCTCCATGTGGGGAGCAATCCTCAGTTCCTTGCCTTGTAGTTTTAAACTAAAACCACCCGCTTCAGTTGTCGTGGTGGTTCCGAAGGCAGGACTAGTAGTGGAGATGATTGGCGGGATAAAGGATGGTCTTCCCAGAGTGATGGGCGGATAAGTGGTTTTTGGTTCGGTGGTTGTGGTGCCCGAAGTTTGAGATCCTAAGGCTGTAGTAACCAAGGCTTGAGTAACCATGGCTTGAGGTCCTAAGGCTGCTGATTCTCCCCCTTGTGAAGGTTGAGCCAAGGGTTCAGCCTGAGCAATCGCCTGACGATTCGGCCTGCCAGCTTGAGATCGTTCCATTTTTAGTGAAACATTGATCATGGGTTGAAGTGTTCTCTTAAGCTTCTCGACGATATCCGAAGTAATTGCAGCATTGATTTTCTTCAGTTCATTTGCAAAGACGGTGACTGCAGAACGTGATTGCTCAGCAGTCAGTTCTTCAATTCGTTTGTGAGCATCAGATAAATGCTTTGCAAAGTTTGTCTGATATTGCGAATTAAAGGATTTGTTCACGTCTTGAAGGTCAGTCAGGGCCTTCATGACTTCGAAGTTCGATATTGTAACAACCTTAATTTTAATATATGGAAATTTGACCCAAAGATATGTCCAAATGGAAAGTAAGAAATAAAGGAATAATTAATAAGTAATTATTCATAGTTTGAGCAAAAGGGTATTTTGGTAATTTTCAATTGTTATTAGAAAATGAAAATAATCATATTTTCAATAAGGATGAAGTATATGAACTATATTATGGTTATAAGTATGAAATATGAATAATGACAAGATAAAAGTGAGTGAAAAGTGCAAAATGACCAAAAAGGGCATTTTTTGTCATTTTGAAATATTTAACCTCATAATGGGATTTTATGTGTTAGTATATCCTTAATATGTAAAATAGGTTTATAAGAGCGGCAAAACTATAAAACTTAGAATTTCCAAGAATTTAAGTAAGTTTTGTGCCTAAAGTGAAAAAGTAAGAAAATTGGAGGACCAAATTGTCATTCCAGGAAACTATGGGAGTATAAATAGGTGGGAACACTCTCATTTCACTCATTGTGAACGAGAGCTGCAAATGGGAGGGGTTAGAAGCGATTTCGTCACAATCTTTTGAAGAATCATGAAACCCTAGCTAATCTAACAAGTATTTCAACAATCTAAGGTAAGAATTCATTCAATTCTAGCAAGAAAATCTGTTTTTGGGTTGATTACATGCATGAATCGATTCTTGATTTCTGGGGGAAGGTTGTTCCTAATGATCCTAAGTGTCTAAATTATGTTTGTAGTCATCTCATGATCATTATCCAACATATGGATGGTTTGAAATCATGAATTGATGATTTTGATTCTTATGAACCCTAGAAATTGGGGTTTATGATCAAAGTGTTAATTTGACATAAAGAGTTGGTTAGAAAGAGTCATAAATGATGTATATGTATGAAGAAACCATTGGAAGTGGTTTCCTAAGAATTTCATTTAATAAAATGGAAGTTTGAATAAAAACTGAAATTTAAAGGGTGGAATGGAATTGGTGATTCCATGAATGAAACCCATGGAAATAGTTAATGGAAATCATGAATTGGTAATTAAAAAAGTATGTTTTGGGTTGTAAAAACCTTAAATTAAGTCACCCAATGGTTATATAAGTGTGTGGATAGAAAATGAACAAAACTAGACTTTAAAATTTGAGTTGATGTGCATATGAGCTTCCTTAGAGCTCTTGTGACATCCTATGGTCTTAACCATTAAGTCATGAACTAAATCAGACTTAATGGGATTAAAAATATGTTTTTAACATGTTAGAAGGTTAATAGAACCTATTGGTAATGTTTCGTTAAGTTTGGAAACAAACTGAACCAAGAAATGGACTAAAGCTGCAAAAGACGAACAAAAACCTGGAGCTGAAAAATGGGGTCTGTTGTCTGAACACGGCCCGTGTTCTACCTAACACAACTCGTGTTACCTGGGCAGAAGGTTTGGGACATGTTGGAAGCCTTACATGACCCCGTATGATCCGTACACGACCCGTGTGACCCGAATTCATGCAATTCACTCTCATTATGACCCGATTTGAGTAGTTTGACCCCTTAACCTTTGGTATATGTTTAATATAGTTTAAAAACATAAAAAAATAAGTATATTGGGGGGGATTAAGTGGTCTTTACATGTTGTTAAAACCTAAATGTTTTAATAACATGTTAATGAACTCCTTAGGTAATTAAGGAGTAAAGTTTATGGAATGGAAGGGACAATCGAATGGAGTAACCCTAGTTAGACTTCTCTAACTAGCCAAGGTGAGTACATGAGGAATTTTCTGGGTACATAGCAACAAGTTGTGCTTTTATGTTATATGTTTTATGATTAATAGTTTGACAAATGATTTTCAAAAGTTATGATAATATTTCATGAGTAATGGTTTCCGAAGTGGTTTTTAAAACTTGAAATAGAAAATATTGATTTATGTTGAATTAGAAGTACGGTTTTATGTTAAAGAATTGAAAATGAGTTACATGCTTTGAATGATGTTTATCTAGAGACCAACTTATGATAAGATGATAATGGTAAACTTTGAAATATGAGCTAAATGAAAGAAATGAGAAAGACGTCCGGACAAGGATCTCACCCTAATGAGGGGAGGTCAAAAGACACTTCTGGGAAGGTACCTCCCGTCGCGAAGTAGTTGTCTCAGCACGCCCTTATGAACAGATTTGTTCTACTCCATGAAGGGAAAGGGAACTAGCACGCCCTCACGGATAGATTGGTTCTATTCCGAGGAGGGAAAGGGATATGGGGAAACACGTATAAAGGCAAATGATAATAAGTTAATAATGAATTACAGTTGGTCTATGTTGTAAAGAAAGTATCTGAATTCTGTTTGCTTATGAGGAATTTGAATTCTTGACATTTTAAGCTAAAGTATTTCAAGTTTTAATAATGAACTTTTGCTTGGATGATAAGAATAATTCTTGTTTTAATGATTATAGCAATGGACTATTGTTTATATTGTTTTGGTATAACAGTGGAGTTTGCAGGTTTTGAAAAGTAGGGAAAAGTTTTCTTTATTTTCTAATAGCAAATGATATTCAAATGCATTTAAACTCATCGAGTCTAAAACCCATGTATCTCACGAGGCATTTATGTGTTACGTATTCTTTGATTTAAAATGTTATGTACTCAGGAATAGGAAGCTTGTTAGCAGACGATAGAAGGAAAAGACTTAGAAGCTGATATGAGGAACATAGATAGAAAGGATGGCCAGAAGATAGAGTTATCCCAAGTGCGGTATAGTTGTACATGTAAATGAGAGATATTATGCTCATGGTTAGAATTCCCTTGTAGTGGTACAATAAAGTGGTGTTATGTCCCGTATTGTTTTGAGTTGTTTTATTGAGTTGGGTTAGTATGGACTTGTCCATATTGCCCAACGGTCAAGCGAAATTTTTGGTAGAAATATTAGATTAATACGGGACATAACATTGACACGTTTATCGTTGTTTTGATATGCGTTTGTAACCGCCAGCGTATTCTAAATACTTTTAATATTTATTTGTTTTTATTGGGACCAAATGTTTCAAATATTGACTTAAGGAAGAAAAGATAAGTTTTTTTTTAAAGAATGAAGATTTATTAATAGTGTTTTGTAAACTTTTACACTAATTAAGGTGAAAGAAAAGATGGGGTGTTACAATTTGGTATCAGAGCCATAGTTTAAGCGAATTAGGTGTCGAGATTCGAACCTAGGCTTAAACTTTATAAGGTTTAAGTGAGACTACGGACTTGAGATAGGACTGTATTAAGAGAAGTAAGGGTAGTGTAAAGTTGTATCGTAAGATAGGCACTTGAACCTAAGATTCTAAGATAGGTTGTTAACCTATACGATGGTTTGACGACTGAGTCTAAGATAATATTTAACTGTTAGGAAACTATGTGTTTATTTCTGTAATTGTTAATGCTTATAAAAGTATCTGTTTATAGGCAATAAGAAATCTCTAATACCTGTTATGTAAATGTATTTTTATGGCGTTAAAGGTTTACCTGAACCAGTGGACCAGGAGACCTAGTGAGATGCTACAATCAAATACGTATAGGTGGTTATGATAATATGGGCCCGTATTATCATAATCACAGGATATGTATTTGAGTTTGGTTGAATCATGATGGAATCTTGGGAATCTGGTAATGGATTCATGTAGGGAATAAGTAAGAGAAGAAGGAATGATTGATTTACAAATGATCGATATACGTATGTAATAAAACCAAGTACGATTGGAAATGTTAAAGTATAATTGAAGAGTAGTAAAGAAGAGATAACGGGTATGTGCTTTATTGAAAGGGAAAACCCCCATACGTTATATGAATTATTGTAAAGTATACGTAATATAATATGAGGAAGTATGGAAGAAAACCAGTAAAAGAAGTATGATGAAAATATATCAACCTACTGGGAGGTTTAAAACAAAAGGAATGTAATTTGAGTAAAATAGACCTTCAAAGGTGTGTAATTGAGGAATCCGTTGTCTAACGGAAAAGAATTAAGAGTATGGAATAAAGATAAAGGTAGTGTCACTACAGTGACAAAAGTAAAGAAGGATTGAGAAAGAAGATGAAAACATATATATGAATACATAGATGAGAAATGTACTTATAAGAGTACTGCACGAAAGTTGAAGAAAGAAAAAGAGAAACTATTATATTAGTAAGTATATCGAGTAAGTGAGACTGAGATCTCATAAATAATAAATGAGGATGAAAGAAGCATTTAAGCTGCTAATATGTCGAAATGTGAAAGTACTATAAATAAAAAGTGATATAAGACATGTATTAATGAAAGTAATACATGTAATTTATGGGAAATAAGAGACGTAATGTTATAGTATGAAAATGAGCAAGAAGTATGTGAAATTGAGAATTCGTAAATTTTGAAATAAGAATGAAAATAACATGTAAAGTATTAATGAATCAGGTTATGAAGGTACTATAAGTACCAAGGGATACGAGATATGTATTCATAAAAATAATATGTGTGAGTTATAGAGTGAGAAAGGTTATCTCATGGTATGTTAACCAAGGATAACCGGAAGAATATAAGAATAATTACTAAATATTAAAGTGAACATGGAGTACGAAGTAAAGATTGAATGCCTAATCAAGTATTACGCGAGAGGTTAAAAATAAGATAAATGATGAGGATAAAGATTACCGTAAACAGATAGGAAGTTATTACTTCCAAATTTGAATGAATACAATGGGTAAAGGTATTTAATTATTGCCAGTAATTATGGAATGTAAGAATATACATACATGTTTGTAAATGCCTACAAAAACAAAAGAATGAGTAAGTCTTCCGACTTATATAAAGTATAAATGTGATTGTGAAATAAGTATTCTAATTAGAATACTATAAGGTAATAAGTGAAAGAATGAGATAATGTATTTGACATATAGCAATATAATTCTTTTATTTGTTTATTACAACTATCATTTTGGTTTTTTTATGTTAACGTCGTAAAAGAAAATATATAATATTAGAAAATAAAAACAGTAGCAATGTATTTCTTTTATTTATTTATTACAACAATCCTTTTCATTTTTCTATTAATGTCGTAAAGCAAAAGAAAACAAAAGCTTAGAAAATAGAAAATGACATTTAGTTTTCCATGATTTCAATCAAAACGACAAACATCCAAGCATGTCTATCTACAAAGTTTGCATATAGAACTTCATATATGGCGAGAATCGACTTGGATAATTCGACACATTAATTCATTGAAGTTCGTTAAGGTTTCTTTATTAAATTTGGAAGGGCTAGTAGTAAAAAAGTATATATATGTTCCTTGTAGAGGAGTTATACTCTCTACGGGAACATTTATAATTCGATCAATTATAAGAAATAAACATTATAGAACTTGAATAAAATCTAGAGTATAGTTAATTCAATATGATTATTAAATTAAAACGAAAGTTTTTTTAGCTTGTAACCATCTTGCTATATTTTAGTTTTTTACTCTAAATTACTCAACAACTAATTTACTTGAACACACTTCCGTTAAAAAAAACTTAAACACACTATATTAAATACGACAAAGTACCCACTCCCAACGATTACTTCTTTCTCTTTGAATTAACCACTAACCCAAGCATTGCAATGAGAATGATTAGTCTTTTTTAAACCTTAGAGCATACCATTTCTAATTTTTTTTTATCAAACATACTCCAGGGCCAAAGGAAGGCATTAGCAAAAGTAATTTTGACCTAAAAGGAAAGAAAAAACTTTAAATGTTGTTAAAATTTTGATTGCTCAAAGTACAATGCACTTATGAGAAAAATATTAAAAGTACAATGGTTAAATGGACAACGAGCACACACATATACGCACATATTCACAACCACACATAGCTGCCAAACGATCCCACTTTTTATATAAAACCTAACAAAAACTTGCCATGTTTGAGACATTTACAAAAACACCAACAACTTTTGTAAATAGATAGTAAAAAGAATAAAAATTGTAGTAAATTATTTTGATTCACAAAGTTTTGGGCAAACTCTCGCACAGTCATGGGTTTCCTTGTTCTTGGAGGTCTATAAAAGAACGTTTCCTAAAACTTACGTGTCACTGATGTTTTCATACAAAATGAAGTTTTGATAAGTTCTTGAAATCGAACAAATGTTTTCTACAAAAAGAAGTTAGGATTAATTCATCAAATGTTGTAAACATTAAACTAAGTTCTTAAAATTAATACCTTGTGTAAAAATTAGGGAAGAAATGTTCAATATTTTAAAAGAGAGTAACTGCGTAAGATTTATGGCTTTCTTTGAACCCTTCCAAGTAACAACCATCTGACATGGCTTCCATTTCTTCCACACATTATCCTACAAAAAAACAAATTCATTATGAAATAGATTTCATTACATAAACCAAAAGACCGAAAAGAAAAATGTCTGAGCGGGACAGTTAACTACTCTTTACCTAGTGATCTTTTAGCAAAACTCTTCCCTTCCATGGCTTCTTTTCCAAGATGTTCTTCCTTATTTTATCCTATATGGAAACCAACTGGTAAAAACCAAGTATGTTTAATGTTTCTATAAACCAATGGCCAGCAACCAACAGATTTGAAGAAGGAAAGTAAATAGCATGCTACATGATCATCATTTTTAATTGTTTTGACTAAGTTGGTGACCTACAAACTTCACATCCTTATTTTGCAAATTAATCTTCAAAATTTGTAAACTTTACATCTACATCTACCAAAAGCCTTTGTACCCCACCCCTACTCTCCCATCCAAATTTGGATGTCGAGAATAAAGAGTTTGATGCATGTGATGAGAAACTAAACTGTAACACGAAGCTTCAGAAATGTTTTTATCATAACATTTATAAAAATGTTGAAATAGAATAATATTTTGACAAAGAATAAAGTTAGTATTGTGGTTGGAGAAAGACCACTCAATGGCAGCATTTAGCTGGAGTTCACCTAATACAACATGAATCTACCTGTGAAATGGTAGGAACAGAAAGACCAAGTAGCAGCCACTTATTTCTAGTTTTTAAATACTACATTAGATCCAAGCTAAAGATTCATTATTTTTCAAAAAAATGAACACCACATTAGATCCATGCTAACATACTCAAGAAAAAAAATACACAAAAGTAAGAAAAATAAAACAAAAAAGGCAACAAGGTACCTTGGTTCATTAATCGTGAGTGCTCTGCAAGGGATGCAAGATTTCAAGATCAGCAAATTAGTTTCCACTGTTAAGAATCTTCATTAAAATGTAAACTTGTTCGACGCAACCACAAACACTCGGATCCAAAACACTTGGTTTGATAGAACTAATTTGAAAAGAAACATTGATGTAATTAAGCAAGTTTAATTAGTAAATTGCAAAAAACACTTGCCAGCCTGCACATGACTTTGTATTATGCTTTGTTCTCTTCCTTTTAGTCTTTCAATAAAGGGATGATTCTATAAAAATTATCGATTAAAAATGTATATGCATAGAGATTCATATAAAAGTTAACACAATCTGTATGTGTAGCGGGTTGGAATCTCAATGTGTATGCCTTTCCAGAAATACCCTTTCTTTCTCAGTGTACAACCGAGTAAAATCAATAAATGACAGCATACCTTAAATGCCGGTTTCAAAAACAAACATACACTTGGTTATACCTTCAGAATAAAATAAAAAAATAACCTTAGAAAAAAATAGTTTACATTTGATATGCAGATAAAAGAAAAAAAACTCATTTTACCTTATATTAAAAACTTAAGAATCAAAATCTGATTAAACAGTAACTTGTAGGTCCTGTAAATACACATACCCACCCACATAGTTAAACACACTTACATATACATTTAGAAAGGGTTATACAGATGAAGATGCTGATGATGCTTATTTAGTTATTTTCAAAAAGAGTATGAAAGGAACAACTTTGAAACATGAATGGTAAGAAAACACGAAAGAAATGGATAAAGTAGATAAACACGCCTAAAATCAAAAAATCATTTGTAGAAATCTTACCCTTCGCTACCTGCCCGCCACCCTGTTGTCGTCTGCCTTCATCATCATCAAGAACCCAATCCTGTTGAGATCACCCACTTACACCTACAGCTACTTCTATCTCGCCCCCTGTCAATTTACACAACTTACAAATCGATCCAAACCACCACCACCTAGCACACTGGAATCTATTGAGGTTGGTGAGTTGCGGTGGTACGATGGTGGCTGTGGATGGTGATAATATAGGCGGTGGTTGCTGTTCAGAGATGGTGAAAGCAGCCTCAACTGACATGAGAAGCATGAGGGAGACAGTGGCGCTTTTGACGATTGAGGCAATTATGGAGAGTAGGGACCGAGTTGGTGAGGAAAACATCAAACGCTGATGTGGTGGTCTTAGAAGAAGTGCTGGTGCGGTGACGTAGAAGATGGCAAACCCTAGCAAATAGATGACGATTGTGAATGATGGTGACGAAGAGACTATGGTGAAGGTGTGAGATGGGTAGGGTTTTATGAGAGGTCGATTATACATACCGGCTCTCACCTAGAATTGGGGAAGTTTGATATTCAAAATCCAAATCACGAATTCATATTTGATAAGAATTACGGTATCACCGGTGGTGGTGTCTGATGGTGGTGATGTGGTGTGGCCTATACAGATGAAGGTGATGATGGCTGATACAGATGACGACGGGGGTGGTTAACGAAAGTGATGATTGGCGGTGGAGACCAAAGTGGTGGTCGAGGGCTTGATGACTTAGGGTTTTAGAGGGAGAGTAGGAGAGAATTTAGGATTCAGCATGTGATACGGTATTTGTGAACCCTGGTTGTTTTAAATTTTAAAACGTAGAGAAACCAGATAAGATTAGAATTATTCAGGTAATTGTGATATGCATTAGAATGTGTACGTTGTGTATAATAATTTGTAGCTCTTAATTTTAAGAGTTTCTATTTTTAGAAACCATTTTTCCTTTTTAATGTAGTATATATATATATATATATATATATATATATATATATATATATATATATATATATATATATATATATATATATATATATATATATATATATATAATCATAAAGGAGGGATTGTTTTTTTTTTCTTCTCGATTCTCGAACACTTGTTTCACCCATCTGAGTGCCTGAACCATGATGGCACGCAGTGTGACCTAGCTGATGATGTAATGACCTAATTCATACACCATTTATATACATGAAAAAAAAAGTGCTTAACAATAACTTGCCCTATTTTTCATTTTTGAACATATATGGATGGATATATAATTGGATGTCACAACAAGTATAATGAGTCATACCAAGAGAATCATCATATACAATGTTATACAGAATCTATCAGTTACTCTAATCTTCGGGTCTCTAAGACTCTACAGAGTCTTCTAGCGACCATAGCCCAATCAATCATCTTACTAACTCTTGTCAATGATCATTGGTTACATGTCACAATCAAACCACACTAAAGAGGTAAGACAATCGTCTTGTGAGCACATAAAACAATATCGACACATTAATTTTTTTTACAAGTATGGGAAACATGTTCGCTGACCAAACAGGCGTTAGTATTTTACAAGTATGGGAAGCACGTTCCCTTGATTAACGACACTATCATTCACTTGCCATTTGGGTTGGGTCGGACCTTCCCCACAAAGGTCTTTACAATCTTAGTGTCATCCCTAAGCGAACCAAGTTAACGTCTGTATTCAGATCTATCCCTCACTTGTCCGTGTAACAAAAAGTAAGAAATTAATATCATGTAACTATTAACTAACAAAAAATAGACAGAGAACTGCTTGGGTTTCATATTATTATCAAGAAAAGTACAAAATATAATGAAAGGGAAAGACTAAATATATTGGAGATCTAATTAGGTTAAACCTAGCTAAAGGGATAAACATAAAGCCAAAACTAAAAGAGCCCAATAAACTTATTAGGCTAACATCCCCCCGCAAACTCACAATGCGACAACAATAAGCATTAAGAATTTGTTAGTCAAAAAGTGAAACCGAAGAGCAGTCAAGGGCTTTGAAAATATGTCGTATGGATTTTGTGATTAGACAAGCCATATTTATTTATATTACCGAAGGGTTTATAAATAAAACGTATGAAAAGTTTAAAATTTTCGAGTTATAAGGAAGGTATGAGGGAAATAGCAAAGTATGTTGCCATATTTAAGAAATGTAAGAAAGAAAGATGCTATCACGTAGAATAAATAAATGATAAATATTATGAAAACTTCAAGGGAAGTAGCAATTTACAAAAGTTGGATGAAGATTATGAAATTGAGAATAATGATTCTCTAAATTTAAGAATGAAATGATTAAATGTTATAATGAGAAGAATCTTATGCTTGTAAAAGATATGTTTATGTCTATGTAAATCCATTTTGTGCTTGTGTGATTCCGGGGACGGAATCCTTTTAAGGGGTAGATAGTTGTAACAACCTTAATTTTAATATATGGAAATTTGACCCAAAGATATGTCCAAATGGAAAGTAAGAAATAAAGGAATAATTAATAAGTAATTATTCATAGTTTGAGCAAAAGGGTATTTTGGTAATTTTCAATTGTTATTATAAAATGAAAATAATCATATTTTCATTAAGGATGAAGTATATGAACTATATTATGGTTATAAGTATGAAGTATGAATAATGACAAGATAAAAGTGAGTGAAAAGTGCAAAATGACCAAAAAGGGCATTTTTGTCATTTTGAAATATTTAACCTCATAATGGGATTTTATGTGTTAGTATATCCTTAATATGTAAAATAAGTTTATAAGAGGGACAAAACTATAAAACTTAGAAGTTCCAAGAATTTAAGTAAGTTTTGTACCTAAAGTGAAAAGTAAGAAAATTGGAGGACCAAATTGTCATTCCAGGAAAGTATGTGAGTATAAATAGGTGGGAACATTCTCATTTCACTCATTGTGAACGAGAGCTGCAGATGGGAGGGGTTAGAAGCGATTTCTTCACAATCTCTTGAAGAATCATGAAACCCTGGCTAATCTAAGAAGTATTCCAACAATCTAAGGTAAGAATTCATTCAATTCTAGCAAGAAAATCTGTTTTTGGGTTGATTAGATGCATGAATCGATTCTTGATATCTGGGGGAAGGTTGTTCCTGGAAAATCCCAAGTGTTTAAATTGTGTTTGTAGTCATCTCATGATCATTATCCAACATATGGATGGTTTGAAATCATGAATTGAAGATTTTGATTCTTATGAATCCTAGAAATTGGGGTTTATGATCAAAGTGTTAATTTGACATAAAGAGTTGGTTAGAAAGAGTCATAAATGATGTATATGTATGAAGAAACCATTGGAAGTGGTTTCCTAAGAACTTCATTTAATAAAATGGATGTTTGAATAAAAACTAAAATTTAAAGGGTGGAATGGAATTGGTGATTCCATGAATGAAACCCATGGAAATAGTTAATGGAAATCATGAATTGGTAATTAACAAAGTATGTTTTGGGTTGTAAAAACCTTAAATTAAGTGACCCAATGGTTATATAAGTGTATGGATAGAAAATGAACAAAACTAGACTTTAAAATTTGAGTTGATGTGCATATGAGCTTCCTTAGAGCTCTTGTGACATCCTATGGTCTTAACCATTAAGTCATGAACTAAATAAGACTTAATGGGATTAAAAATATGTTCTTAACATGTTATAAGGTTAATAGAACCTATTGGTAAAGTTTCGTTAAGTTTGGAAACACACTGAACCAAGAAATGGACTAAAACTGCAAAAAACGAACAAAAACCTGGAGCTGAAAAATGGGGTCTGTTGTCTAAACACGGCCCGTGTTCCACCTAACACGACCTGTTTTACATGGGCAGAAGGTTTGGGACATCTTGGAAGCCTTACATGGCCCCGTATGACCCGTACACGACCCGTGTGACCCGAATTCATGCAATTCACTCTCATTATGACCCGATTTGAGTAGTTTGACCCCTTAACCTTTGGTATATGTTTAATATAGTTTAAAAACATAAAAAAATAAGTATATTGGGGGGGGGAGTAAGTGGTCTTTACATGTTGTTAAAACCTAAATGTCTTAATAAAATGTTAATGAACTCCTTAGGTAATTAAGGAGTAAAGTTTATGGAATGGAAGGGACAATCGAATGGAGTAACCCTAGTTAGACTTCTCTAACTAGCCAAGGTGAGTATATGAGGACTTTTCTGGGTACATAGCAACAATTTGTGCTTTTATGTTATATGTTTTATGATTAATAGTTTGACAAATGATTTTCAAAAGTTATGATAATGTTTCATGAGTAATGGTTTCCGAAGTGGTTTTTAAAACTTGAAATAGAAAATATTGATTTATGTTGAATTAGAAGTACGGTTTTATGTTAAAGAATTGAAAATGAGTTACATGCTTTGAATGATGTTTATCTAGAGACCAACTTATGATAAGATGATAATGGTAAAATTTGAAATATGAGCTAAATGAATGAAATGAGAAAGACGTTCGGACAAGGATCTCACCCTAATGAGGGGAGGTCAAAAGACACTTCTGGGAACGTACCTCCCGTCGCGAAGTAGTTGTCTCAGCACACCCTTATGGATAGATTTGTTCTACTCCATGAAGGGAAAGGGAACTAGCACGCCCTCACGGATAGATTGGTTCTATTCCTGGGAGGGAAATGGATACGGGGAAACCCGTATAAAGCCAAATGATAATAAGTTAATAATGAATTACAGTTGGTCTATGTTGTTAAGAAAGTATCTGAATTCTGTTTGCTTATGAGGAATTTGAATTCTTGACATTTTAAGCTAATGTATTTGAAGTTTTAATAACGAACTTTTGCTTAAGAAATTCCTGTTTTAATGATTATAGCAATGGACTATTGTTTATTGTTTTGGCATAACAGTGGAGTTTGCAGGTTTTGAAAAGAAGGGAAAAGTTTTCTTTATTTGCTAATAGAAAATGATATTCAAGTGGATTTAAACTCATCGAGTCTAAAACCCATGTATCTCACGAGGCATTTATGTCTTACGTATTCTTTGTTTTAAAATGTTATGTACTCAGGAACAGGAAGCTTGTTAGCAGACGATAAAAGGAAAAGACTTAGAAGCTGATATGAGGAACATAGATAGAAAGGATGTCCAGAAGATAGAGTTATCCCAAGTGCGGTATAGTTGTACATGTAAATGAGAGATATTATGCTCATGGTTAGAATTCCCTTGTAGTGGTACAATAAAGTGGTGTTATATCCCGTATTGTTTTGAGTCAGTATGGATTTGTCCATATTGCCCAACGGTCAAGCCAAATTTTTGGTAGAAATATTAGATTAATACGGGACATAACATTGACACGTTTAAAGACGTTACTATGGTTGTTTTGATATGAGTTTGTAACCCCCAACGTATTCTAAATACTTTTAATATTTATTTGTTTTTATTGGGACCAAATGCATCAAATATTGACTTAAGGAAGAAAAGATAAGTTTTTTTTAAAGAATGAAGATTTATTAACAGTGTTTTGTAAACTTTTACACTAATTAAGGTGAAAGAAAAGATGGGGTGTTACTGATATCTCCATTTTGTTTACCAAATCGTTGATACTTTTCTTTGTTTCCTCCTTAAGGAGCCTGTGCCTCTCTTCAACCTGTTCAACAGCGGTGTTGAACTTCCCCTCCAAAATACGTTGGACTTCGACCTGATGTTTGAAAATTCGCGTCTCCGAAGCCTTGATCAAATCATCCATCTTATCTGTCAAGGCTCTTTGAACTTTAGCCATTTGATCCTTAACACTTGCTTCATGCTTCTTTATGGGATCGAAGCCAGTGTTGGACTGGAGAAGAGCATCCAGTTTGCGATTGAGAATTTTGTATTTTTTGCCAAGGATGAAGTCGGAGTCATCAATACTGTCATCATCATTCTCCTCTATCGTAAGTGGTGCCAGGTGAAAGGCAGCTAGAGTTTCTTCTGTTATTGGGGGTTTCGAAAGTATGGTGGTTTCAAAATCGATGTCATCTTGGAATGGATAATCAGGAAGCGATGCATCCATACCAGAGGATGGGATATTCAAAAATGGTTCTAATGTAGTGATTATTGGTTGATATGTTTGAGGGGTAGAAGTTGGTGGTGTTTCAGTGGTGGTAGATGTAGGAGGTACCTCAGAAGATGAGGTGTGGATTGTGGTTGTTTGTTGGGCAGTGGTAGGTGGTGTTTCTGTTAAGGATGTTAGTATTGTGGAGGTTTGAGCAGTTGAAATTGTGGAGGTAAATGGAGCAGTAGTTGGAGCCACATCCGAAGTGGTTGTATGAATTGTTGAAGTTGGTTTGGATGTAGTTGGAGGTGGAGGAGGTGGTGTAGTGGTATGTGGTGAAGTTTCATGAATATGAGAGGATTGGTGTTCTTCTTTTTCGTGAATGTGGGCAAATGGAGTCCTTTCTAACTCCGAAGACTCATCCACCACAAGTAACTTCCTTGACCTTTTAGGTTGTTTCCTCTTCGGAGTTACTTGCTCCGAAGCCTTTCTCTTCTTTTCAACTTTCTTCGGACCACTAGGTCCACCAGTAGCCTTCTTCTTGCCTTTGGATTTTGCTGGGGTTTTGGTAGGTGCAGTAGGGATGACCTCACGAACAGGATAAGGTATCTCAAGAGTATTGCGATACATGTTTACCTCATTACACTCCATTGATACTTTTGAGAGCATCACCTGAGGTATTTGTGCACAGAAATCCGCTGGTACCTCATCAAAGGCTGGAACTGTGATATGAGTGTATTTCATCTCAGCTAGATTTGGGTCATAAACAAACCCTATCTATTGGTAATGGGAATCAACAACTGTCGCCCAAAATCTTGCATTTGAAATCTCAGTTCCTTTGAGTGAGTGATTGATGTGTGAACAAAAATCAGCCCAAAGGATTGATGCGAAGTCAACCTTGACATCATAATAAATGCCATACAGTAGGCTTTGAAATGATTGACTCGCTGAGTCCAGACCAGAGGTTCTCCCAGAGAGACTACTAAGAAAGATACCGAAGAAATTCCTCCAAAGATCGGGGAGCTGTCTCTTCTTAAAAGTGTTGATGCTTTCTAGCTGTGGCTCATAACCTATGGCGTTGAACATGTCAACCAACTGTTCAACCGTTGGAATGATGATCTCTTTAGAGTTGTAGATGGGAAGTTGAAGGGCTTCAGCGAATTTCTCCTTTGTCAGTTGCACTTTCTTGGTTTTTCCTCTTGAATCGATGGCCTCATAGAACACGGACTTGATGTTGTTGTTGGTGTCGAACAGAGCATATAGTGAGCCCTGTGCACCAAGGTAGCAGGAACAGTTGGGGCGTGGGTCAGAGCATGACCAAGAACAAATACTTTCAGACATTCGACAAGAGCGACGAATGGTTGTGGGTAGAGTTTGGGATCTGTGCGAAGAACCAGGTTTGTGGATTGATTCTTGAGAACCGGGATAGAAATCGCCTCAGTAGTTTGCGAGGAACCTTCAGTCGCCATGGATGATTTGAAGAAGAAGATAAAAAGGAATTAGGGTTCTTGAGAGAATTCTTGCAGAGGAAGTTTGAGAGAAATGATCGCGTAAAGAGATGAACTGAAGCGGTGTGAGGTATATATAGTGTTCGTGGTCCCAATGCCATTTAATGCACATTTTAATCGGTCCACTAATATTAAGACACCTCAGGACCTGCGCGTCCCACTAACCCTGCAAAAGTGGAAACATCCCGCTGTCAGTTGTGATCATTTGAAATTGAAGCGCCATTTCCATAATATCTTTTTGTTATGATTTCCCATTATTCTCTCCATGACAGCTGTTAAACTAACGTTCATTTATTTCAAACGAATGTTTGTCTTTGTCCTTGTTATGAGTACCCTTCGGAGTGTAAAAGTTGAGTAAATGTTATGAGCAACTTCGAAGGTGTTGATAACACTTCGGATAGTAAAATTGTTCGAGAAGTGTTTATCAATACAGCGAAGTCCATTGGTTTTCTTTTATAAATTTTTCTTTTGGTTTTTTTTTTTGAGAATTTTGTTTTACTTTTTGGGATGCATTTTGACACTTAACCTTGGTTTTCCTGAATATTGTGAAATGAAGATTTAACAGGTTAAAGTTCAGAATCATTCGGATCATGTTGGAAGTCCATTTTTCATTTCGAAGTCTGTTAGATTCAATATCAGTCATGAATGTATAAGTCTAATCACCCCAATATGAACTTAATTTCACATTTAGAATTGATGATTTGATTATACTTTTTTGTTTCAAATTTTTCATACTAAGTGATGGTAACATTCTTTGCATTAAAATTTAAAAGGTTTTCATTCTTGAATTGAGCATCAGAAGTGTTTTAGAATTTGGATTGACTTTGAAGAACCTTTTGAAAAACTTATTCCATTTCATCAGTTGAAGTGTTTGGATACTATTCTCTGATGACAAGCCTTTGAGCTTCGTACACCACCCCAACTTTACCAATTAAGGTAGATTACTTAAAATGTTCATATTCTCTACATGGTATTCAACTATGTTCTAGGAGTTCCTTGTATTGTCATTTAAAACAGAAGAATAAGCCTTTGAGTGCTAATTTATCTTTCTTTTGCACTCCCTTGTTTATATTTTTACTTGTTTTTTGTCTTTGGATCTTTTGACACTTTGATTTCTGTTTATCTTTTTGAGTTTTTCAATTTTTCATTTTGAAGGTTATCTTTTCCTTTTTGGATTTTCTTATCTAAAGAGTAAAATTTCACCATTTGGTTTCTTTCTGTGGTGCTTATCTTTTTGTTTTGTACAATCCTTGAGTTTGAAAAGCTTCATTTAGTTCAATTTTGAAACATTAATGAAAAGAATTTTAAATTTGCTTATCAAACAATGTTGGTACTACTTTTGAAGAAAAATTCGGAACACTTGAGTTATCCTGAGTAGTTTTGAGGCTACTTGATTAGTTTGGTTTTGAAGCGAGTCAAGTTCAGTGGGGAGGTTAGGAATAGACATTATGTTAAGAATATTAGAATCAAACAAGGCTTCGATCTGTAAAATAGCCTTAACCTCACTCCGAAGTCTGTTTACTTACCAATGTTTCAGTTCGATTTCCAAAATACCTTTTAGTGCAATAAGGTATGATTATCAGAATCTAAAATCAAAGTTTTGTCCTTTAATCCGTTAATTCATGAAAAGAAGGTTAAACTTGGTCATTTATGCATGAGAAATTGTGATTTGTACTTTGAAGGGTTTACATGTTATTTTATTTTTGATTATTCTTTGAAACAACCTTTTATTGTTAGAAAGTTTATCCTTGAGATGCAGAGGCAAAAGATGTTTCAAAAAGGTTTTAACATTTATGAAATTTTATTAACCCAAAATGTTTGTTCCGATGTGCTCCGAAGCGATAAAAGGCTTCGGAGTACTGCGGTGCAATATTAGGTTGTTTTACTCCGATGGGCTCCGAAGCGACAGAAAGCTTCGGAAAGCTGCGGAGTGTTAGGAATTTTTGTTTTGAAGTTGAAAAGACTAAGGAAAGGAAGACCAAATCTGAGATTTATTGTAGAGTGGATCCATCAATCATTCCAAGTCCCCGAATGATTCTTGTAAATGCCTCTTCATTCAAAGCTTTTGTAAAGATGTCTGCCAATTGTTCAGTTGTGTGAACAAAGTGCACCTCAATATTCCCCTCCTCAACATGACTTTTGATGAAGTGATAGCGAAGAGCTATATGCTTCGTCTTGGAATGTTGAACAGGATTGTGGCATATACGTATGACACTTTGAGAATCACAGAACAATGGTATCTTTCTCATGTTGATAGCATAATCCTTTAGTTGAATTTGAATCCAGATGATTTGTGAGGTACAAGCCACAGCTACCACATACTCAGCTTCAGCTGTGGAGATAGAGACACAGGTTTGCTTCTTAGATTGCCAGCTGATTAGCTTTCCATCAAGGAATTGACAACCCCCGAAGTGCTCTTGCGATCAATAGAGCATCCACCCAGATCTGAGTCAGAGTAAGCTTGTATGTAGAAGCCTGAATTTGCTGGGTACCATAAGCCATAAGCAGGTGTGTTGTGAAGATATCGAAAAATTGTTTTAACTGTAGCTAGATATGGTTCTCGTGGGTCAGCTTGATATCTTGCACAGTTGCAGACACACATACATGATATCAGGTCGACTGGCTGTGAGATAAAGCAATGATCCAATCATGCTTCGGTATGTCTGGATGTCAGTCTTCGGTTTGTCCTATGAAGGATTTAACCTTGTACCTGTAGGCAATGGGACTTTTTTTTGGAACAATTAGTCATTCCGAAGCGTTCAAGCAAACTCTTCGTGTACTTTTGTTGATTAATAAAAATCCCTTCCTTAGATTGTTTTATTTGTAATCCAAGAAAGAAGTTAATCTTTCCCATCATACTCATTTGAAATTTGCTTTTCATGAGTTTTTCAAAGTCTTTTGAGAGATTGGGGTCAGTGGATCCAAAGATTATGTCATCCACATAAATTTGGACTAACATTAAATGAGATCCAACTTTCTTTCTAAAGAGTGTTGGATCCACTGAACCCTGTTTGAAATTTGATTCTTTTAGAAATTTTGTCAAGGTCTCATACCAAGCCCTTGGAGCTTGTTTTAAGCCATAGACAGCTTTGTCTAACACATAACAGTGGTTGGGATGATTCTTGCTTTCAAAGCCAGGTGGTTGATCAACAAATCCGGTTTCCTCGAGATCACCATTCAGAAAAGCACATTTGACATCCATCTGATAGACATCAAAGTTTTTGTGTGCAGCATAAGCCAAAAATATCCAAACGGATTCGAGTCTGGCAACAAGAGCAAATGTCTCTTTGTAGTCAATCCCCTCCTGTTGAGAATAACCTGTGACAACCAGCCTTTCTTTGTTCCGAACCACATTGCCTTCGCTGTTTACTTTATTCCGATACACCCATTTGAGACCAACAATCGAAGCATTTGCAGGTTTTGGAATTAGCCTCCAAACTTTGTTTCTTTAAAACTCCTCTAATTCCAACTGCGTTGCTTCAATCCAGTCTGAGTGATCAAATGCATCCTTAACGTTCTTAGGTTCAACCTTGGATATAAAGACATTAAACATGCACAACTCAGAAGTTTTGTTTAAATCAAGTTGCCTTTGGTGAAGTTGTGCACGAGTCAATACTCTATCTTGAACGTTACCGATGACAAGTGATGTGGGATGATTTTTCGTCCATTTATCCAAAGGAGGAAAGTTTGGATCAAAATCAGGTGGTCCTTCAGAATCAATATCCTCAATATCTGCAGGATAACTCAAAGTGGTCGGAAAATCACACATTATTAAATGATTGTCTGAGTTTGTTACGTTTGTTTGTGGTGTGTGCATTTGTGAAGAAGAGTTTAGAGTATGCTCCCCCTCGACAGCAGTTGGTGTTGAGGATGTGATTTCCCTATCCGAAGCGATTGGTGTTGCTGAGTTCGGAGTGGAAATCTCTGGCTCCCCTTGGACTGTTGGGTACAGGGACATAATATGAGAGATTTCATGTGGAGGCGAAGTTAGACTTGTGTAGTTTAGCTCCCCCTCGAAACTAGCATTCCCTACACTTCGGTTGGATGGCTCCCCCTCAACAGATGATGGTCTTCGTACACTACTTGTTGAAGAGTCATCAGGGCCATCTGTGAGCTTGGACAGTTCGGACACATTGTTGTCTGGTGCCCTGGCTTGTGATTCCACAGCCCTCACAGGTGGATAAAAAAGAAGTACGAAGTCTATATCAAAGGTTGTGATTGGTACTACATCACCAACTGGCTTCGGAAAGATAGATGACATTGGGAATGGATGCAACGAATTTTTGATATGGTAATCATTGAACGTGAGGTTGAAAGTTTTTTTCAATCTTGCGAGTCCTCTTGTTCGTAACCCTATAAGCTTTTGAGTCTTGTGAATATCCAAGAAAAATCTCTTCTTCTGATTTATCATTGAATTTTGTCAAATGATCCTTCAAGTTCAAAATGAAACACCTACAACCGAAGATATGAAGAAACTTGACATTTGGTTTTCTTCGGTTGAGTACTTCATAACGTGTGATGTGAAATCTATTGTGGATGTAGGATCAATTTTGAGTGAAGCATGCAGTAGAGATGGCCTCGGCCCAGAAGTACATGGGTAAATTTTCAAAATTAGGCATGGTTCTAGCTGCTTCACATAAAGAGCGATATCTTTTTTCTACAACACCATTTTGTTGAGGTGTATATGGTGCTGAGATGTTATGGCTGTTCCCTTTTGTCTTCAGAAATCCATCAAGAATTTGGTTTTTGAACTCCGAACCATTGTCATTGTGCACAGTTCGGACCTTCTTGTTGAGCATCACTTCCATTTTCTTTATGAAATTAATGATTTCTTCAGCTGCATCAGACTTGTTTCTTAAGAATAAGACCCAAGTGAACCTTGAATAGTCATCAACTATCACAAGAATGTACTTCTTCTTTCCAATTGATTCCACTGCGGATGGACCACAAGATCCATGTAGAGAAGCGAAAGAGGTTCGGTGATTTTTGGGTTGATCACTGTTGGATGCCTTTGCTTTGTTTGCTTGTCATGCTCACAAGCAGAACAAAGTGAGTCATTATCAAATTTGAGAGCAGACATTCCACGAACCAAATCCATAGCCACTAATTTGGTTAAATCTTTGAAGTTCAGATGAGCAAGTCTTCGGTGCCACAGCCAGCTGACATCTGAGTTGGCTTTGGAAAGAAGACACAAAGATTTTCCACCAATTATTGGCTTTAGATTTAAGGGAAACATTGATCCTTTTCTTTCATATTTCAACAGGACTTCATTTGTTGCTTCTTTCGTGATTATACTCCCTTGGTTGTTGAATGTGACAGCATTACCCGTTCCAACCACCAACTGAGATATACTCACAAGATTGTGTTTTAACCCTTCAACAAATGCCACTCTGCTGACTGTAAATTGGCCATTTGTTATTTTGCCATAACCCCGAATTGGACATGTCTCATTATTGCCAAATTGAACATTTCCTGCATCATCCAACGTCCTATAATCCCTGAGATATTCCCTCTTCCCTGTCATATGTCTTCAGCATCCACTATCCATGTGCCATTTTGTATCATACCGCTCATTCGACATTACCTGCAATTAATCAAGAAGGAGTTGGTACCCAATCAATCTTAGGTCCTCAAGGTAAGCGAAGGATTCTTGAATCCAATTTTCTACGGCCTATTCTGATATTTCATTAGCATTTAAGTTGATCAAATTCTCCGAAGCCTCATGTGATGAACATGATTCTAAAGAGTCTGAACATGATTCTGAAGAGCTTTTTGTCATAATTGATGAGTCCGAAGTGACTGGCATGATGCAAGTCTTCGGAATCCATATTTGTTTGGATGATTTTGACTTCGAGGTTTTTGATGTTTTCTTAGTACTTGAGTTTTTTGAACAAATTGATGACTTTGAAGATTTAGTTTTAGCAGTGAGATTTTCTTTCAAATCGTTTCTTTTCCAATTTTGTTTAGAAGTTTCAATTGTAGATTTCCTTGATATTGAACTACATAACGTAGAAGTACAAAGGTACTCTTCGTATGCCAAGTTGAAATCATTTAATGAAAGATTCTTATCCTTAAACAGATCCAAATTTTTGTCCAGCCATTGATGGAATGTATCTATCAGATTGTTACCTTTTGAAAAAGTTTTCTTTGTTGACTTTTGAAATTTTGAATTAGGAAAGTTAGGATTCGTCGATGTAAAGGATGGTTTGGAAGGTTGATTTTTGACTTCTAAAACCTTTGAATCGGTTGGTTTTGTTCCAGAAGTTGAGGCTTTTGCAATGATTGGTTTTGAAATTCCGAAGGGTGTTTTTCTTTTGACAAGATTTTGAGTATGTTTTGTTTTTAAATTCGCAGCAATTGGTTTCTGAATTGGTTTTTGTTGGTAATCCATGTTCATGTTATGACATTCAAAAACTTGAAGTTGCAACGGAAGCATAAATGATGAACACGAATTCCATTCCAAGAGGATCATGCTACATGCATGTAGAGATAAGATGAAGAACAAGCATATATAGAGTTCAAGATCATACCCTTTCTTCTTGACCTTATTTTGGACGATTTTGAGGACAAGGAATCAAGTTAGAATCCCTCTATAGTTGATCCACCACAAGCTTGAACAACCTTAGATGCTAGTCTTCAAAACTTGCAAGATAAAGCTCCTTTCTCCTTGAACTCAAAAACGTTTTTTGCTAACTATCAAGAGAGAGTTTTGGAGAGTCTTTTTGGCCGATTTTAGAGAATGAATAATGATCTTCTAACCCACACAATGGCCGGCCATAAGGGTGTTAAAAGAAGACTAAAAGTTATGCATGTTGATTAAACAAAGTGGATTTATTCTACCCATGGTCAAACCTTGAGAGAATAGAGAATATGCCATGCTTTTATCTACTTTTCACACATGCACAATCACTCTCATATGGCCGGCCATATGAGAGAATCTTTGAACAATTATATATAGTTTTTATTATTTACAAACTTATATTCCAAAGTTTATAAATAATAAACTTTCATTCTTGTGTTTAATGGAATAACATTTAAACCATAAATTGTATAAATAAACCAATTAAACATGCCTTCTTAATGTAGTGAATTGTTGGATTAGGTGTCTAAGCCATGACTTGTAATTGAACTTTTATCTTATGATTAAAAGCAAAGTCCATTTGGGTTGCCCTCATGGGTGGAGGAAAGATAGTTCAGTAGAGAGAATAGTTGATTTATTAATTGTATAATAAATCAATAGAAAATATATATATGGTTTATTAATATATTTAAGTGCTAATATATTAATTAGAAACTATATTAATTAATTGAGATTTAATCTAGAATTAATTGGATTTAATTTGGAGATTAAATTAATTAATTAAAAGGTGCAGGGACTGGTTTGGTATTTATTCAATAGTTGAATAACTGGCCAGGAAAAACCAGGGACCAAATGTGGCGCCACCTTGGAGGCATCTCCAAGGGTTTGGCGAAACCCTAATTAGGGTTTTGGTAAGCCTTGTCCAAGTGGTCAAAAGCCTTGTCCAGTTGGAGGCTCCTTAGGGTTTCAGGTGTAACCCTTGGAGGCTATAAAAGGAACCCCCTGGCACCTCATATTCACGCCATCTTCTCTCTGGATTTACTCTGCTGGACTGATTCTTCCATCACCTGGGTGTGACTTTCATCTGAGGCAGGATAATTTTGCTGCTGCTTAAAAGGATCATAAGATCTAAGGTTGGTTTTTCTTGATTCTTCTTTAGAATTGAATTGTATCCTTTAGGTTCTTAGTTCTAATCTTCATAGAAGAAAACATAGATCAATATTAGGGTTGCATGTGAACCTTAGGTTATTTTGTGTTCATTGATTGCATAGAAACCCTTCAGTGGTATCAGAGCTAGCTTGTTTTCTTGTGATTGATTATGAACTGCATAAACTGTTTTGTGCCTTAGGGTTTTTGCGAAAATAAACCCTTGGGAGGAGGCTAAATTCGATCCCAAGGCTAGGGTTTCCTAACCCTAGCCGCCACCCTCCTTGATCCCTTCCTTGATTGCTTGATTTGCTTGCCTTATTTGTGTGTTGTTATTTTTGGTAACCAAATAAACTAAAATAACTTGAACCCCTTTTATTTGGCATGTAAATTTCGAAATTCAAAGGGATATTACAGGTTAATTAATTTGATTAATTGGTAATCTGTAACCTAGATTTAATTAGTTTAATTAATTAATTAATTAAAAGACCAATTAAATCAGCTTTAAGAATTAATTTAAATTTTCAAAAAAATTAGAATAATTTGAGAAAATTAAGATTAAATTAATTCTAAAAATATTTTAATAAGATTAAAATATATCTTATATGTATTTATGATTAAAAGTTAATTTAATACATATAAGAAAATTGGTTAGTCTACCGCTAGTAAGCCTCATTCACAAAACTGTCCTATAAAGAGGGTATAAGGCGACTGACTATAAAATGTTAGTCTAATGGGTATCTACTCTTACCCACCGCTCTCCTGGTCAGTCGAGTGTCGTTAGCTGAACGGGTATGATAGAACCGCTAAGCCTCTTAAAAGTATAATGCTATAATTGAAAGTACTAGAACCCTAAAACAAATCCCAATCTAGTTACTTTAGGAAAATGTGAATTTGATGCTACCCCATGAAATTGCACATTGCACTTTATGAAACGTTGGTGGAGCGTGTGTGGTTTACCGGCACACCAATAGGGGTTCATAAAGAGTGGCAATGGGTGTCTCGGGTGTTATCATTGTTGATGGAGCGTGTGTGGTTTACCGGCACATCAATTTGAGATGATAATGGATCCCGAGAGCACCAAGCTAATTTGCATGGTTATTCACACCCGGTTTGTGATCCTCGGCATCCCAGTCACAAACGGTGGGGCATATCCGAGATTAAACATGCTATTGAACAGTTCAATAAATCTCATAAGAAACTAGGAATTCCATTTATAATAAGATTATATTTCCGCGGTGGAATCGGCTGAATCGTCATTCGCCTACCTTTATAAAATTTGCTTATAGATTACGGCATCCCTTTTCTATGTTGCAAATTGTTATAGTTGGATCCTAGCCTTATTTTATATTGGGTTATTATAAGGACCGACAAGTATCTAATTTAACTTACCTTCTTTTATAGATGTCTTCTGCTGATCAATCCGCTCCCCAATCAAACTCCAGTGTTCCCTCAATCCTCTCACTATGTTCCAAGGTTCAATTGAACGGGACAAACTATAATGACTGGATTAGAAACATCAAGATGGCTCTGAGGTATGAGAACAAAGAGTATGTTCTCGAGACCGAGCTTGTCGATGTCGACCCCGAAACTGCTACTCCCGAGGAAATTGCCTCGTACCAAAAACATACTGATGATGCAACCAAAGTGGCCTGCATCATGATCGCCACAATGAACCCCGAATTGCAGAGAATATACGAAGACTACTGGCCCTATGAGATGCACAAGGAGCTAGCGGAAAAGTTCCGCAAGCAAGAGCGCATCGAAAGGTGCGAAGTAGTCAAGGACTTCACGAACAGCAAACCCAAAGATGGAGAGTCCATCTGCACTCATGTGCAAAGAATGCAAGGTTACGTGGAGCGGCTTAGAAAGCTTGCGATGCCTGTACCGGAACAGTTGGCCGTTGACATAGTGCTTAACTCGTTGCCGAGTTCTTATGACCAGTTCAGGCTGGCTTATCATTTGAACAACAATCAGGCTAATATGGCTGAGTTGCATCGCATGCTTCGAGTAGCTGAGGACGGGATGAAGGGTAAAAGTGTACCCTCGGTTAATCAGCCCGTTCTAGCCATTGGAAGTGGCAAAGGAAAGAAAAGGAAGGGCCCTCCTAAGCAAAATTGGAGGGAAAAGGTTCAGGTCGGGTCATCCAGTAATGGCTCGAGAACCAAGACTTCCCAAATTCCTTGTGTGGCCAACCCCGATGAAGCCAACTGTTTTTACTGCAAAGAGAAGGGCCATTGGAAGAGAAGCTGCCCCAAATACTTGCAGGATGTCAAGGATGGGAAAGTAAAGCCATCGACAGCAGGTATATACACTATCTCTAAAAACTCACCATCTTCTAATTCTTGGGTCCTTGATACAGGATGTGGTTTTCACATTTGTTCTGATATGCAGGGCCTAAAGGAAAGCAGGGAGGTGGAGCACGGTAGACTGAACTTGATCATGGGCAATAGGAGATCGTCCCCTGTTACCAAGATTGGAGTTTATAGTTTAGTGCTTAGTAGTGAAGTTTGTTTAGATTTATTAGATTGTTGCTATTCGCCAGAAATGGCAAGAAATATTATTTCATTTCACGCATTATTCAGACAAGGATTTCATTTTTCTTTTGATAATAATATTGGATCTATTTCTGTTTTCAAAAAATGGTATTTTGAATTTTACTGCTTATCCTTGTAATGGTGTGTATGAAACTGTGAAATGTGTTGACAATCTAGGACAAAGTGTAAATTATATTGATTCTACTAGTGACGTGGAAAAGGCATGTCTGTGGCATAGTCGGCTCGGCCACATCAGCAAGAAACGCATCGCCCAACTCCAAAAGGATGGAGTGTTGGAATCATTCGACCTCAAGTCGGACGATGTATGCGAATCTTGTCTGTTGGGCAAGATGACTAAATCACCTTTCAAAGGGTCTTTTGAAAGAGGTGAGGGTCTATTGGACATTATTCACACGGATGTGTGTGGTCCATTCAGATCAACCACAAAGGATGGCACGCGGTTCTACGTGACTTTTACCGACGATTTTAGTAGATACGGTTACATCTACTTGATCAAGCACAAGTCGGACACCTTTGAAAAGTTCAAAGAGTTTAAGAACGAAGTAGAGAATCAATTAGGCAGGAAGATAAAGATGCTCAGATCCGACAGAGGCGGAGAGTATCTAAGTATCGAGTTCCTAGACTATCTAAAGGAATGCGGAATAGTTTCGCAGTTGACACCTCCCAGGACACCACAGTTGAACGGTGTTGCAGAGAGGCGCAACCGAACCCTGTTGGACATGGTTCGTTCCATGATGAGTCGAGCTTCACTTCCCATTCACTTCTGGGGGTATGCCTTAGAGACTGCCGCCCATATCCTCAATCTTGTCCCAACTAAGAAGGTTGCGAAAACACCTCATGAGATGTGGACGGGGAAAGCTCCCTCGTTGGCACATATCAAGGTCTGGGGTTGTGAGGCTTTCGTTAGACGAGAGACTCAAGACAAACTCGCAGACAGAAGCGAAAGGTGTTTCTTCATTGGTTATCCCAAACAGTCCTTTGGATATCTATTCTACAGACCGAGCGAGGACGTGGTCTTTGTAGCTAGACGAGCAGTCTTTCGAGAGAGAGAACTCGTATTCAAAGAGGACAGTGGGAGTACCATTGATCTGGAAGAAATTCAAGAGTCATCAGATGACGCAACCTTAGGAGAAACTAGCAACCAACATGAGGATGAAGTTCCTGTTGGACCGACAGATGTATCCTTACCTCTTAGGCGTTCCGGTAGGGTTAGCATGCCACCCGAGTTTTATGGGTTCCATATAACTTCGGATGGGGACACTTTTGTCAGTGATAGGACACTGATAAATTTGGATGAACCAGCTAACTACCAGGAAGCAGTGGCGGGCCCTGAGTCTGCCAAGTGGAAAGAGGCCATGGATAGCGAGATCAAGTCCATGTATGACAATCAAGTTTGGAACTTGGTTGACAATGTACCGGGTCGAAAGACAGTCGGGTGCAAATGGATCTTCAAGAAGAAGACAGACATGGACGGAAAGGTACACACTTTCAAGGCAAGACTGGTTGCGAAGGGTTTTACTCAAACCCCAGGGGTTGATTATGACGAGACCTTCTCACCAGTAGCTAAGATAAAGTCTATTAGGATCATGCTGGCCATAGCTGCATTTCATGACTATGAAATTTGGCAGATGGACGTCAAAACCGCTTTCCTTAATGGGAAGCTGACTGAGGATGTTTACATGAATCAGCCAGAGGGTTTTGTCGATGCAAAGTATCCTAATAAGGTGTGTAAGCTTGAGAGATCAATCTACGGATTGAAGCAAGCTTCTCGCAGCTGGAATCTTTGTTTCCATGAGAAAGTCAAAGAGTTTGGCTTCTCTAGGAGCGAGGATGAGTCCTGCGTATATGTCAAGGCTAGTGGGAGTATAGTCACCTTTCTGGTGCTGTATGTCGATGACATACTGCTCATGGGAAACGATATTCCAACCTTGCAAGATGTTAAGGCTTGGCTTGGGAAATGTTTCGCCATGAAGGACCTAGGAGAGGCTGCCTATATTCTTGGGATTAGAATATTGAGAGATAGGAAGAAGAGACTGATTGGACTCAGTCAGGGTACATACTTGGATAAGGTACTAAAGAGGTTTAGTATGGAAAATTCCAAGAAGGGAGAGCTGCCTATCCAAAGTAATGCAAAATTGAGTAAGACTCAAAGTCCGAGTACAGACGAGGAAATAGCTGAGATGAGTCGAGTACCATACGCTTCGGCTGTGGGATCGATCATGTACGCTATGACGTGTACTCGCCCTGACGTGGCTTTTGCTTTAAGCATGGTCAGTCGGTACCAGGGTAACCCTGGAAGGGCGCATTGGATAGCTGTGAAAAATATACTCAAGTATCTGCGAAGGACAAAGAACATGGTGTTAGTCCTCGGTGGCAGTGATACCTTGAGAGTTGAAGGATATACAGATGCCAGCTTTCAGACGGATAGAGACAGTGGTCGGTCTCAGTCGGGCTGGGTATTCCTTTTGAACGGTGGAGCAGTTACTTGGAAAAGTTCCAAGCAAGAAACAGTGGCTGATTCCACGTGCGAATCAGAGTACATAGCAGCAAGTGAAGCGTCAAAGGAAGCGGCTTGGCTGAAGAACTTTATCGGTGACCTTGGAGTAGTCCCGAGTATTCAGGAGCCCTTGGAACTGTTCTGCGATAATGAAGGTGCGGTCGCCTTGACAAAGGAACCGCGAGATCATGGAAAGTCCAGACATATCGACAGAAAGTACCACTACATCAGGCATAGGGTAGAAGAAGGTCACCTCCTTGTAAAGAGGGTATCATCGGAAGATAATCCTGCAGATCCCTTGACAAAGGCTCTGAGTAGGATTAAGCATAATCAGCATGCTAGGAGCATTGGATTAAGAGATGATATAAGTTTTAGTAATTAGATAGATTCGAAACTTGTAACAATGTATTGTATTTGACTCTTGTGATTTAATAATAGAGATTTATTATGGTTCACTACTCTTGTCAGTACTTTATCATTGTGTTTCATTTTGCATGTTTTACTTCCTGAATAATTGGATTATTCAAATATCCACAGTCGATTACACTTTAAGGGAGTAAGTGTGAAGTAAGACTGTCATGAATTGGTAATAGATTGTCTAAGGAGTTAGACATTGCAATTGGATTGCTGAACCATTCGTGAGTACTTGGAAATGGAGATTTGAGTATTGGATAAACCCGCGCTCAATGGATTGCTTCATGGATTACATCACGAGCAATGTTGAGACGATAATATCTTTTGATCTTTAAGCTAAGACATATGAGTTATGATTTATTAGACGGTTGTTCATTGATAATATGAAAACGCATCGGTAACTCGGTGTTATAAAACGTATTGTTGTGAGTAATTTGTCTGGTAAAAGACATAAGTATATGAGTCGAAGTTTATTCGTCCCTTGACCCTAACGGGAAAACAGATATCTGTAGGCCTCTCGATGATTTTGAAGTTGACTAAAATGGTTGGCCAACCGGGACTAAATTGGTAGTCTAAGAGTCATATGCAAATCGGAAATCGAGGAACAGTGAATCAGACCAGATTGATTTTATCCATGTCTTGAGTCTGAAAATATCTTGTTGGACGGAGGATCATCTGATCACTTATCTTTGGACAGAACTGACTGGGTCAGAGTTCAAACAATTAAAGTCATAGACTTATCCAAGTGGGAGACTGTTGGATTAGGTGTCTAAGCCATGACTTGTAATTGAACTTTTATCTTATGATTAAAAGCAAAGTCCATTTGGGTTGCCCTCATGGGTGGAGGAAAGATAGTTCAGTAGAGAGAATAGTTGATTTATTAATTGTATAATAAATCAATAGAAAATATATATATGGTTTATTAATATATTTAAGTGCTAATATATTAATTAGAAACTATATTAATTAATTGAGATTTAATCTAGAATTAATTGGATTTAATTTGGAGATTAAATTAATTAATTAAAAGGTGCAGGGACTGGTTTGGTATTTATTCAATAGTTGAATAACTGGCCAGGAAAAACCAGGGACCAAATGTGGCGCCACCTTGGAGGCATCTCCAAGGGTTTGGCGAAACCCTAATTAGGGTTTTGGTAAGCCTTGTCCAAGTGGTCAAAAGCCTTGTCCAGTTGGAGGCTCCTTAGGGTTTCAGGTGTAACCCTTGGAGGCTATAAAAGGAACCCCCTGGCACCTCATATTCACGCCATCTTCTCTCTGGATTTACTCTGCTGGACTGATTCTTCCATCACCTGGGTGTGACTTTCATCTGAGGCAGGATAATTTTGCTGCTGCTTAAAAGGATCATAAGATCTAAGGTTGGTTTTTCTTGATTCTTCTTTAGAATTGAATTGTATCCTTTAGGTTCTTAGTTCTAATCTTCATAGAAGAAAACATAGATCAATATTAGGGTTGCATGTGAACCTTAGGTTATTTTGTGTTCATTGATTGCATAGAAACCCTTCATGAATATATATTCATATATATCTTATATCATGCATATTTTATTTAATTTACCAATTAAATTAAATAAAAGGTTTACTTATACTTCAATTAAATCATTTAACAACTTAAACAATTTAATTGTTACACTTGTTTAATTCATCATATATGAATTAGTAATCAACCTTTAATTTTGTAGTTATTATTATTTACCTCAAATAATAATAACTTACAAGATTAAATTGCAAGTTTAGTATCATTTGATGTTAAATCAAATTTAACATTCCAAATGATCAATTGGTGTCAAACTTGTTGTTGGTGTGACCCTATAGGATCATGTATCATTAGTAATATCATTTTATGATCATCCTTGGGCATATAGAACTAACAGTTTTGTATGATAATTGCTGGTTTTGTTTTGGACGTTGAAGCATGATTTTGAATTTGTGGCCTTTTCAAAATTTGAGGTTTTTGTATCGATTGTTTTGAAATTACAATCTTAGGTTTTGTAAAAGTGTTTTCAACAGATTGTGCAAGTGGTACACTCTCACAAGATTCCATTAATTGAAAAACATCCATCTTCGATGCTATGGGTTTCTCCATAACTTGAATTTGTTTGTAATTTCGATTTGTGTAAATGTGATTATCGTTTTTGACATTCAAAAGATGTGACATGTTTTCGGGTATCTTTTCTTTTTCATAACAAAGACGATTGTAAATGTTATGGCCATACAAATCTTGTTTCAGTTTAGGTTTCACAATTTCTTTGTTTTCAGAGGTTTCTTGTTCATAATCAATTTTTGCTTTTCCTTTGTCAACCAAAGATAGTTGTGAGATGACTTCGGAGGGTGATGCAGATGCGGAGGATGATTTTAATAGAGTCAGAGAAGAGCAATCAATTTCTTCCATATCCGAATCACATTCAGACTCATACTCAGATGCGGTTTCAACAATAACTTTTTCTTCATTTTCAATTTGAGGAACACTCTTTTTCAAGATTGGAATTTCTTGTGGCAATAATTTCAACAGGTTATCAGCAGTGAGATGTTTTTCTACAGATATTAAGCCATGTTTATACGAAGGATTGGTCACTTCGGATCCAGATACTATAGATTCACATTCATAGGAAATACTATTAACTTCCTTAAGCTTAAACTCAATAAAAGGTAATAGTTGTCTATGTTGAACATTGCACACATCAGCTGAATGATAGATACGAGTAATATGAGCATATAAGTGTTTTGCAGTTTCACAAAAGATATTGCGTTGTTTCAAAATTACATCATGATTGTTCAATTGTTTTTCTCTATTCTCCTCTAGTAATGAGATTCTTAGGTTGGACTTTTCTAAGGCTAGCTTTAGACTTTCTACTCTCCCCCTCAAGTTGAGAATCTCCTGCTCACTGATTTTCTCCCTATTTTTCGCATCAATAAGCATTTTATGCATCACAGAACAATCACGAGTTACTTCATTAATGATAGGAGTAGATTGAGTAACAGGAATTTTAAAAGTTGAGAGAACTTTAGATACCTGCTTAGGGATGGTCATGTGTGTGTCATTTGCCAGCAGACAAACCTCCTCATCATCATCAGACCAGCACTTCGGATTCCGTACGACCGGCATCTCATTCAGCTCCGAACTCTTATATCCATGACCAGCAGTTCCTTCATATCCCAGTTCCTCTTCATCTTCAATCTCCTCAGAAGTAACCTTCAGAAAGCTCTTACCATCATCATAGGCCATAAAAGCACTATGAGTTGGCTTTCTTACTTCTTCGTCTTCGGAGTCAGAAGACCAGACTTGATATGTTCCTTGGTGATCCTCAGCAGCCATCAAGGCTATGTCCTTTGTCTTTTCTCTTACTTCTTCCATTTTTCTTGCATAATAAGCTTCATCTTTCACTTGAGGCTTCTTCTCATTTTGTTTACTCAGCATACAATCTTTTGCAAAGTGATTCTTGCCACGATAGTAATTGCAATTATATCCTGAATCTTAGGAGACCTTCTTCTATTTGGTTTTCTCCTTTGGTGACTCCGAAGCCTTGTTTTAGCTGGTTTCGGAGTTGAAGACTTTGATTTTTCCTCCTTCAGAGTGTACATTTCAGGTTTTGGTTTTGGATTGAAGTTTGGTTTGTTGAAGTTCTTGAAAAGGGTTTTCCTAAGTTGTTTTTGATGAATGGTTTCTTGAACCTTCGACTGTTTGCAGCATAAAGAGCAACTGTTTCACCATTGTTATCAACCATATAAGCAGCAACTTCTTCATCATTGTCTTCTTCTTCTTCTTTTGAAACTAGGGCTAGGGGTCCAAATCCAGCAGTTTCACTCCTTCGGCCAACAATATCATGTTCATGATATTTGAGCAAATTGTACAGAGCAGCTAACTTGTACTTTTCAATGTTCTCATAAGATTTGACCATTAGCATGATGGGTCTCCATTCCTTGCGAAGACTATAGAGAAACTTGATATTGATTTCCTGTTAACTTCGGGTTTCTCCATACTTATCCAAGGTATAGATCATGTTACTGAGACGTTCATAGCATGCTTCAAGAGATTCATTTTCCTCTTGTCTGAGGTTTCCAAAATCAGCTAAGATTTCCTGAACTTTGCTTCTGTGAAGGATCTTGTCACCACCAAAGCGAAGAGCTAGATTATCCCACATTTCCTTAGCAGACTTAGCATCAGCTATGTGGTGACTGACATCAGGACCTAGTCCACTTCTCAGTTCACGCATGGCTCTTTCATCATTTTCAATTTTCTTTAAATCTGCAGCATTCAGAACTACAGCTTCTTCTGCATCCGGAACCACGAAGCGACCAGCAATGTCTATGTGAGGACCATCAGTTACAGATCTCCACAGATCTTTGTCAAGCCCAATCAGATAGTCCTTCATTCTTCCAGCCCAATAGTCATAGTAAGAAGTTTCTAGAACAGGAGATTTTGTTGCAGAACTAATGAAATTTGCATAGTTGAGCATGTTAGCATAAGTAGCGGTAGAATCAGTCATTTTGAATAGATTTCAAAGGGATCTTTTCAGAAAAACGAGTAATAGAGATTTGTGACAGTTGCGGAAGACTAAATCTGAGAAACGATTCAGATCTAGAACTGTAACAGTAAAATAAAGCTCTATGAACATGTTTTCGAGCTGTCCTGCTCTGATACCACTTGTTGAGTATCGAAATGGATTAAATAAAGTTATATGACTTATATTCTAACAGTATTAGTTGTACTAATCAATTTACACTGTAATGAGTAGGTAAGAACAGTGAAGAATATCAAATGAACACAGTGAAATGGATAACTTGTGTCGAATGCTTTGATTGATTGATTTAGGGTTTACAATTGGGAAGATGACAATATCTCTCGACACGGTATGGTATCACTGATATTTATACATGATCAGTGATACGCATTGTACATTTGTTACAGAGAATATCCTATCAGTTGTACTAGCCAATAGGATAAGAGATTCATGCAACACGTAGTGTGCTATCACGCGTGCACACAAAAAGTATTACAGCTAAGAAGTCTTCGGATCCTCCAGGATGTACCCTTCGGAGTCTTCAGACTTCGGGGTCTTCTTTTAGTTGTTTTTGCACTTCGGGGTCTTGGACCAGGTCTTCGGATTGAGAGGTACTTCATCACAAATATACTTCAACAGATGAGCACCAACACGATTAGTTCCAATCAGCACCATGGTTCTATCTTGATTCTCCATTCTTGGTTTGGTGCACTGACATCGCAGCGGTCGTCGTGCGGTCAAAAATAAGAAAATACCTAACACACACTAGTATAGTGGTAGTCAGGGTCGATCCGCAGGAGTTACGTGGTCGAGACAGGTCACAGATTACCAACTGCAGTGTCATGCTACAGTCAGAGGATCTAGTTCCTAACTTTTCCAAACACTTCCAAAAAGCATAAAATCCAATAATTCCAAACAATCTTTAACTAAACTAAACTACTAACAAAACCTTGTTACCTACTGAAATCAGGAGTACATCTCTAAATCAGAAGCAATCAAGGACAAACCAAACATCAAACACAATTCAATCATTCAAAAATTCATTCACAAGCATAAACACCGAAAAACTAAGCAATTAACATAAACCGAATGATTATCATTAACCAAATCAGATTCAAAGGGTCCAAAACAATAACCAAACTATCCAAAACAAAAACTAAGACAAAATGTCAATGGTTGTCACTCCCAAAGACACTAGCCAACTATTACTAACTATTAAACTAATGGAAAATTAAAGAGAAAAACATAAAAATACCAAATGGTGGTTGCTGAAGCTAAAACTCGGAGTCAAAGAGTATTGGGAGTCGATTTTATGCCAAGCCTTTGCTGATTTTTTCGACCTAAAACCCTCTATTTATAGTTGCAAAAATCACGAGGTCGCGTCGCGCAAAAGTGGATCCCGCGGCGCGCGTATGGGTTTATTCCCGTTTTATCGCCATTGGAATTTTCTCCACCGCCTCAACACCGTGTCGCGCCTTTGTGACTCCCGCGGCGCGCGTGCGAATTCGCCTAATATTGCCTTGATCTTCACACTTCTTCCAAATTGTACGCTTTTGGTCCCTGTTTTCATCTTTTTCTTGCACAATAGCACTAGCACAAAAGTGAGTAATACCAATAGATATATGATATAAATTCACTAAGAATAGGGCTCAACAACGACTAAAATATTTGATATTACTAGGCGTTGTCAAACACCCCACACTTGTGCCTTGCTTGTCCCCAAGCAAGAGAGTTTTTTAATAGATTTTAACTAAAATTCAAACGATTTTTGGATGTGTTCAATTTCAAAGCTTATTGTCCCCAGAGTTAGATTGAAATATTTTGTGAAAACATAATCAGAATGTTCTTTGGAATTCATGGCTTTCTAAAGAACCCTTGATTACAAATTTTGTGTCCATATTAAGTGTACGTACTCATTCAGATTCTCAAGGCCATTAAAGAATTGTCCATGACTTTCGATGTTGTCCGTGTAACGAGCTTTCAGAAATACAATCCCAGACCAGACGATCTTAGGTGGTAAGGTGCGTAAGGTCCACCCATTTTAGACCTACCGGCTCGAACAACATAGGCCACAGATTGACAATTCCTTCCTAAATTCCAATCTTAAAATATCCCAATTGTCTAACTCCTAAAACTCAACTTATTTGTCTAAACTAATAGCATGATAACAACTAAATAATATTTCTCGAAAAATACCAATGCTATCACATTCACAAACTATTCGTTTCAAAATTACAATCTATTAAAATTTTGAAAAAGTTGCTAAATTTTTTTTTTTGAAAATCGGTCATTTTCCGCAAAAATTTGAAAAATACTCTTTCGACCGTCCACACCCCACACTTAAAACCGTACAACGTCCCCGTTGCACAAAGATTATTCAAAACAAGGGAGAAAGAGTTACCCCTTTAGACGGTTGAACTGCTTGATTGGTACTCGGTGTCACAGGTATAAATACGCACAAAAAGGTCCTTGATTTAGCGTTCTGGAGTTGTAACGCAACAGTGAACACGCCAGTGGTCAAAGCAAGTGGAGGGGGCACGGTGACCCCAAACTTGCTTGAAACAACTCCCCCATTTTTGGTATCACATGCAAGACTCAACAGAAACATCAAATGCAAACAGAAAAAAGCAAATAAAATAAAATATAAACAAACAAAAAGATAGTAGTGTCATAAGTACAGTACAGATATCCAAAAGAAAATAAGAAAAATACATCAATCGTCATCCTGGCGGGTCCCAGATGGACCTGCCCCAGCATCTCCTCCGGAGGGGTGAGGTGGAATGTCATCAATCTGCATCCGGAGCATGATCATCCTCTGAGTCTCCGCCATCCACTGGTCATGCGCCTCCCTAGCAGACATCCTCTGTCTCAGGTCCTGGATGGCCGCCAGCACATCGGATAACTGTGGCTGGGGCTCTGGTGCTGGTGGGTCGGGTCTCCGGTGTCTCCTGCCTGGCTGGGCGTATGCTGGCTGGGGAGCCTGGGGTGCCTTGGTCGCGGCCCTCACGTACTGGCCTGGGCGCTGCTGCTCGATCAGCCCCATGTTCTCCAGAGCTCGCGCCATGGTGCGAACTGGAGGTAAGGCAGTCAAGGCGGCCACAGTCGCGGCTGTGAGGATCCGGTACGAACGGGCCAGGCGAGTGATGAAATACCCATGGGCCAGAAGACTGCTGGCCGATGCACCCATCGCACGGGTGGATAAAGAGACGGCTAGAGTAAACGGGAGGTGGAGGAACCTAGAGGGGTCAAGGAGCACCCAGATATACGTCATGTCTTCCCCTGACACCTTCTCGCCCCCTCCCAGTGCATGATAGAGGTGGAGACGATGCGGTGCATGAGCCGGTGAAGCGGATTGCGGAGCTGGCTCTCCCTGGCCGACCCCGCCTCATAAAACACGTTGGACAAAGTTGCCCAAACATCTGCATTGGCATCCCTGGCGGGCTGCCCCTGAACACATGTGACAACTGTCAAATTAGTCAACGAAAGTCAACTCAAGTCAACCAAAACAGACGATGAAATGTAAATTTCATAACCTCTATAATGTATTATTGGATATTATAATACTATGTACGCTAATTCAAAACAATTATACGGACAAACTCTATTAAGTTAGATATTTTTAAAATAAAATAAAATACTGTCAAATTAGTCAGCGAAAGTCAACTCAAGTCAACCAAAACAGACGATGAAATGTAAATTTCATAACATCTATAATGTATTATTGGATATTATAATACTATGTACGCTAATTCAAAACAATTATACGAACAAACTCTATTAAGTTAGATATTTTAAAAATAAAATAAAATAAAATTATTTTTTTACGTCGTGAATACTGTCCGACGTGAATAGTGATCCGGCATGAATAGTATCCGACGTGAATACTAAACGGTAAAATTCAAAACTCTTCGGAATATTATAAATTTTATATCGAAACGTAGATAAAAATATGACGGATCCGAATATGTATTTATATTTTTAACAAACGTTATATATAAAAAGTTATGATAGAAAAACGGTAAAAATGTAAATCTATTCGGAATATTATAAATTTTATATCGAAATGTAGATAAAATTACGACGGTTCCAAATATATAGTTATATTTTTACCAAACGTTATATATAAAAAGTTATGATAGAAAAACGTATAATTTAACTTGAAAGCGACGTTTGATTATATATATATATATATATATATATATATATATATATATATATATATATATATATATATATATATATATATATATATATATATATATATATATATATATATATATATATAATCTATTGAAAGTCTCCTTGGTAGGTGCAGGTACGAAAATTTGGTTGAAATTATTATTATTATTATATAAAGTGGGTCCCACATCATTATTTAATCAATTTTACACATTTTACCCTCAAAAAATTTGTATTTTCATTTCGAACACTACGTATTCAATACGTATTTTTAAATTTATCAATAATATTACGAAGTTTTATAAAACGGAAAAATTACCGTCAAAAAGGTATCGTCGATACGAACAACCTGACGTCAAAATTCAATATTATTAATATTAGTTTTATATTTAATATTTTCTTTTTCATTAAAATAAAATTGTATTTACATTTAAAACCTGTATTTTTATCAAACTTACAATTTATACCCTCTCGTTAATTCGTTAAAGCCTTTTATTTAAAAAGTTGATATTATTAAACTACGATTTTTGTAGATTATAGTTTTATAAACAAAAATCATTCGTTTTATATAAAAAACTATTTAATCTATTTAAAGAGTATTTTAAGGGTATATTTTGTCATAATCAAATTCTAAAAGCCATAAAAGTCATATATCTGTATCTTGAGGGACGCAATACGAAAATAAACCTACTATAAATAGAGGCTCAAATCCTCTCATTTCTCACAACTCATATCTCGATCTCTATATCACTAGATAGTATTGTTAGAAGATTCTTCGATATATATAGAAATATACGAAGAATGAGCGTTAGAAGTAGCTATTTCAGTTATAAATATAGTGAGTTCGAGTTAGAAGCACGAAGAGTCGGGCGATCTAACAACAGTTGGCGATAAGATCCTAGTCGACATTGAGGTGAGTTCATACCCCTTCTTTTTTATATTTATTCAAGTTTTAAGGGGGAGAATACAAGTTATACTATACAAATAGCTATTTATACTTATTTGTAACAATAGTAAACAAAATGTGAATTTTGTAAACATCATTATGACAACAATTCAATTATAGTTCCAAAATATAATATTGAATGATCTACTTACGAGAGCGGTGTCTAGGCCGATCATTTGGGCTAGGTTGTTGGATATTCGAAAGGCTTATACGCTGAAAGGGTCCTGCCTCCTCATTTGATCTTCTACATGGCCGTTCTTTATTTGATAGTCATGAAATATTATATTGGAATTAATAACGGGTATAACCAATTTATTACACCACTATTGTGGAGAATATATCTTAAAAGAAGTTCTTTATAACCATCTAAATAAGTTATTTCACATATATTTGTAAATATATGCTTTTCACAATGGAATACTAAAAATAAACTATTATAGGAATAGTTTGTTGATACAAATGTTACTATGACGTTTTAAAGAAGACAAATAATTATATAAAATATATAATTATTATACATTACTATATTATCATGGGAAAAATCATAATGGACAAATAAAAAGGTTTTTCATATACAAACTTTAACAAGTTGATTGATACATACATTTTTGTGAGACGGGTCTTCACAGTACTTATTTAAGTACATACTATAAGTCCTGAAATTTATAACCAGAGTCTCGGTAAGAGAACGTGATATTTGTGTGTAGATCTATACGGGATTGACAACCCCGCACCTGAGCTGCTAGCTACAGCTAGACCGACGAGTCTGAGGTGATAAATGTCATAACAGTCCGACGCCTGAAGAACGTCGAAGCAGGCCTACATGGTCACAGTATGGTTATAGGACGTCTCGCATGGGAAATCAACTTTATAAATTGTTTACGTGGAAATATACATTTTCAAAGGTTTTATACTACAAGCTACGCTATACATTTTAGTCTTTGGATTTTGTTGGAGTACAATACTATATTTTACAAGGAAAGATATTCCTTATACAAGTTTTATGGTATTAAAACTACATTTTTACAAGTTATAAATATAAGTATGGTTTTACTTATATACACTGGTTCTATGGGAATTAAAACTACGTTTTATAAAAGATATAAATATAAGTACGATTTACTTATATATACGAGTTTTATGGAATTAAGTCTACGATTAGTCTACAAGTAAACATCTATTTACACGGTTTCATACAACAATAAAACTACGTAATACTATTTTCAAGTATAGAAATACTTATACATTTACGAACTTTGGGTTTTAAGACTATAACTCATTTATAAGAAAATATTGGATTTTCCGGTTTCAAACACTATCTTTTTACAAGGAAAAAGAATTATGGATTTTCTCATACAAAAATCTTATGAACTCACCAACGTAATGTTGACACTCTTTCAAACTACTTGTATTCTCAGGAAATTGATAGAGTAACTACAACCTTTGACGATGGGTCGCTATGGCGTCATACTATGTATTTTGATATCATATTGTAATTGTATTCAAAAAATACAATATTTTGAACTATTGTAACATTTACAATTATGTATATGATGGATGTGTTTGCTTTGATCACTATTGTACAAACGTTGTTGTGATACTGTTCATGAAGTCATCCACCCTCAGACGTTTCCACCATCGTGGTTTGGGGGTGTGACAGATTGGTATCAGAGCACAGTTTATAGTGAACTAAGTGTATCAATCCATTTAAGATATACAACTATAAACACAATGGGACTAAAACTCTCTAAAACAATTTGTACAAAGTATACTTTAAAATACAATGATATTTTTATAAAGTATAAGTACAAGTACATACATACTAGAACAGTGTCATAACCAGAACAATACAAGAGTAATAAGATGAGTTGAACACTACGAGTATGCCTAGCTAGTTATGTAATCATACCTAGGACAGATAGAGCCTGATCAACTGTATTTGTCCAAGGTATGACTAACATGTACTTAGGAATAGTCGTAGTGAACAACAAGTCTAAAAACTTACCAAGAACCATATACAAAGAAACTCTAAAACAAAATATAAAGCTAAAATACTACAGGAGTATTTTATAATACTATAGAACCATACATCTAGACACTTTATGTACCTCTTATACCCCTATCCTTACATAGTAGACCTGACAATTCGATAATACCTGACCAATAACTATTATCGAAAACCTACCATCATCCCTACCAACAGCTCCATTAAACTAATATTGGCATAAATTCAATCTGAAAGCCGAAGGCGGGCTATGTCACCTGCCAAGTCTTCTGGGTTCTCTTCACTTGCGATCTTGAGAAAATCATGGTTAAAACCACTCATAGCAGAAACAGAAGGCAGAGATTGTTGCTGTGTATGGGTCCCTGATGAAGCTTCCTCCCTCTTCTGAACCTTTCTTTTCTTGTAAACAGCCTTAAAGGCAGCTTGCCTCAATCTCTTTGTGGTATCAGTTATCTTCGAACTGGAACCCTCGATTATAGCTCTTTTCTCGTTCTCTAGACCAAGTATTACGTCTGCTTTACTAGGATTATTATCCAATTCCTGTTGCATAAATACTTTCAGTCATTACAATCTCATGGTATTAAAATTGGGGAATATAAATACAATTCTTAACCTGAGTATGGTTAATAAGAGTTTGTAGACTCTTAATCTTTCGTCGAGGCCAACTTTTGATGCCTAACTTCCTACAGTGTTGCTTCAACTGTGTTGATCCAACGTTGAGTTTCCTTGCAGCTTCCAAAATCGGCTTGTCAAAATGCATGGATATTGTTTCCTTACTCAACGCATGACTAGAACCCCTTTGTCTACGGATTTCAAAGGTTCTTGGAATCGATGTTGAAACGTTTTTGTTTTGGATCAATTGTGTATGATCCTGATCACTAACACTTTCATTGTTACCTATTATGGGTAATAGTTTTTGATTTCCAGAATCAACCATAAACCCAGAATTCCCATTCTTGAAACTTTCTAAGTTACTTTGGATCAATTGAAAATTATACTGATATTGAAAACCACCCACGGACTCAGAACTCGCTGAAGCAATCCCGATAGTGTCATCGTGGATCGACTGTATTTGATCCTGATTTTGAATATCAGTTTGAAACCTCTGATTTGCTAGATCTACTCCACTATGCAGTATGGGCACGTTCATGCTTAGATTATCATCATCTACAAATGGATCTGTGTATAACGTATGTTAGACAATTAAGCAAAGTAAACATAAAGCTTAACAAAATGACTTAACCTGGAAGTATATATTGAGATTGCCCAACAACGATGTCTTGATTTAAAGGCAGTAGATCTTCAAGGAGAATTGACGTGCACGCAGAGGTCGTCATGCGGTCAAAAATAAGAATTAACCTAACATTCACTAGTATAGTGGAGTCAGGGTCGATCCACAGGAGCTACGTGGTAAGCCTAGATGAGAGATTACCAACTAATAGTGTCACGGCTATAGTCGGAGGAATTAATTTCTATCTGTCTACCTCAAAGCAATATTCAAACACCCAAGCCAAGCTTAGCTATGTCCAAATAACCTAGTTACTTTCTGAACTCAGAAGTACATCTCTGAATCAGGAGCAATTGAAGGCATTCAAACTAGCAAAACCGAGCATAGCACAAACTAGCTAATAACTAACAGTTCTAAGAGACAGTTAATAGCCAAAGTTTAATGCCTAACCTAACCAAGTTAGCCACTGTTTTCAGCAAGGGAAAACAGTCCCAACTAAGTCACAAACAAGTTCAATCACAATCAAACAACCAAATAACAAACTAACATTCAAAACACCGAAAAACCAATATCAACATTAACAGAATGATTGCATTTACTCAAACCAATATCCAAACATCAAAATCAGTAACTAAACACTACCAAAAACAGAACCCTAAGCTGGAGATCGATGGTTGTCACACCCAAAGATTCAACTCAAGCTTACAAATGTTTAACTAAAGTGAAATAAAATCTAAAAACATGAAAATACCAAATTATAGCTTCTGAAATGGAATCCTCGAGTCAAAGAGCTTCTAGGTCGATGTTTACACCAAGTCTTTGCTCGGGTTTTCGGCCGGAAATGCCTCTATTTATAGTTGCAAATTTCCCGTGACCGCGCCGCGCAAATGTGAAATCCGCGGCGCGCGTACTTATCCTTTCCCCGTTTTTTCGTCATTTAAATGTGTTCCACCGCCTTACATCCGCGGCGCGCAGGAGATAAACCCGCGGCGCGCGTACGTCTTCTCTTGATTTTGCATTCTTTCCATACTTTTTCCTTTTTGTACACTTTTAGTCCCTGTTTATGTTCTTTTTCTCCAGACAAGTCCTGACACGAAAAGTGAGAATACCCATGCATATATGATATAATTTTACCGAGAACAGGGCTCAACAACGCCTAAAATACTTGATATCACTAGGCGTTGTCAAACACCCCACACTTGTGCCTTGCTTGTCCCCAAGCAAGAGAGTTTTTAACAAATTATAATAGAGAATCGAGCAGTTTTTGAATGTGTTTAGTTTCAAAGCTTATTGCTCTTCGAGTTAGAATGGAATAGTTTGTAAAAACATAATTGAGTTGTTCTTTGGAATTCATGGCTTTCTAAAGAACCCTTGATTACAAACTTTCTGTCCACAATATAGTGTACTTACTCGTTCAGATTCTAAAGGCCATTAAGGAATTGTCCATGACTTTCGATGTTGTCCGTGTAGCGAGCTTTCAGAAATACCATCCCAGACCAGACGATCTTAGGTGGTAAGGTGCATAAGGCCCACCCATTTTAGACTTACCGGCTCGAACAACAAAGGCCACAGATTGACTTTTCCTTCCTAAATTCCAATCCTAAAACGGCTCAATCTTCTAAACTCGTAAAACTCAACTTATTTGACTAACTAATAGCATGATCACAACTAAACAGTATTTCTTGAAAAATACTGATGCTATCACAATCACCAACCATTCATTTCAAAATTGCAATTCATTAAAAATTTTGAAAAATATTGCTAAAAATTGAAAAATTGATCAGTTCTGCAAAATTTTCAAAAATATCTCTTTCGACCGTCCACACCCCACACTTAAAACCGTACAACGTCCCCGTTGTACAAAAAATTATTTTAAAACAAGGGAGAAAGAGTTACCCCTTTTTGGACGATGGACTGCTTGGTGCTCAATATCACAGGTATAATGCGTACAAAAAAAAAATCCTCGATTCATATGCTGGAGTTGTAGCGCTACAGTAGGACACGCCGGTGGTCAAGACAAGTGGAGGGGGCACGGTGACCCCACACTTGTCTGAGACAACTTCCTCTCAATTTGATATATCATGCACAACTTAAACAAAAATTGAAAACACACATGACAGAAGATAATAAAATAATATACAGATAGATGTGTCATAAGTTTATACATAAATCCCAAAAATAAAAAGAAAGAAAGAAAGAAAGAAAACATCAATCACTACCCGGCGGCCTGGAGGGTCCAGCCTCATGATCGTGAGACCGGGCTGGGAATGGTCGGGGGTGTCTGCCCTGGGATGATGCGATCTGTATAAGTACCTCCCCGATCCACTCTAGCTGGTCCTGGGTCCTCGAGAGCTGGTCCTCAATCCGCGCGACTCTGGCCTCCAGTCGGCTGAGGGCTGGTGAGTCATCCTGCTGTGGCCGCGGCTGTGCAGGCTCTGGCCTCCGGCGTCTCCTGCCGGGCTGGGCGTATGCAGGCTGAGGTGCCTGAGGAGGCTCGATCGGAGCCCGGATGTACTGCCCTGGTCGCTGTTGCTCAATGAGCAACATCCTCTCCAAAGTGCGTGCTGGCGTGCGCGATGGAGGCAGAGCAGTCAGAGAGGCAGCTACTGGGGCAGTAAGAATGCCATAGGAACGGGCCAGGCGGGTAATGAAATACCCCCTGGCTAAAGGGCTGCTGGAGGAGGCGCCGGTCGCGTGGGTGGAGAAGGCAATCGCGAGGGCAAAGGGAAGATGGAGGAATCGGGACGGGTCGAGGAGAACCCACAAAAATGTCATATCATCACCCGACACCTTCTCGCCCCCCTCCCGATGCATGATGGAGGTGGAGACGATACGGTGCATGAGGCGATGAAGAGGATCACGCAAGTGGCTCTCCCTCGAGGCCCCTGCCTCATACCTAACATTGGACAGCGGTGCCCAAACCTCCATGTTGGGGGGGCGCTCCGGCTCCCCCTGAATGCATGACCCGAAGAACCGGGTGAAGAAACGGTGCTGGAGGTCCGCTGGCGTGTAAATGCCCGTGCGCCTCCCGAACTCCCGGAGGTTGCACTCCCGGTGCACACCTCCCAAACGAAAACGGACCATCCTGGAGCGTGGGTCTCCCGCCCTGGGAGCGAAATGAACAGTGGAGATGAATTCCAGTAGCAGCTCCGTATAGACCACGTCCTCGTCCGTGGCCATGATCCTGTCCCAGCCACGGCATGTGAATGATGCCTCCTCGTGGATCCAGGTGCGATGTAAGAATGGCTCAATCGCCTCCCAGAGCCCAGCATCCCTCAGGATGTCTCGATCTATAACCGTCGCCTCAAGAACCCGGCGATGAATCAACGCGTCCCTCCGCGAGGTATACTCCACCGAAGTGTCAAGCTCTGCGGGAAACTGAAGGAAGGCATGGTCTCGTCTGAACATCATCTGTGAAAGAAAAATATAGCCACAAAAATTTTTTTTTTTTTTGCAAAATCAGTCCTTTTTCTTCCCTACCGAACCGCGGCGCGGCCCAAGAGCAAGGGCGCGGCGCGGCGTACGCCTGTTTGCAAACCCGGGATCAAATCCCCATTTTAACCTGCTAAATATCAGTATAAACATACCACAAGGTAGCTGAAGTGCCGACTAGCTCATCTAGGGTGTCAATTTGGCAAAACAAACACCCGATGGGCTAGCATTAGTGATTCTAAGTTTTTGAACTTTTTGGACTAAACCCTAAAATTAACTACCTAATAACTAGTTTAAACAGCTAATAGATAGTTAAAAGAGTGTACCTTGGTAGTAGCAACACAATAAGCAAGAAAAAAAATGCGAGAAATTTTTGATCACCAGAGCTCCGAGTCGTGTGATTTGAGTTGTGAGCCGCGGCTCACCGGATAAAGGCGAAAACCGTCTGATCGTTTCCCGCGGCGCGCATTTCCCTGTTCCGCGGCGCGCGTGTCGCCAATTCAACCCCTGCGCATCGGGTTGAGTTCCGACCCCGCGTCGCGCAATACAAAAATCCGCGGCGCGGTCTTGAAAATTTCAAAACCTTTTCACACGAACCCACACTTGCTTCAAACCATTAATACCTGCAAACGATTGATGTATTTTCTAAATTAATCCTAAGAAATATAAAACCTACTTATGAAACGATGGGTTGCCTCCCAACAAGCGCTAAGTTTAACGTCTTCAGCCAGACGTGCTGCTTCTAAGCTGATCCTTCTTCTTCTTCTTGGCCTCTTGATGACATTTGCTGATATTCCGGCATGAAATTATTGGCCATCATCGTCATAAGGGATGTGAGTTGGGTCATCCGATCACTCACACCACTGATCCATTGTTGTTGAGATTTCAATAGCTCGAAAACATTCGCCTCACGTTTTCTGGATTCTCTTTCATATTGCTGATGTCTCGCTTCCATCATTTCTATCATTTCCAGCAGTTGTTCCTTGTCGATGGCGGACAGCGGGTGGTTTTTGGTCTCCTTTAAAATTTCTTCCTTTCCACCTTCCCCCGTACGTGTCCATATCTTTTCTTTACTTCTGGTTCCTGGATCCATTAATGTTTTTCTGTCTGCTGGTTTGCCGTTATCTTCCGAAGGTAACGAAATTGGGTTCCCAAACATATTCAATCTCCTTTTCCTGGTCCCGAAGAAAATATCCATGTCTCCAGTCTTGCAGTCGATCACTGAACCAGCAGTAGCTAGGAATGGCCGTCCTAAGATAAGCGCAGGCGCATCATCCGGACTTTCATATTCCATCACCAGAAAATCCACGGGGTAGAAAAAGTCGCCAACTTTGACTATGACATTGGTTAGCTTTCCCCTAGATACCTTAGTTGATTGGTCAGCCAATTGCAGTACAACTTCAGCTGGCTCGATTTCTTCATTCTTGTATTTGTCATACAGATATCCCGGCAAGATGTTAACACTTGCTCCCAAATCTAGTAAGGTGTTTCGAATAACCACGTCCCCTACGGTTGTAGTGATCAATGGTGATCCGGGATCCTTCTCCTTCTTGGGTAGTGTTCCCAATAATGCCTCGCTAGCCCTCACAATCAATCTCACCGTTTTTGGCGTAGGTACCTTGTTCTTCCCATTTTGTTTGCACATTTCTTGTAAAATCCTGGTGTCCTCGGGGACATCCTTAAGCTCATCCCATAGGGGCTGATTCATTAAGGGTCCCGTTGATCTAGTTGCTTCCTGCTTCTTCTTTTCTTTCTTATTCTTCTTCTTTTGCTTAATCCCTGCAATCGTTGGTTGCTCTTCCTTTTGGACCTTTTCATCTATTTCGGGTTGAGTGCCATTCTCAACCGGAACTCCTCCTTCTTCACCTTCCTCGCTCTTTAAAGTCTTTCTTTCTTCCTCTGGTTCCACTTCATTCCCTACCTCGAACAAATCCTCCAGAGTAACCTTTCGCCATCCTGATTCAACAGTATTGACTTGTTCCTTCCCGGGACGTTGGTTATGAGTAGGATTGACTTCAGTAGCACTAGGTAATTTGCCATTATCTCTCTTCTGTTGGTCTGCAGCCATTTGACCTATTTGTCTTTCCATATTTGCGATGGCCTTTGCGTTCACTTGAGATTGTTGTTGTGTTGCTGTGACCATATCATACATCTTTGATATCATCTCTTCTTGGGTCCCTGGAGCATTGTTGGTAGCGTTGGTGGGTCCCCTGTTGTTGTTGTTGTTTCCATTGTTTGCTGGCTGCTGGTTTCTAGGCTGACTATTCGATTGATTCTGATAATTGTTCTGCCTGAAATTTTGTTGTTGTCCTTGGTTGTATGGCCTGTAAGGTCGTCCATTATTGTGTTGACCTTGACCCTGGCCATAAACTTGATTAGCTTCCTGCATCCTAGATCCTCCTTGACTTTCTTGTGACGAATTTGGCGGTCCATTTTGTAATGTTGCCATAAGCCTATCAAACTTTCTGTTCAATTCACTGATTTCCTTTTTCACTTCCTTTTTCCAATCAGTGTCAACCCCTACTGCTGCCGCCGTACTTGTAGTCTTCCTGGTGGAGAAGTTTTCTTTTGAGCCATTACTCAACTGCTCCAAAAATCTCCAAGCTTCTTCTGGATCTTGCCACATAAATGTCCCACTGGAGGAGGCATTTATCGCAGCAGCTCCTTCAATCTGTCAAAAGCTTCATGAAAAGCCTCTCCAGGCTTTTGCTGAAAATCCTGAATAACTCTTCTGATTTCAGTTGTTTTGCTCGCTGGATAAAATTCTTGAAGGAACTTCGCCTTGAGTTGATCCCACGTAGTGATACTGTTTGATGGTAAGGATGTAAACCAATACTTGGCTTTATCCTTGAGAGTGAACGGGAACAGTCTAAGCCTAAAAATATTTCTATTTGTATTTCTGGGATTGTTAGCATTAGCGATCGCTAAGAATTCATATAAATGATTATAGGGATCATCCTGCTTATATCCTCTAAATTCTGGTAATATTCCTAATAACTGGGGTATAATCTCTACCTGCGAATCTATGTTATCAGGAATATAGATCGGCGACGAATCATCATATTCCCGCGGCTGGAAATGTGATGCAACCGATTGCCGTCTCGGTTGTGCAAAATGTAAGGGTTGAGCGGGGTTACCGTAAAGATGATCATTGTACTCCCGCTGACCTGGTTGATATGGTGGTGCTCGCCTGGGAGGTCCCCGACCTCGGTTCCATTGTGGTTGCGGTGCCGGTGGCACCCATCCTTCATCTTTTTCGTCGTACACTTCCTCCGTCTCTGGGTATTGGTATTGCTGTTGAGGCGGTGGTTGAAAGTGTATAGGTTGTGTTGGTTGGTATGTAGGTTGAGGTTTAAAGAGGGCTGGTTGTGGTTGTGATGTTGGTGTATGCTGTCTAGGAGTTGGGGTGCCATCTCGGGTCGGCTCTCCCCAAGTCATAGCAGATGTAAAGGGATTGGTGGATTGTGGTTGAGAAGCGGGTAAAAATGGTGGAATAGATGGTGGAGTGCATGATGGTATGGGTGCAGGGGCTGAAACTGCACCACCAGACGCACTCGAACTTCCAAACTGAAATTCTGAAAGTGGAGGGATAGAAAACCTCCCAGTTGCCTCACCAGCTGGGTCCTGGGCAACACTAACCGGACTACTGCTAGCTTGACTATAATTCATGATGCTCAAACGCCTACGGGCACGGAGTTTGCGAGCAGTACGTTCAATTTCAGAATCAAACTGTAATGGGGATGCTTGCTCTCCCCTGCGGGTACGCATGCACTGATGCAATACGCCCACAAGAATCGAAACCAAAAATTGAAATTACACCAAATTGAAAATTCAAAAAGCAAGAAACAAATTCCTACTACTCACCTATTCTAAGCTCACAGCTCCCCGGCAACGGCGCCAAAATTTGACGTGCACGCAGAGGTCGTCATGCGGTCAAAAATAAGAATTAACCTAACATTCACTAGTATAGTGGAGTCAGGGTCGATCCACAGGAGCTACGTGGTCAGCCTAGATGAGAGATTACCAACTAATAGTGTCACGGCTATAGTCGGAGGAATTAATTTCTATCTGTCTACCTCAAAGCAATATTCAAACACCCAAGCCAAGCTTAGCTATGTCCAAATAACCTAGTTACTTTCTGAACTCAGAAGTACATCTCTAAATCAGGAGCAATTGAAGGCATTCAAACTAGCAAAACCGAGCATAGCACAAACTAGCTAATAACTAACAGTTCTAAGAGACAGTTAATAGCCAAAGTTTAATGCCTAACCTAACCAAGTTAGCCACTGTTTTCAGCAAGGGAAAACAGTCCCAACTAAGTCACAAACAAGTTCAATCACAATCAAACAACCAAATAACAAACTAACATTCAAAACGCCGAAAAACCAATATCAACATTAACCGAATGATTGCATTTACTCAAACCAATATCCAAACATCAAAATCAGTAACTAAACACTACCAAAAACAGAACCCTAAGCTGGAGATCGATGGTTGTCACACCCAAAGATTCAACTCAAGCTTACAAATGTTTAACTAAAGTGAAATAAAATCTAAAAACATGAAAATACCAAATTATAGCTTCTGAAATGGAATCCTCGAGTCAAAGAGCTTCTAGGTCGATGTTTACACCAAGTCTTTGCTCGGGTTTTCGGCCGGAAATGCCTCTATTTATAGTTGCAAATTTCCCGTGACCGCGCCGCGCAAATGTGAAATCCGCGACGCGCGTACTTATCCTTTCCCCGTTTTTTCGTCATTTAAATGTGTTCCACCGCCTTACATCCGCGGCGCGCAGGAGATAAACCCGCGGCGCGCGTACGTCTTCTCTTGATTTTGCATTCTTTCCATACTTTTTCCTTTTTGTACACTTTTAGTCCCTGTTTATGTTCTTTTTCTCCAGACAAGTCCTGACACGAAAAGTGAGAATACCCATGCATATATGATATAATTTTACCGAGAACAGGGCTCAACAACGCCTAAAATACTTGATATCACTAGGCGTTGTCAAGAATACCCATCATAGGAAAAACTTCAGGATCATCTTGAAGTTGATCCAGCGGTAATATATCTGTAAAATCTATACCTCACATAGTTTAAAACAAAATCAAAACACTAGAGAAATGAATAAGAAATAAAAGGAGTTAAGGATATTATAATTACCAGACTCCAGTAGAGGTATCTGATTAAACGATAGGGAGGTACCCTCTTCCCTTAGGAAATTCCGCTCAGCGTCTGACAAGTTTTCCATATGAGATCTGTTTTCCATGCCTCGATTGGAAATCTGAAATTATATAAGAATAAACTAGTAGTAAGAAAGAATGAGACTGAAAAGATCTTAGATACAAATGATGATACATACCCGTTTATATAGCATCTTACAGCTGGAACTGAAAGGACAACTCACGTTCTTAATACCGAAATTCAAAATATCTACAGTAGATGCAATCTTTTCACCACCCTAAGTGATATATTTTTCCAAATTGGCGGCTTGACTCCGATGAGGACGGGATAACGAAAAGACATTTTTTAAATATATATATATATATATATATATATATATATATATATATATATATATATATATATATATATATATATATATATATATATATATATATATATATATATATATATATATATATATATATATATATATATATATATATATATATATATATATATATATATATCTTCTGATAACGGAAATAGTTCAAAGAATAGTTAATTCAATTATATGGTAATCTAATCATAAATAATGAATTAGAACCTACTCATCTAGCATCTGTAGAGCTCGTGGTTCACCTGTATATTATATGTTTGCTTCCATCCTACTAGTATCAACTATAAAATGACATCACATATCATATCTTAAACATGCTTAGGCATCTCCATCATACTTAACTCAAATGATTAAGAAATCAATAGCAAATACAAATCACAATTAGAGAATATCATATGCTATCAACCCGAAACTCCGAATTCCGTGATTTTACCAAATCAACCGTTAGAACATCACGATATTTGCAACAAGTACTCAACACAACACATATTAACAATCTATTAACAACACATAAGATGAATCAAAGCATACTTTCAGATTTGGACATCTAGGGTTTGAAACCCTAATACTCAAAATCACTAACCTTGTGAATTAAGAACTCGAGAATGCGTTTCGGGTATTAAATCCGACCTTCCCAAACTTTTTCTATGAAAAACCCCTGATCAAAATGACAAAATTTCACATCTTTTGCTCTGAAAATCGCCTAGGGGATTTTTGGTTCGCTGCCCGAATAACTCCAATGAAGCAGGTTAGCGACGTTAACCTTTAAAGTTAGCGTCGTTCACTTTTAAAATCCAACCCATACTCCGAAACCGACCCGTGTAAATCTACTGGATACTACTGGATGTTACGGTAACTAGAACACAAACCGTTTTCATAAACACGACCCGTGTAACTCCTACAATGCCAAAACAGTTTCAATACACGACCCGGGAGGACCCGTGTAACTCCTCTTTGATATCTTTAAGGTTTAAACTCCTTCTAAATGAGTTTCTAATCCTCCTAAGTCATATAACAACCTAGTGACTCTTATTAGCTCAAGTTTACTTACCAAAAATATTACAACATTACATCCCAAAACAGAAGCAATTGAAAACTGGGAAGAGCCAAGCAAGGACCTGAATTTACCTAAGAACGTGAGGACTAGATCAAACAAAAATACCCACAACTCTTTCCAAACCCTTGAGGATCCATTCAAAGTGCTAAATTTCGGGACGAAATTCCTTCTAACGGGTAGATAATGTGACAACTGTCAAATTAGTCAACGAAAGTCAACTCAAGTCAACCAAAACAGACGATGAAATGTAAATTTCATAACCTCTATAATGTATTATTGGATATTATAATACTATGTACGCTAATTCAAAACAATTATACGAACAAACTTTATTAAGTTAGATATTTTTAAAATAAAATAAAATAAAATTATTTTTTTACGTCGTAAATAGTGTCCGACGTGAATAGTGATCCGGCATGAATAGTATCCGACGTGAATAGTAAACGGTAAAATTCAAACTCTTCGGAATATTATAAATTTTATATCGAAACGTAGATAAAAATATGACGGATCCGAATATGTATTTATATTTTTAACAAACATTATATATAAAAAGTTATGATAGAAAAACAGTGAAAATGTAAAACTATTCGGAATATTATAAATTTTATATCGAAATGTAGATAAAATTACGACGGTTCCAAATATATAGTTATATTTTTACCAAACGTTATATATAAAAAGTTATGATAGAAAAATGTATAATTTAAATTGAAAGCGATGTTTGATTATTATATATATATATATATATATATATATATATATATATATATATATATATATATATATATATATATATATATATATATATATATATATATATATAATCTATTGAAAGTCTCCATGGTAGGTGCAGGTACGAAAATTTGGTTGAAATTATTATTATTATATAAAGTGGGCCCCACTTCATTATTTAATCAATTTTACACATTTTACCCTCAAAGAATTTGTATTTTCATTTCGAACACTACGTATTCAATACGTATTTTTAAATTTATCAATAATATTACGACGTTTTATAAAACGGAAAAATTACCGTCAAAACGGTATCGTCGATACGAACAACCTGACGTCAAAATTCAATATTATTAATATTAGTTTTATATTTAATATTTTCTTTTTCATTAAAATGAAATTGTATTTACATTTAAAACCTATATTTTTATCAAACTTACAATTTATACCCTCTCGTTAATTCGTTAAAGACTTTTATTTAAAAAGTTGATATTATTAAACTACGATTTTTGTAGATTATAGTTTTATAAACAAAAATCGTTCGTTTTATATAAAAAACTATTTAATCTATTTAAAGAGTATTTTAAGGGTATATTTTGTCATAATCAAATTCTAAAAGCCATAAAAGTCATATATCTGTATCTTGAGGGACGCAATACGAAAATAAACCTACTATAAATAGAGGCTCAAATCCTCTCATTTCTCACAACTCATATCTCGATCTCTATATCACTAGATAGTATTGTTAGAAGATTCTTCGATATATATAGAAATATACGAAGAATGAGCGTTAGAAGTAGCTATTTCAGTTATAAATATAGTGAGTTCGAGTTAGAAGCACGAAGAGTCGGGCGATCTAACAACAGTTGGTGATAAGATCCTAGTCGACATTGAGGTGAGTTCATACCCCTTCTTTTTATATTTATTCAAGTTTTTAAGGGGGAGAATACAAGTTATACTATAAAAATAGCTATTTATACTTATTTGTAACAATAGTAAACAAAATGTGAATTTTGTAAACATCATTATGACAACAATTCAATTATAGTTCCAAAATATAATATTGAATGATCTACTTACGAGAGCGGTGTCTAGGCCGATCATTTGGGCTAGGTTGTTGGATTTCCGAAAGGCTTATACGCTGAAAGGGTCCTGCCTCCTCATTTGATCTTCTACATGGCCGTTCTTTATTTGATAGTCATGAAATATTATATTGGAATTAATAACGGGTATAACCAATTTATTACACCACTATTGTGGAGAATATATCTTAAAAGAAGTTCTTTATAACCATCTAAATAAGTTATTTCACATATATTTGTAAATATATGCTTTTCACAATGGAATACTAAAAATAAACTATTATAGGAATAGTTTGTTGATACAAATGTTACTATGACGTTTTAAAGAAGACAAATAATTATATAAAATATATAATTATTATACATTACTATATTATCATGGGAAAAATGATAATGGACAAATACAAAGGTTTTTCATATACAAACTTTAACAAGTTGATTGATACATACATTTTTGTGATACGGGTCTTCACAGTACTTATTTAAGTACATACTATAAGTCCTGAAATTTATAACCAGAGTCTCGGTAAGAGAACGTGATATTTGTGTATAGATCTATACGGGATTGACAACCCCGCACCTGAGCTGCTAGCTACAGCTAGACCGACGAGTCTGATGTGATAAATGTCATAACAGTCCGACGCCTGAAGAACGTCGAAGCAGGCCTACATGGTCACAGTATGGTTATAGGACGTCTCGCATGGGAAATCAACTTTATAAATTGTTTACGTGGAAATATACATTTTCAAATGTTTTATACTACAAGCTACGCTATACATTTTAGTCTTTGGATTTTCTTGGAGTACAATACTACATTTTACAAGGAAAGATATTCCTTATACAAGTTTTATGGTATTAAAACTACATTTTTACAAGTTATAAATATAAGTATGGTTTTACTTATATACACTGGTTCTATGGGAATTAAAACTACGTTTTATAAAAGATATAAATATAAGTACGATTTACTTATATATACGAGTTTTATGGAATTAAATCTACGATTAGTCTACAAGTAAACATCTATTTACACGGTTTCATACAACAATAAAACTACGTAATACTATTTTCAAGTATAGAAATACTTATACATTTACGAACTTTGGGTTTTAAGACTATAACTCATTTATAAGAAAATATTGGATTTTCCGGTTTCAAACACTATCTTTTTACAAGGAAAAAGGATTATGGATTTTCTCATACAAAAATCTTATGAACTCACCAACGTAATGTTGACGCTCTTTCAAACTACTTGTATTCTCAGGAAATTGATAGAGTAACTACAACCTTTGACGATGGGTCGCTATGGCGTCATACTATGTATTTTGATATCATATTGTAATTGTATTCAAAACATACAATATTTTGAACTATTGTAACATTTACAATTATGTATATGATGGATGTGTTTGCTTTGATCACTATTGTACAAACGTTGTTGTGATACTGTTCATGAAGTCATCCACCCTCAGACGTTTCCGCCATCGTGGTTTGGGGGTGTGACAACACACGCCCGAAGAAAAGGCGCAAAGTGCTGGTGCTGGCGGTCCGCCTCCGTGTAGATGCCTGTGCGTCTCCCAAAATCCCGGAGACTGCACTCCCTTGGGACTCCCCCAATCGGAATCGGACAAGTCTAGACCTGGCCTCTGTCGACCCCAGTGTAAAACAGACAGTAGATAGGAACTCCAAAAGAAGCTCGATGTACACGGTGCCGTCCTGGTTGGCCATAAGCCTGTCCCAACCTCGGCATGTGAACGTGGCCTCCCCGTGGGACCATGTGCGGTGGAGGAACAGCTCGATCTCTCCCCAAATCCCTGCATCTCTGAGGATATCCCGGTCAATGATCGTCGCCTCGAGAACCTGGCAACCAATAAACGCATCCCTCCTGGAACTATACTCCACGGAGCTGTCCAATTCCTCATGGAACTGGAGGAACTGGTGGTCAAGTCTGAAAGACATCTGCACAAAAATGGCCACACAAATTTTCTGCAAATTTAGTCCTTTTCTTCCCCATCGACACCAAGGCGCGGCAAGGCGCGGCGAGCGACTGTTCCAAAATCCAAAACCCAACTCGTTGATTTTCGCCTAATAACTCGATCCAAACACACTACAAGGTAGCCTAAACACCGACTAGCCCTTCTAGGGTGATTATTTGGCAAAAAAACACCCTACGGGCCAGCATTGCCGATTTCTAAGTTTTTGAGTTTTTGGAGAAATCACCCAAATCAGCTGCTTAATCGCTAGTTTTAACAAGTAGAAACTAGTTAGAATGGCGTACCTCGATCGTGGGAATGAAATGAGCAAGAAAAACACGATAAAATTTTCGATGATCAGAGCTCCGGGGCATGTGTGTGTGTGAATAGTGTCGTGGCTTACCGTTTTATCGAAGAAAACTGACTGATCATTTCCCGCGGCGCGGATATGAACAAACTGCGGCGCACGTGTTCCCAAATCAACCCCTGCGCATCGGGTTGGTTTTCGAACCCGCGGCACGCAAATCGCCTGACCGCGACGCGGTCATTGAAAATTCAATTTTTCTCCAAATCAACCCCACACTTGCCTTGGACCAATAATACCTACAATGACGATGATATAATCTTCCTAATTACTCCTAAAAATATAGTACCTAACCTATGAAAGATGGGGTGCCTCCCAACAAGCGCTAAGTTTAACGTCTTCAGCCAGACGCGTTGTTCTTATTCCTACTCTTCTTGAATTTCTGGTGCCTTCATCTTGTGATTTGGTGCGAAATTGTGAGCCATCATTGACAGCAATGAAGTGAGTTGAGTCATTCTGTCACTAACTCCGCTAATCCATTGTTGCTGGGCTTCCAGAAGTTGAAAGACCTTTGCTTCTATTTCCCTTGCATCTTTCTCGTATTGCTGGTGTCTTGCCTCTAACATTTCCATCATGTCCAGCAGCTGCTCTTTGTCAATGGTGGACAACGGATGCTCCTTCGTTTCCTTTAAAACTTCCTCTTTTCCTCCTTCTCCTATTCGCGTCCATATTTTGCTTTTGTCCCTAATCCCTGGTTCCATCAGCAAGTTGCTGTCCAAATTCTTGTCATCACACCCTTGAGGTAGAGATATGGGATTCCCGAACATATTTAACCTTCTTTTCAATCTCCTGTTTTGCAATCAATAATAGCGCCGGCTGTAGCCAAAAATGGACGTCCTAATATTAACGTGGGCGCATCCTCCCGAATCTTGTATTCCATAACTAAAAAGTCCACTGGGTAAAAGAAATCCCCAACTTTCACTATGACATTGGTCAGCTTACCTCGGGATACTTTGGTTGACTGGTCAGCCAGCTGTAATATGGTCTTTGCCGGCTCTAATTCCTCATTCTTGTATTTATCATACAAATATCCCGGTAGCACATTCACACTTGCCCCCAAATCCATTAAGGTGTTCCTAATGACCACATCTCCTACGGTAGCAGTAATCAGCGGTGATCCAGGATCCTTCTCCTTTTTAGGCAATGTTCGCAACAATGCTTCACTATCCTTGATGGTCAACCTCACAGTGTCAGGTGTGGGAGTCTTGCTTTTTCCGTTTTTCTCACACATCTCCTGAAGAATTCTTGTATCCTCCGGAGTGTTCCTAAGCTCATCCCACAAAGGTTGGTTAATTGATGGCCCGGTCACTTTGTTGGGCACTTCCTGCTTTTTCTGCTCTTTCTTACCCTTCTTCTTCTGTTTAATTCAAGCTATTATTGGCTGCTTTTCCTCTTAGACATCCTTGTCCTCCTTTGGTTGAGGGTCCTTCTCAACTGGAATTTCCTTTACCTCCTTTTCAACTTCAACTTTTTCGACGTCAATATTAACATTTTCCTTGCTTTCATTTTCATTCTCAACTTCTTCTTCTCTGCCTGGTCCCTCAATTCCACTTTCGTGACCTAGCAGATCTTCCATGGTCACCTTTCTCCATTCTGCATCGACAGCATTGACCTGCTCCTTCCCCGTTCGCTGAGTATGGTTTGGATTGACTTCTGTGGTACTGGGCAGCTTCCCATTATCTCTTTTTCGTTAGTCTTCAGCCATTTGGGTGATTTGCCTCTCCATATTGACGATGGCTTTCACATTGGCCTGCGATTGCTACTGCGTTGTGTTGAACATCTCATAGATTTTCGCGACTAGATCCTCCTGAATTCCTGGGTCATTGTTGATAGAGTTGTTGGGCCCCTATTGTTGCTGCTACCACTTCCATTAGCATTACCATTATTGTTCGCCGGTTGATACTGCCTGGGCGGGTTGGATGATTGCCCTTGGTAGTTGCTCTGCCTCTGGTTATTGAAATTCTACTGACCTTGGTTATATGGTCTATAGGGTCGTCCATTGTTATATTGACCTTGACCTTGACCATAGACTTGATTTGCTTCTTGAGTCTTTGGTACTCCTTAACCTCCTTGTGGCTGACTCTGAGGTCCATTCTGCAAAGTAGACATGAGTCTATCGAATTTCTTATTAAGCTCGCTTATCTCTTTCTTTACATCCTTTTTCCAATCGGCATCGGCTTCCACTGCTGCAGTTGTGCCTACCGTCTTTCTTGTGGAGAAATTTGCCTTAGAGCCATTACTTAATTTTTCCAAAAACTGCGAGGCCTCCTCCGGGTCATGCATCATAATAGTGACACTAGATGATGCGTTAATCATGGCTTTATTCGTCTCACTTGCTCCTTCAAAAAATACCTTGACCAGTTGCCACTTTAGAATATCGTGATGAGGGCACAACCTCATCAACTCCTTTAGACGATCCCATGCTTCATGAAAAGCTTCTCCAGGCTTCTGCTAGAAATCCTGAATAGCCCTCCTGATTTCATCTTGCTTGCTGGATAAAACTCTTGTAAGAACTTAGCTTTGAGTTGGTCCCATGTAGTGATGCTATTAGGTGGAAGAGATGTGAACCAGTATTTGGCTTTGTCTTTCAAAGTGAATGGGAACAATCTTAATCTAAAAATGTTCTTATTGGTGTTCCTAGGGGTGTTAGCGTTGGCTATTGCTATAAACTCATACAAGTGATTGTATGGGTCATCCTGTTTGTACCCCCTAAATTCCGGTAGTAACCCTAACAACTGAGGCCTAATTTCTACTTGAGATTCTATATCATCAGGATTATAAATGGGCAACGAGTCATCGTACTCCCGTGGCTGGAAGTGAGATGCAACCGATTGCCCCCTCGGTTGTGCAAAATACAAGGGTTGAGCAGGATTACCGTAAAAGTGATGATCATTATATCTCTGCTGACCTTGTAGTGGTTGATGTTGTTGTGTTCTTCTTGGAGGTCCCCGACCTCGGTTCCATGGTTGTTGCGGTGCTGGTGGAATCCATCCTTCATCATCATCCTCATACCTCTCCTCAGCCTCTTGATACTGGTACTGCTGCTGAGGTGGTTGTTGTTGGTAATGTTGCTGCGGTGGTATAGGTTGGAATGTGGTTTGTGGTTTAAAAAGTATTGGTGGTGGTTGTGAAATAGGTTGAGAAATGGGTGTCTGCTGTCTAGATACTGGGGTGCCATCACGGGTCGGCGCTCCTCAAGACATGGCAGATGTAAATGGGTTTGTGGATTGTGGTTGGGATAAAGGTTGAAATGGCGGAATCGACGGCAGAGTGTATGATGGTATAGGTGCAGGGGCTGAAGCCGCACCACCAGTAGCACTCGTGCTCCCAATGTGAAATTCTAAAATTGGGGGAATAAATGACATCCCCGTTGCCTCACCCGAGGGTTCCTGGGCAACACTCACTATACTACTACTAACATTACTAAAACTCATTGTATTTAAACGCCTATGTGCATGGATCTTTGTTAAGATATTTTGTGATGAAGTGCTGATATATCCGAAGTCCTACCCATAAGAAACCCCGAAGTGAATAATCAAGAGGAGACACCGAAGTCTGAAGACTCCGAAGTGCTATGCATAAAAGATCTGAAGACTTCACAGCCTGTCCTCTTGTCTTTTGTGTGCACGCGTATAGTACAATACGTGTTGCATGAATCTTCTATCCTATTGGCTAGTACACTGATAGGATATTCTCTATAAAAGGTGTACTATTGGTATCACTGATTCAGTATAAATATCAGTGATACCATACCGTGTCAAATGAGAGATTACAAGATTAGCTTACGAGAATTATATATCTCCAAGATAGAAAACCCAACTGTAAAACCAAAGTTCTAATTGAATCATTCGGCACATGTTATTCATATCTTATTGTTTAATTAAGCTCTGTTGCATTATCATTGTGTGATTGATCGTGTAATTGATTTCATATCTATATTAGTTCATCTATTCTCATATTTCAACACCCAACAAGTGGTATCAGAGCGAGTCAGCTCAAAAACCTGTTGATAGAGTTCGAATTTGTTTGCTTCAGCTCTAAATCTGAATTGATTCTCAGATTTAGTCTTCCGCAACTGTTGCAAATCTCTACCACCCGTTTTTACTGAAAAGATCCTGTTGAAATACATCAAGATGACTGATTCCATAGCAACTTATGCCAATATGCTTAACTATGCAAACCTCATCGGTTCAGCAACGAAGGCCCCTGTTCTAGTAACTTCTTACTACGATTATTGGGCTGGTCGAATGAAGGATTACCTTATAGGACTGGACAAAGATCTATGGAGGTCTGTGACTGAAGGTCCACACACAGACATTGTTGGTCGATTCGTTGTTCCTGACGGAGAAGAAGCTGTCGTTCTTAATGCTGCAGATATGAAAAAGCTTGAAAACGACGAGAGAGCCATGCGCGAACTGAGAAGTGGCTTGGGTCCCGATGTCAGCCACCACATTGTTGATGCAAAATCTACAAAAGAGATGTGGGACAATCTCGAACTTCGTTTCGGAGGAGATAAAATTCTTCATACTAGCAAAGTTCAAGAAATCCTTGCAGACTTCGGGAACTTTAAGCAAGAAGAAAATGAGTCCTTAGAAGCCTGCTATGAACGTTTGAGCAACATGATTTACACACTCGATAAGTATGGAGAAACAAGAAGCCAACAAGAGATAAATATCAAATTTCTCTACAGTCTTCGCAAGGAATGGAGACCAATCATGCTCATGGTCAAATCCTATGAGAATATTGAGAAATACAAGCTGGCTGCCTATACAATCTATTAAAATCACATGAACCCGATGTGGTAGGTCGAAGAAGTGAAATGGCTAGTTCTGGACCACTAGCTCTCTATGTCGCCAACAATCGAAGATTCAAGAAACCATTCATCAAAAACAACTCTGGAAAGCCATTTGTGAAAAACTTTAACAAATCAAACTTCAACTCCAAGCCCAAACCTGAAATATACACTCTGAAGGAGGATAACTTGAAACTGTCAACTCCGAAGCCATCTGAAAAACCGACTTCAGAGTTATCCAAAGAGAAGTCCGAAGAGAAGAAAATATCAGGTGATTCTGGTTATGATTGCAATTATTGTCATGGCAAGAATCATTTTGCAAAAGACTGCATGCTTCGGAAGCAAAACAAAAAGAAACCACAAGTAAAGGACGAAGCCTATTACGCAAGAAAAATGGAGGAAGTTAGAGTAAGGACCAAAGACCTAGCCTTAATGGCTGCTGATGATCGTCAAGGATCATATCAAGTTTGGTCTTCGGATTCAGATGATGACGAAGTGAGAAAGCCATCTCATAGTGCTTTCATGGCCTATGATGTCGATAAGAGCTTTCTACAAGACACTTCGGAAAAGTTGAATGAAGAAAAACTGATGGAGATTGAAGCGACTGCTGGTCTTGGATTTGTGACTTCGGAGGGACTGGAAATAACTGCTGCTGATACTCCGAAGACTTGGGATGAAGACTCTTCTGATGATGATGAGGAAGTGTGCTTGATGGCAAATGACAACCGTTTGACAATCCCAGAACAGGTATCAAAACTTCTTTCATCTTTTAAAATTCCTACTTCTCAATCTGCTCCCATTATAAGTGAAATAACTCGTGATTGTTCTGTCATGCATAAATTACTCATTGATGCCAAAAATAGGGAAATACTCAGTGAACAGGAGCTTCTAAGCTTAAGGGGGATAGTAGAGAACCTAAAGCTAGCATTAGAGAAATCTAATCTTAGAATCTCCTTGTTAGAAGAAAATAGAGAAAAATTTTTAAACAATCATGATGTAATCTTAAGACAGAGAAACATATTTTGTGAAACAGCCAAACGATTATATGCGCATATCACGAGAATTTATCATTCAGCCGATGTTTGTAACGTTCAGCATAGACAACTATTGCCTTTTATTGAGTTTAAATTAAAGGAAGTCGATAGTATATCTTATGAATGCGAATCTATAGTATCAGGCTCCGAAGTTACTAATCCATCATATAAACATGGCCTGATATCTGTGGAAAAACATCTAACTGCTGATAAATTGCTGAAAATATTGCCTCAAGAAATTCTAATCCTGAATAAGGCTGTACCTCAAATTAAAACAGAAGAAAAAGAAATTGCCAATAACTTGTCTGAAAAGGATTCTGAAAGTGACTCGGACATGGAGGAGATTGATTGTTCCTCTTTGATTTTGTTAAAGTCATCCTCCATATCCGAATCGACCTCCGAAGACATCTCACAAATGTCTTCGGTGGACAAAGGAAAAACAAAAATGAATTGTGAATCAAAAATTCTTGAAACCAAAGAAACTTCAAATTTTAAACTTCAAATCACAGATGAATCTGTCTCTTACGATCAATATCTCAATGATAACTCAAAAAGGCTGGTCCATTTGGCATGTATCTATCCTAAGGTTTCCTACTTCAAAAACTCAATTTTTGTAAGACCCGGTGGATTATCCTCAATTGATAATGAATTGCAAAAACATCTTGAAAAGGATAACTCCACAGTTACAAATGAAGGATTTTTCTCATCATCCAAAATGGTCGAGAATGAAATGAACGAGAAAATGGAAGTAAAAATAAATATAAGGAAACAAGAACTATACGGCCACAACGTATATAATCGTCTTTGTTTTGAAAAGGAGAAAGTGCCCGAAAACATGTCACACTTACTAAATCTCAAGAACGACGATCACAGTTACATTAATCGAAACTACAAACAAATTCAGGTTGTGGAAAAACCCACAATTCCGAAAATGGATGTATTGGAATTAATGGAATCTTGTGAATGTGTCCCTTTTTCAAACAATCCCGAAAATGAAATTTCAAAATCAAAAGTTTCAACAAACAAAACTGCACTACAAGTTCTACAAAAACCAAAATCAGCAGTGGTGACTTCAAAACCAACTCACAAACCCACTGTTGTTAATTCAAAAACCAAGCAAACCCTAAATCTTGTGAAAAGAAAAACTCCTTTTAGAGATTCGAAACAAAATGAAGCAATTTCTTCCACCTCTGGTACAAAGCCTGTTTGCTCAAAAATCTCAGAAGTTAAAATTCGAAATGAAAAACCAACCTTTACACCAACGAAACCTAACTTTCCAAATCCTAAATTTCGAAAACTGACGAAGAAAACATTTTCAAAAGGAAACAATCTGATAGATACATTCCACAAACGGCTAGACAACAATTTGGAAATGTTCAAGGATAAGGATCTCTCATTAAATGACTTTAAATTGGCATACGAAGAGTATCTTTGTACCTCTACGTTGTGTAGCTCAATTTCAACAAAGTCAAAAATGGAAATACCAAAACAAAATTGGAAAAGAAATGATCTTAAAGTAAACTTAACTGCAAAAACAAAAACCTCAAAATCTTCAAAATCCCCCAAATCAAAAATTTCCATTCAAAAATGGGTTCCGAAGTCTGTCACTCTGTCAGTCACTTCGGACTCATTAATTTTAACTACAAACTCTTCTGAATCCAGCTCAAATAGTTCGGAATCATGCTCATTACATGAGGCTTCGGAGAATTTAATTTATTTAAATGCAAATGAAATCTCTGAAGAGGCCGTAGAAAAATGGATTCAAGAATCCTTTGCTTACCCTGAGGACCCAAGATTGATTGGGTACCAACTCCTTCTTGATTGATTGCAGGTTATGTCTGATGAGCGGTATGATTCAAAATGGTACATGGATAGTGGCTGCTCAAGACATATGACGGGGAGAAAGGAATATCTCAGGGATTACAGGAATTTAGATGATGCTGGAAACGTACGCTTTGGTAATAATGAAACATGTCCAATTCGGGGATATGGAAAAATTACAAATGGTCAATTCACTATCAACCGAGTGGCATTTGTTGAAGGATTAAAACATAATCTTGTGAGTATATCTCAATTGGTGGTTGGAACGGGAAACGCTGTAACTTTCAACAACCAAGGGAGTGTAATCACCAAAGAAGCAACAAACGAAGTCTTACTGAAATCAGAAAGGAAGGGATCTATGTTTCCCTAAAATCTAAAGCCAATTACCGGTGGGCAATCTCTATGTCTTCTCTCCAAAGCCAACTCCGATGTCAGCTGGTTATGGCACCCAAGACTTGCCCATCTGAACTTCAAAGATCTGAACAAGTTGGTGGCCATGGATTTGGTTCGAGGCATGCCAGCTCTCAAATTTGACAATGATTCCCTCTGCTCTGCATGTGAACATGGCAAGCAGACAAAACAAAGACATCCTACAGTGATCAACCCCAAAATCACCGAACCTCTTTCTGTTCTATACATAGATTTGTGTGGACCATCTGCAATAGAATCAATAGGTAAGAAGAAGTATATTCTGGTTATCGTTGATGACTATTCAAGGTTTACTTGGGTGTTGTTCCTCCGAAACAAATCTGATGCAGCTGAAGAAATCATCAACTTTATAAAGAAAATGGAATTGATGCTCAACAAGAAAGTCCGAACTGTGCACAGTGACAACGGTTCGAAGTTTAAAAATCAGACTCTTGATGGATTCTTGAAAACAAAGGGGATCAATCACAATTTCTCAGCACCTTACACTCCTCAACAAAACGGTGTTGTAGAAAGAAGAAATCGCTCCCTGTGTGAAGCTGCAAGAACAATTCTCAACTTTGCAAATTCGCCCATGTACTTCTGGGCCGAAGCAATTTCTACTGCATGCTTTACTCAAAACAGATCCTACGTCCACAAAAGATTCCATATTACACCTTACGAAGTACTCAACCGAAGAAAGCCAAATGTTAAATTCCTTTACATCTTTGGTTGTAGGTGTTTTATCTTAAACATGAAGGATCACTTAACCAAGTTCGATAACAAATCAGAAGAAGGCATCTTCCTTGGTTACTCTCAAGACTCAAAAGCCTACAGAGTCATGAACAAGAAAACTCGCAAAATCGAAGAAACCTTTAATCTAAGGTTTGATGACTACTACATCAAGAAGTCTCTGCATCCATTTCCTATGTCTTCAATCTTTCCAAACCCTGCTGTAGAAGCTGCTCAAATCACAACATTCGACACAGACTTCTCACTTTTATTTGATCAACCTGTAAGAGCTGTGGACTCCGAAGTCAGAGCACCAGACAACCATGAGTCCGAACTCTCCAAGCTCACAGACAGACCCGATGACTCTTCTACAAGTAGCATACAAAGACCATCTTCTATTGAGGAAGAGGCATCTAACCAAAGTTTGAAGAATGTAAGTGTTGAGGGGGAGCCTTCAAACCGATGTGCTGGAAATTCAAGGACTGATGGTGAATCAATCAACAGTCCAGGAGGATCCAACACTCTTGTCTCTACTCCTCAATCAATCTCAAATATCATATCCATGTATCCAACAATCCAGGGGGAGCCAGAGATTGCCGCTCCGAATTCAGCCACAACAATCGCTTCGGATAAAGCTACAACCTCTTCAACACCAACAAACGTCCTGGGGGAGCACATATCAAACTCAACCTCACAAATACACACAGCACAAACCAACACAAATTCAAATAATCACTTGCTAATGGGTGATTTTCCCTCCACTTCGGGATATCCCTCAGACATTGAGGACATCGATGCTGAAGGACCTCCTGATTTTGATCCAAACTATCCTCCTTTGGACAAATGGACGAAAAATCATCCTCCATCACTTGTCATCGGTGATGTTCGAGATAAAGTACTGACTCGTGCACAACTTCACCAAAAGCAATTAGATCTCAACAAAAATTCTGAGTTGTGCATGTTCAATGTCTTTATCTCTAAGGTAGAACCTAAGAACGTCAAAGATGCATTTGATCACTCAGATTGGATTGAAGCAATGCAGTTGGAATTAGAAGAATTTGAAATAAACAAAGTCTGGAGGCTAATTCCAAAACCTGTAAATGCCTCAATTGTCGGTCTCAAATGGGTGTACCGTAACAAGCTAGACACCGAAGGCAACGTAGTTCGGAACAAAGCTAGGTTGGTTGTCAAGGGTTACTGTCAACAGGAGGGGATTGATTATGAAGAAACTTTTGCTCCTATTGCCAGACTCGAATCAGTTCGGATATTTTTAGCTTATGCTGCACACAAAAACTTTGATGTCTATCAAATGGATGTTAAATGTGCTTTTCTGAATGGTGATCTCAAGGAAACCGTTTTTGTTGAACAACCACCTGGTTTTGAAAGTAAAACTCATCCGAATTATTGTTATGTGCTAGACAAAGCAGTCTATGGATTAAAACAAACTCCAAGAGCTTGGTATGAAACCTTGACTAAATTTTTAAAAGAATCAAACTTCAAACAGGGATCAGTGGATCCAACACTTTTTAGAAAGAAAGTTGGATCTCACTTGATGTTAGTCCAAATTTATGTGGATGACATAATCTTTGGATCTACTGACCCCAATTTGTCAAAAGACTTTGAAAAACTGATGAAAAGAAAATTTCAAATGAGTATGATGGGAAGAATAAACTTTTTTCTTGGTTTGCAAATCAAACAATCTAAGGAGGGGATATTCATTAATCAACAAAAATATACGAAGAGTCTGCTTGAACGTTTCGGAATGACTAACTGCTCCAAAGCAAAAGTTCCTTTGCCTGCAGGTACAAGGTTAAATCCATCTTTGGATAAACCAAAGACCGACATACATCAATACCGAAGTATGATTGGATCATTGCTCTATCTTACAGCCAGTCGTCCTGACATAATGTTTGCAGTCTGCAATTGTGCAAGGTATCAGGCTGATCCAAGGAAACCTCACTTGGCTGCTGTTAAAACAATATTCCGATATCTTCATGGAACTATTGCTTATGGTCTGTGGTATCCAGCAAACTCTGGTTTCTACATTCAAGCATATTCAGACTCTGATCTTGGTGGATGCTCTATTGATCGCAAGAGCACTTTAGGAGGTTGTCAATTCCTAGATGGAAAACTTATCAGTTGGCAATCCAAGAAACAAACTTGTGTCTCTATCTCCACCGCAGAGGCTGAATATGTAGCAGCTGCGGCATGCACTTCGCAGATCATTTGGATTCAAAGTCAATTGAAAGACTATGCCATTAACATGAGAAAAATTCCCTTGTTCTGTGACTCTCAAAGTGCAATTCGTATATGCCACAATCCGGTTCAACATTCCAAGACGAAGCATATAGCTCTTCGCTACCACTTCATCAAAAGTCATGTTGAGGAGGGGAATATTGAGGTGCACTTTGTTCACACCACAGAACAATTGGCAGATATCTTCACAAAGGCTCTAAATGAATAAGCATTCACAAGAATCGTTCGGGGACTTGGAATGATAGATGGATCAACTCTTCAATAAATTCCAGATTTGTTCACTCTTACTCTGTTCAGTAAATTTACAAAAAGAATAAACTCCGCTGACCCCCGAAGTCAATTTTGGCTTCGGAGGTCATCGGAGAAAAACAAGTAAAAACACTTGCTAATTCACCGCAGTATTCCGAAGTCAATTTTGGCTTCGGAGGTCATCAGAGAAAACAAGTAAAAACACTTGCTAATTCACTGCAGTATTCCGAAGTAAAATATCACTTCGGAGGTCTGCGAAACAAACTTTTCTTCAAAATAAATTCTTCAAATGCGAAAATCACTTGAACAAATGTTAACTTCATCCCTTATAGATAAAAATAAATAGTTGTTTAATACTAAGGAGATTCAAAAACAAGAAAAATTTATACCAAACGAAAAGAAAATTCTGATGCAAATGACAAAATTTAACTTTACTCTCATGAATTAACCAAGTAAAGGACAAAACTTTGATTTTAGATTCTGAAAATCATACCTTATTGCACTAAAAGGTATTTGGGAATCGACTTGAAACATTGGTAAGAAAACAGACTTCGAAATGAGGTCAAGGCTATTTTACACTTTGAAGCCTTGTTTGATTTCAATAACCTTAACATAATGTCTATTTCTAACCACCCTTCGAAACTTGACTCGCTTCAAATTCAAACTAATAATGTAGCCTCAAAACTACACAGGATAATTCAAGTGCTCCGAAGTTTTCATCAAAAATAGAACCAACATCGTTTGATAAGTAAATTTAAATCTCTTTTCATTAAATGATACAAAATTGAACTATATGAAGATTTTCACTCACAGGGATTGTTTAAAACAAAAACAAAAAGCATCAAAGAAAGAAACCAAATGGTGATGCTCTATGTCTTCGTATAAGGAAATTCGTAAAAGAAAACAAGAAAGAAAAATAGAAAACATTTGTCAAAAGAAACAAAGACAAACAAAAACCAAAAGATAACTAAGTGAATGCAAAATAAAATTCAGCATTCAAAGGGTTATTCTTCTGTTTTAAATAACGGTACAAGGAGCTCCTATAACATAGTCGAGTACCTTGTAGAGGAATATGAACATTTCAAGTAGTCTGTCTTAAATGATAAAGTAGGAGTGGTGTACGAAGCTCAAAAGCTTGTCATCTGAGCTTAGTATCCAAACACTTCAACTGATGAAAAGGAATAAATTTTTCAAATGAATCTTCAAAACAATCCAATCAAACCTTTTGAAACACTTCTGATGTTAAATTCATGAATGAAAACTTCTTTAAATTTCAAATACAAAGGATGTTATCTTTATTATATTTGAAAATTTTGAAGCACATAAGCACAACACAAAACATGTTTCCTAATGCGAAATCAAGTCAGTGATGGGGTGAATAGACTTAAAAATTCATGATCGATATTGAATCAAACAAACTTCCAAATGAAAAATGGACTTCCAACATGATTCGAACGACTCTGAACATTAACTCGAATAAATCATATTTTCATAATATTCATGAAAACTAAGGTTAAACGACATACCGCATCAGTCAAAAGAAAAATCAAAAACTTATAGAAAAACATATGGACTTCGGTACAGTGATGAACACTTTGCAATCATTTGTCAATCACCGAAGTGACAGAACACTCTTCGGAGTCAATAGCAAACACACCAAAGTGAGGAACTTTATGCTCCGAAGCGTACCCTCAATGGTCATAATTTTACATAATTGTGAAGTCAATTAAATGTTCAAATGATTTCCACATTTATGATAAATAACAGAGACAAAAATTCCCTGAGTTTTAACCGTTTGCTTACAGCTGTCAATAAGAATTAAATGAAAAACATTAATCATAATGACGTCTCAAAAAGTTAACAGTTCAAATTTTGAATCGTTGTAACTGACAGCCGTATATTTCTCCTTTTTGCAGAGATAGTGGGACAAGCAGGTGCTGAGGTGTCAACTTTCTACCGGACCATTTCAATCGTGCATTAAATGGCCTAGGGACCACGAATGCTATATAAACCTCTCACCTCTTCCATTGCACTCTTTACGCGAACACAACTCCCATTTCTCTCTGCAAACATACTCTCAAAGAAATCCACAAACTCCTCATCTTCTTCATCTTCTTCATCTAACCTTCAATGGCAGCTGAAGCATCATCGCAAACTGCTGAAGCCATATCTATTCCAAATCTCAAGAATCAATCAGCAAACCTAGTTCTACGAAACGATCTATCTCTTTACCCTAAACCAATCGATGCATTGGTGGAATGCATGAAAAGATCTGTACTTGGGTACGCCCTAACCTGCACTCCTTCCATCCCTGCAACTCTGGTTCACAGGGCACACTACACGTCCAATGCTCTGTTTGACTCTAACAACCAAGTCAAGTCAGTATTCTATGAAGTTGTCGACTCCAAGGGCAAAACGAAGAAAGTACAGTTAACTAGAGAAAAATTCGCTGAAGCTCTTCGCCTTCCTGTTTACAATTCCAAAGAGATGGTTGTACCCTCTGCTGATCAACTCGTAGGCATGTTCAATGAAATGGGATATGACCCTCCGCTCGAGAAGATCAGTCTGTTCAAGAAAAACCAGCTTCCTGATCTTTGGAGATACTTTTTCAGTATCTTCCTAAGATGCCTCTCTGGAAGAACTTCAGGCTTAGATTCGGCTAGTGTGGCCTTCCAAAGTCTCCTGTATGGGATCTTCTACGATGTAAAGGTAGACTATGTATCTATCCTCTGGTCTGATTTTTGCTCCCATATAAACCACAGCTTGAAGGGAACTGAAATTGCAAACCCTAGATTTTGGGCGATTGTTGTACATGCCCACTACCAAAAGGCCGGATATGTTCCTGATCCTTCACTCCCTGAGATGAAGTTCACTCCCATTGCTATTCCAATTCTAGATGACAAGCCTACTGAATTCTGTGCTCAAATACCAAATGTCATGCTATCCAAAGTTCCCCTAGAAAGCAATGAGGTAAACACCTATCGCAACACCTTAATAATTCCTTACCCAACTCGTGATATGAGTCAGGCTGCACCTGTGAAAGAGATCCCTAAAGGAAAAGGGAAGAGGAAAATGGCTGGTGGACCCAGTGGTCCTAAAAAAGAAGAGAAGAAAAGAAAGACTTCGGTGAAAACTGAAAGGTTTTCTGCAATCCATGAACTAAATAACCTAAGTTCACATGCAACCTATAAGGATCTATGTTTTCTTCTAATTGAACATATAACAAAAATCTAGAGGCTAATAAAATAAATTAAAGATTAAAACAGAAAAACCAACCTTTAATTTCTTGGAAGGTGAGCAGCAAAATTATCCTGCCTCAAATGAAAGTCACACCCAAGCCGGGAGGTTTATGGATCGATTTCCAGAGAGAAATAGTAGAATGAGCAAGCGATAATGAGGTCTAGGGTTCCCTATTTATAGGGAACCAAGTGGCAAAGCTGAAACCCTAGCTGCAGCCCATTTTCCGGATTATCTGTACGCGCGCCGCGCTCAAGTCATCTGCGCGCCGCGCGCCGCAATTCAACTATTGAATTTGTATGACTTTAATCCCTGGCCTCCTGATTAATCTAATTAATGCCACATAAATTAATCCAGATAACTTCTGATTAATTATTAATCAAATAATATTATTTCTATTTAATATATTATCTTCATAATATATTAACAAACAATATCTTGATTTATTAGTCACATAATAAATCAACCCCTTTCTCTCTACTTAACTTTCCAACAAACCTCCAGCCATGAGGGCAACCCAAATGGACTATGCTACTGTTAATCAGATAAATACTAATTATTAGTCATGGCTTAGACACCTAATCCAACAGTCTCCCACTTGGATAAGTCTATGACTATAATTACCAATTTAACCTCTAATTAACCAGCACTTTTAGCTTCCTAGAAACCACTGCCAAACTTTGATCTAATCAGTTCTGTCCATAGATAAGTGATCAGATGATCCTCCGTCCAACAAGATATTTTCAAACTCAAGACATAGATTAAAGTCAATCCCGGTCTGATTCACTGTTCCTCGATTTCCGATTTGCATATGACTCTTAGACTACCAATTTAGTCCCGGTTGGCCAACCATTTTAGTCAACTTCAAATTCATCGAGAGGCCTACAGATATCTGTTCCCCGTTAGGGTCAAGGGACGAATAAGCTTCGACTCATATACTTATGTCTTTTACCAGACAAATCACTCACAACAATACGTTTTATAACACCGAGTTACCGATGCGTTTTCGTATTATCAATGAACAACCGTCTAGCAAATCATAACTCATATGTCTTAGCTTAAAGATCAAAAGATATTATCGTCTCAACATTGCTCGTGATGACATCCATGAAGCAATCCATTGAGCGCGGGTTTATCCAATACTCAAATCTCCATTTCCAAGTACTCACGAATGGTGCAGCAATCCAATTGCCATGTCTAACTCCTTAGACAATCTATTACCAATTCATGACAGTCTTGCTTCACACTTACTCCCAAAAGTGTAATCGACTGTGGATATTTGAATAATCCAATTATTCAGGAAGTAAAACATGCAAAATGAAACACAATGATAAAGTATTGACAAAATTAGTAAACCATTACTCATTAATAAATCTCCATTATTAAATCACAAAAGTCAAATACAATAACATTGTTACAAGTTTCAAAAACTATCTAATTACAAAAACTTATATCATCTCTTAGTCCAATGCTCCTAGCATGCTGATTATGCTTAATCCTACTCAGAGCCTTTGTCAAGGGATCTGCAAAATTATCTTCCGATGATACCCTCTTTACCACGAGGTGACCTTCTTCTACTTTATGCCTTATGTAGTGGTACTTTCTGTCGATATGTCTGGACTTTCCATGGTCTCACGGTTCCTTTGTCAAGGCGACCGCACCTTCGTTATCGCAGAACAGTTCCACGGGCTCCTGAATACTCGGGACTACTCCAAGGTCACCGATGAAGTTCTTCAGCCAAGCCGCTTCCTTTGACGCTTCACTTGCTGCTATATACTCTGATTCACAAGTAGAATCAGCCACCGTATCTTGCTTGGAACTTTTCCAAGTTACCGCTCCTCCGTTCAGAAGGAATACCCAGCCAGACTGAGACCGACCACTGTCTCTATCCATCTGAAAACTGGCATCCGTATATCCTTCAACTCTCAATGTATCACTGCCTCCAAGGACTAACATCATGTCCTTTGTCCTTCGCAGATACTTGAGTATATTCTTTACGGCTATCCAATGTGCCCTTCCAGGGTTTCCCTGGTACCGACTGACCATGCTCAGAGCAAATGCCACGTCAGGGCGAGTACACGTCATAGCGTACATGATCGATCCCACAACCGAAGCGTAAGGTACCCGACTCATTTCAGCTATTTCTTCGTCTGTACTCGGACTTTGAGTCTTACTCAATTTTGCATTACTTTGGATAGACAGCTCTCCCTTCTTGGAATTTTCCATACTAAACCTTTTCAGTACCTTTTCCAAGTATGTACCCTGACTAAGTCCAATTAGTCTCTTCTTCCTATCTCTCAATATTCTTATCCCGAGGATATAGGCAGCCTCTCCTAGGTCCTTCATAGCGAAACATTTCCCAAGCCAAGCCTTGACATCTTGCAAGGTTGGAATGTCGTTTTCCATGAGCAGTATGTCATCAACATACAGTACCAGAAAGGTGACTATACTCCCACTAGCCTTGACATATACGCAGGATTCATCCTCGCTTCTAGAGAAGCCAAACTCTTTGACTTTCTCATGGAAACAAAGATTCCAGCTGCGAGAAGCTTGCTTCAATCCATAGATTCATCTCTCAAGCTTACACACCTTATTAGGATACTTTGCATCGACAAAACCCTCTGGCTGATTCATGTAAACATCCTTAGTCAATTTTCCATTAAGGAAGGCGGTTTTGACGTCCATCTGCCAAATTTCATAGTCATGAAATGCAGCTATGGCCAGCATAATCCTAATAGACTTTATCTTGGCTACTGGTGAGAAGGTCTCGTCATAGTCAACCCCTGGGGTTTGAGTAAAGCCCTTCGCAACCAGTCTTGCCTTGAAAGTGTGTACTTTTCCGTCCATGTCGGTCTTCTTCTTGAATATCCATTTGCACCCGACTGTCTTTCGACCCGGTACGTTGTCAACCAAGTTCCAAACTTGATTGTCATACATGGACTTAATCTCGCTATCCATGGCCTCTTTCCACTTGGCAGATTCAGGGCCCGCCACTGCTTCCTGGTAGTTAGCTGGTTCATCCAAATTTATCAGTGTCCTATCACTGACAAACGTGTCCCCATCCGAAGTTATATGGAACCCATAAAACTCGGGTGGCATGCTAACCCTACCGGAACGCCTAAGAGGTAAGGATACATCTGTCGGACCAACAGGAACTTCTTCCTCATGTTGGTTGCTAGTTTCTCCTAAGGTTGCGTCATCTGATGACTCTTGAATTTCTTCCAGATCAATGGTACTCCCACTGTCCTCTTTGAATATGAGCTCTCTCTCTCGAAAGACCGCTCGTCTAGCTACAAAGATCACGTCCTCGCTCGGTCTGTAGAATAGATATCCAAAGGACTGTTTAGGATAACCAAGGAAGAAACACCTTTCGCTTCTGTCTGCGAGTTTGTCTTGTGTCTCTCGTCTAACGAAAGCCTCACAACCCCAGACTTTGATATGTGCCAACGAGGGAACTTTCCCTGTCCACATCTCATGAGGTGTTTTAGCAACCTTCTTAGTTGGGACAAGATTGAGGATATGGGCGGCAGTCTCTAAGGCATACCCCCAGAAGTGAATGGGAAGTGAAGCTCGACTCATCATGGAACGAACCATGTCCAACAGGGTTCGGTTACGCCTCTCCGCAACACCGTTCAACTGTGGTGTCCTGGGAGGTGTCAACTGCGAAACTATTCCGCATTCCTTTAGATAGTCTAGGAACTCGATACTTAGATACTCTCTGCCTCTGTCGGACCTGAGCATCTTTATCTTCCTGCCTAATTGATTCTCTACCTCATTCTTAAACTATTTGAACTTTTCAAAGGTGTCCGACTTGTGATTGATCAAGTAGATGTAACCGTATCTACTAAAATCGTCGGTAAAGGTCACGTAGAACCGCGTGCCATCCTTTGTGGTTGATCTGAATGGACCACACACATCCGTGTGAATGATGTCCAGCAGATCCTCACCTCTTTCAAAAGACTCTTTGAAAGATTCCAACACTCCATCCTTTTGGAGTTGGGCGATGCGTTTCTTGCTGATGTGCCCGAGCCGACTATGCCACAGACATGCCTTTTCTACACCACTGGTAGAATCAATATAATTTACACTATGTCCTAAATTGTCAACACATTCAACAGTTTCATACACACCATCACAAGGATAAGCAGTAAAATTCAAAATACCATTTTTGAAAACAGAAATCGAACCAATTTTATTATCAAAAGAAAATTGAAATCCTTGTCTGAACAATGCGTGAAATGAAATAATGTTTCTTGCCATTTCTGGCGAATAGCAACAATTAAATAACTCTATACTAACATCACTACTAAGCACTAAACTGTAAACGCCGATCTTGGTAACAGGGGACGATCTCCTATTGCCCATGATCAAGTTCAGTCTACCGTGCTCCACCTCCCTGCTTTCCTTTAGGCCCTGCAGATCAGAACAAATGTGAAAACCACATCCTGTATCAAGGACCCAAGAATTAGAAGATGGTGAGTTTTTAGAGATAGTGTATATACCTGCTGTCGATGGCTTTACTTTCCCATCCTTGACATCCTGCAAGTATTTTGGGCAGCTTCTCTTCCAATGGCCCTTCTCTTTGCAGTAGAAACAGTTGGCTTCATCGGGGTTGGCCACACAAGGAATCTGGGAAGACATGGTTCTCGAGCCATTGCTTGATGACCCGACCTGAACCTTTTCCCTCCAATTCTGCTTAGGAGGGCCCTTCCTCTTCTTTCCTTTGCCACTTCCAATGGCTAGGACGGGCTGATTAACCGAGGGTACACTTTTACCCTTCATCCCGTCCACAGCTACTCGAAGCATACGATGCAACTCAGTCATATTAGCCTGATTGTTGTTCAAATGATAAGCCAGCCTGAACTGGTCATAAGAACTCGGTAAGGAGTTAAGCATTATGTCAACGGCCAACTCCTCAGGTACAGGCATCGCAAGCTTTCTAAGCCGCTCCACGTAACCTTGCATTCTTTGCACATGAGTGCATATGGACTCTCCATCTTTAGGTTTGCTGTTCGTGAAGTCCTTGACCACCTCGCACCTTTCGATGCGCTCTTTCTTGCGAAACTTTTCCACAAGATCCTTGTGCATCTCAAAGGGCCAGTAGTCTTCGTATATCCTCTGTAATTCGGGGTTTATTGTGGCGATCATGATGCAGGCCACTTTGGTCGCATCATCAGTATGTTTTTGGTACAAGGCAATTTCCTCGGGAGTAGCAGTTTCAGGGTCAATATCGACAAGCTCGGTCTCGAGGACATACTCCTTGTTCTTGTACCTCAGAGCCATCTTGATATTTCTAATCCAGTCATTGTAGTTTGTCCCGTTCAATTGAACCTTGGAACACAGTGAGAGGATAGAGGGAACACTGGAGTTTGAGTGGGGAGCGGATTGATCAGCAGAAGACATTTATAAAAGAAGGTAAGTTTAATTAGATACTTGTCGGTCCTTATAATAACCCAATATAAAATAAGGCTAGGATCCAACTATAACAATTTGCAACATAGAAGAGGGATGCCGTAATCTATAAGCAAATTTTATAAAGGTAGGCGAATGACGATTCAACCAATTCCACCGCGGAAAAATAATCTTATTATAAATGGAATTCCCAGTTTCTTTTGAGATTTATTGAACTGTTCAATAGCATGTTTAATCTCGGATATGCCCCACCGTTTGTGACTGGGATGCCGAGGATCACAAACCGGGTGTGAATAACCATGCAAATTAGCTTGGTACTCTCGGGGTCCATTATCATCTCAAATTGATGTGCCGGTTAACCACACACGCTCCATCAACAATGATAACACCCGAGACACCCATTGCCACTCTTTATGAACCCCCATTGGTGTGCCGGTAAACCACACACGCTCCACCAACATTTCATAAAGTGCAATGTGCAATTTCATGGGTTAGCATCAAATTCACATTTTTCCCTAAAGTAACTAGATTGGGATTTTGTGTAAAGGTTCTAGTACTTTGATCATTACACTTTTAATGATTAAGTGGTCCTTATCAAGACTGTTCGGCTAACGACCCTCCACTGATCAGGCGAGCGGTGGGTGAGAGTGTTCACCCATTAGACTACCATTTTATAGGCAGTCTCCTTATACCCACTTTATAGATCAGCTTCGTGAATGAGGCCTACTATTGAATTGACCGACCAATTTTATCTTATACATATAGTATTAACAATTAATTACATATATAAGATGTATTTTTAAAACCCTTTAAAATATTCAAGGTTTATCTTTTAATTTTACCAAATTTAACAATTAAATTTTAAATTAAATTAAACCTTAAATCGATTTAATCAATTTTAATTACCAATTAATTAAATTAATTAAATCAAAATATTTTAAACATTTTAAAATATTTTTCTGGATTTTTCCATTAATTTCGCAATTTTAAAATTAATTAAATCCCTTTTGAATTATCTTTTAATTAACAATTAATTAAATTAATTCAAATGAAGATAGGTTTATCCAAATTAATCAAATTAATTAAAACCTATCCTAAACCCCCTAAAAATCGATTTCAATTAATTTGGTTTAAGGTTATCCATTTAATTAACAAATAAAGTTACCAAAAATAGAAAACCTTCTAAAACCCTAAAAGCCAAAATCGAAAAATTTCATGGGGGGGATTAGGGTTTCCAAAAACCTAATCCTAAAAGTCGATCCACATAAAATTAGGGTTTATAAGCCTTAAATCCTAAAACAGTTATAGCAATTCAACAAGAAAACAAGACAGGCTCTCATACCACTGAAAGGTTTTCTACAATCCATGAACTAAATAACCTAAGTTCACATGCAACCTATAAGGATCTATGTTTTCTTCTAATTGAACATATAACAAAAATCTAGAGGCTAATAAAATAAATTAAAGATTAAAACAGAAAAACCAACCTTTAATTTCTTGGAAGCTGAGCAGCAAAATTATCCTGCCTCAAATGAAAGTCACACCCAAGCCGGGAGGTTTATGGATCGATTTCCAGAGAGAAATAGTAGAATGAGCAAGCGATAATGAGGTCTAGGGTTCCCTATTTATAGGGAACCAAGTGGCAAAGCTGAAACCCTAGCCGCAGCCCATTTTCCGGATTATCTATACGCGCGCTGCGCTCAAGTCATCTGAAGCTCTTCGCCTTCCTGTTTACAATTCCAAAGAGATGGTTGTACCCTCTGCTGATCAACTCGTAGGCATGTTCAATGAAATGGGATATGACCCTCCGCTCGAGAAGATCAGTCTGTTAAAAAAAAACCAGCTTCCTGATCTTTGGTGATACTTTTTCAGTATCTTCCTAAGATGCCTCTCTGGAAGAACTTCAGGCTTAGATTCGGCTAGTGTGGCCTTCCAAAGTCTCCTGTATGGGATCTTCTACGATGTAAAGGTAGACTATGTATCTATCCTCTGGTCTGATTTTTGCTCCCATATAGACCACAGCTTGAAGGGAACTGAAATTGCAAACCCTAGATTTTGGGCGATTGTTGTACATGCCCACTACCAAAAGGCCGGATATGTTCCTGATCCTTCACTCCCTGAGATGAAGTTCACTCCCATTGCTATTCCAATTCTAGATGACAAGCCTGCTGAATTCTGTGCTCAAATACCAAATGTCATGCTATCCAAAGTTCCCCTGGAAAGCAATGAGGTAAACACCTATCGCAACACCTTAATAATTCCTTACCCAACTCGTGATATGAGTCAGGCTGCACCTGTGAAAGAGATCCCTAAAGGAAAAGGGAAGAGGAAAATGGCTGGTGGACCCAGTGGTCCTAAAAAAGAAGAGAAGAAAAGAAAGACTTCGGTGAAAACTGAAAGGTTTTCTGCAATCCATGAACTAAATAACCTAAGTTCACATGCAACCTATAAGGATCTATGTTTTCTTCTAATTGAACATATAACAAAAATCTAGAGGCTAATAAAATAAATTAAAGATTAAAACAGAAAAACCAACCTTTAATTTCTTGGAAGGTGAGCAGCAAAATTATCCTGCCTCAAATGAAAGTCACACCCAAGCCGGGAGGTTTATGGATCGATTTCCAGAGAGAAATAGTAGAATGAGCAAGCGATAATGAGGTCTAGGGTTCCCTATTTATAGGGAACCAAGTGGCAAAGCTGAAACCCTAGCCGCAGCCCATTTTCCGGATTATCTGTACGCGCGCCGCGCTCAAGTCATCTGCGCGCCGCGCGCCGCAATTCAACTATTGAATTTGTACGACTTTAATCCCTGGCCTCCTGATTAATCTAATTAATGCCACAGAAATTAATCCAGATAACTTCTGATTAATTATTAATCAAATAATATTATTTCTAATCAATATATTATCTTCATAATATATTAACAAACAATATCTTGATTTATTAGTCACATAATAAATCAACCCCTTTCTCTCTACTTAACTTTCCAACAAACCTCCAGCCATGAGGGCAACCCAAATGGACTATGCTACTATTAATCAGATAAATACTAATTATTAGTCATGGCTTAGACACCTAATCCAATAAAAACCACACCGAAGAGGAAACACCCGAAGAGGCAAAGAAAGATCATGGTTGTGGATGAGTCTTCGGACTCAAAAAGGACTCCATCCACAGTCCATGAAGAAGAACAAGAAGAAGAAATGTTTGCTGATCAACCTCCTTCTCCTACATCAACTGCCATTCCTCCATCTCCACCTAAAACAACTAAACCACCTACACCACCACAAACAACTGTCCCTCCATCACCACCAAAATCAACCAGACCTGACACACCTCCACATACAATTCCTCCTCCACCTCCACCAACAACTGCTCCTCCAACTTCCGAAATACCTGTCTCTGGTATCGACTTCTCTTTACCAGAGTTTGACTTACCCATATCACCACCAAGACAAAACCCCACTTCGGCAGCACTCTTCGAAGCCTTTCACATGGCTCCCTTGAGTGTTGAAGTAGCATCAGAAGAAGACCTACCGGATGAAGGCTTTGTACTAATGAAACAGTACAAAGTCCTCAACTCCAAGCTTGACACTCTCATTCAAGCTCAAACAGGATTTGACCCCACAAAACCAACCATTGGTGACATCTCCGAAGAGATAGAGTCTTTGGAGTTCACTCTATCCAAAGAAATAAAGGAGTCTGTCGATCGTATTGAGAAGAAGCTCTTGGATGAACAAAATAAGATCCAATCTTCCTTCGAAAAGAAGTTGGAATCCGCTGTCACCTCCATCAACAAAAAGGTTGATGCTCTCACTGAGAAGACCGATAAAACAAACTCCGAAGTCATGAAAACCTTGCAAGGACTTCGGAGTGAAATCCAGCAAAGTACCAAGCTTGAAAAACAGCTTGATGAGGCCAGAGCAAAAATTGAAGAGCTCACTGCCGCCCAAACCACTTCGGATGTCACTAAATTTACAGAGGAACTGTAACGAACAAATGCAGCTCTCACACAAGATTTGATTACAAAGTTGAGAGTTGCACTTCAACCTCTGATAAATTTCTCTGACAGATTGTCTAGGCCACAAGGCATGCCTAGACAGATCCCTACAGCCACAGTAGGTCCTACAACCTCAACCATCACAACCACTAAAATCGGTGCTAGTGGATCGGCTGGAGCCGGAAGCTCTACAGACCGATCACTAGAAAATATAATTGCCCCACACATGGAAGAAACATATAAGGCCAGACGAGCAGATTACAATTTGATGATCAAAATAAATGAATTTGCTCGAGATAATGGTGTATGGACTGTTGAGACAATCAAGCTGTTTGGATTTCAAAATCCAAATGTACTTAACAGACTTCCTCTTCGAAGTTTTGCAGTTGTTGACACCGAAGACATCCAGCTTGATATACCATTCAATCTGAAGACCTTCGCTTTCCTTCAATTTGTCTCTTCGGTACCGGAGGATCAGAAAGCAAGTTTTTGGACCAACAAAATAAACTTTCATGCCAAATATATTCAACGGCAAAGCTATGTTTGGAGCCTAAACAAGATAAAGAGAATCATTTCAATTAAAGAAGCTGAAGTCTATTTGGGCTTCAGAAATTATGAATTTCTTGTTCTTAGGGGGGCGGACGAAGTTGAATCCAGATTCTCAATTGCAGATTTCCCAATCATGAATCCTATGGGCTTCATCCAGATTCTTGATCTTCTACGAAGCGGGGGTGCTGCTCATGCTGAAATGTCCTCCATTGCCATCAAAAACCACCTACTGGGCTTTCTTAACAATTATCTTCTCCGGTTTGCAAAGCATGACCTGGAGCTATGTTCCTACTACAGACAACCTTTGAACACTCCTCCTGTTGTAGTTCGGAACATAGCAAGATTCAAGAATGGAGAAATCTTGGACGAACCATATGGCGTAGTCTTCAAAGGACTTCGAAATGAAACCGAAGTCACAATTAAGTTCTTTGATATAGACTACATTGGCCTCCATCCCTCCTCCTTCATCACAGGGATGATTTCTCATGTGAACGCCTGCCATGCAAATTCCACTGAGAAAAAGAAGAAGTTCATAGATCATATGAACTGGTATCTTGCAGTAAGAAAGACTCTGAAGCGGGCATACAAGAGAAACTTTCGAGTATAGGCTTCGGATGCACTTCACACAAAGGGGGAGATTGTTAAGATATTTTGTGATGAAGTGCTGATATATCCGAAGTCCTACCCATAAGAAACCCCGAAGTGAATAATCAAGAGGAGAAACCGAAGTCTGAAGACTCCGAAGTGCTATGTATAAAAGATCCGAAGACTTCATAGCCTGTCCTCTTGTCTTTTGTGTGCACGCGTATAGTACAATACGTGTTGCATGAATCTTCTATCCTATTGGCTAGTACACTGATAGGATATTCTCTGTAAAAGGTGTACTATTGGTATCACTGATTCAGTATAAATATCAGTGATACCATACCGTGTCAAATGAGAGATTACAAGATTAGCTTACGAAAATTGTATATCTCCAAGATAGAAAACCCAACTGTAAAACCAAAGTTCTAATTGAATCATTCGGCACATGTTATTCATATATTATTGTTTAATTAAGCTCTGTTGCATTATCATTGTGTGATTGATCGTGTAATTGATTTCATATCTATATTAGTTCATCTATTCTCATATTTCAACACCCAACAATCTTCCGTGCAGATCACTCAATTTCCGAGTCAAAACGCAAAGGGGATAATTGGTCACCCCTACGGGTACGGATTCACTAATGCAACACGCCCGAGAAACCAAAAGCAAAATTACTAACTAACTGAAATCTCAATACTAAAACACAAAATCAGAAACTAAAAGTCCTACAGATCACCTATTCTTAAGCTCACAACTCCCTGGCAACGGCGCCAAAGTTAGAGGATCTAGTTCCTAACCTTTCCAAACACTGCAGTGTCACGCTACAGTTAGAGGATCGTACATTTGTTACAGAGAATATCCTATCAGGTGTACTAGCCAATAGGATAAGAGATTCATGCAACACGTAGTGTGCTATCACGCGTACACACAAAAAGTATTACAGCTAAGAAGTCTTCGGATCCTCCAGGATGTACCCTTCGGAGTCTTCAGACTTCGGGGTCTTCTTTTAGTTGTTTTTTCACTTCGGGGTCTTCGACCAGGTCTTCAGATTGAGGGGTACTTCATCACAAATATAATTCAACAGATGAGCACCAACACGATTAGTTCCAACCAGCACCATGGTTCTGTCTTGATTCTCCATTCTTGGTTTGGTGCACTGACATCGCAGCGGTCGTCGTGCGGTCAAAAATAATAAAATACCTAACACACACTAGTATAGTGGTAGTCAGGGTCGATCCGTAGGAGTTACGTGGTCGAGACATGTCACAGATTACCAACTGCAGTGTCGCGCTACAGTCAGAGGATCTAGTTCCTTACTTTTCCAAACACTTCCAAAAAGCATAAAATCCAATAATTCCAAACAATCTTTAACTAAACTAAACTACTAACTAAACCTTGTTACCTACTGAAATTAGGAGTACATCTCCAAATCAGAAGCAATCAAGGACAAACCAAACATCAAACACAATTTAATCATTCAAAAATTCATTCACAAGCATAAACACCGAAAAACTAAGCAATTAACATAAACCGAATGATTATCATTAACCAAATCAGATTCAAAGGGTCCAAAACAATAACCAAACTATCGAAAATTGAAACTAAGAAAAAATGTCAATGGTTGTCACTCCCAAAGACACTAGCCAACTATTACTAACTATTAAACTAATGGAAAATTAAAGAGAAAAACATAAAAATACCAAATGGTGGTTGCTGAAGCTAAAACTCGGAGTCAAAGAGTCTTGGGAGTCGATTTTATGCCAAGCCTTTTCTGATTTTTTCGACCTAAAACCCTCTATTTATAGTTGCAAAAATCACAAGCCCGTGTCGCGCAAAAGTGGATCCCGCGGCACGCGTATGGGTTTATCCCCGTTTTATCAGCATTTGAATTTTCTCCACCGCCTCAACACCGCGTTGCTCCTTTGTGAATCCCACGGCACGCGTGCGAATTCGCCTAATATTGCCTTGATCTTCACAGTTCTTCCAAATTGTATGCTTTTGGTCCCTGTTTTCATCTTTTTCTTGCATAATAGCACTAGCATAAAAGTGAGTAATACCAGTAGATATATGATATAAATTCACTAAGAATAGGGCTCAACAATGACTAAAATATTTGATATTACTAGGCATTGTCATGCACTCACGAGCAAAATGACCGAGCTTGTTGTAGTTGAAACACCTCAAATTTGCCATGCTGAGACTCGTCTTCCTATCACCAGTGTTGTTCACCCAGTTAGTTCTTCCAGTTCTTTGGATGAAATTTCTTGGCCCTATGCACTGCCATAGCAATGTGCCAAGAAATGTCCATCTCCTCCAAATCATCTGGATTGATTTGATCTAAGTCTCCCACAGTCATAGGGTGAAACAGTTCGCCAGCCACCAAGGCATTGTAATAGTTTAAGAGACCAGCCATCAAACCAAGATTATCTTCAGTTCCTTGAGGAAGAGATTGAGCAACAGTAGGGGTCTTGCTAGAAGAAGCATCAACGGGTGGAGCAGGAGGTGTCATAGAGGATGAACTGGATTGAAATTGAGTTGGGGCTTTAGAAGTGGCATGACTGGTAGCTTGGACAGAGAAAGCATTGTTAGTTAAAGTACTGGTGTTAGCAGACTGGTATGAGGTAACATGATTCATTTCTCTCTGCTTGTCATCCATGTCACAAGATTTTATGATAGCCATAATCTTAGAAAGTGAGAGTCGGGCCAAGTCTTTGGTCTTCTAGATGACAGCTAGAGGTGGCAAACGTGTCGGGTTAGGTCGGGTTCGGGTCGTGTCAAAATTTAAACGGGTTGATAACGAACGACACGAACTCGACACGTTTAATAAACGGGTCTGAATGTGTAGACACGAACTCGACAGGTCTAAATAAGCCAAACCTGACACGACCTGTTTAACCCGCTTAACCCGTTTAACCCATTGACCTGCTTGACCCGTTTAACCCATTTGACCTGCTTGACCCGTTTAAACCATTAATATAAGAACATTAAACAAATTTCACATCTATACAAAAGCATCAAACATTCAAACATCCATCGAAGCATCAAACATTCAAACCATCCATTGAATGTTTACAAACCCATAATAAAGTACATATTTTAAAACATTAAATCGATCAAAATATTAAAACCAAACTAAAAGTTTTCAAAAATTTCAACTTCAAGTTTTCAAATTCAAGTCTTCAGCCTGCTGAAACTGTGCCAACCTCCTCTTCATCACCTGAGAAGTCGATAGGATCATCCTGCATCCATGATTAAAAAAATAGATGACAAATTATAAGTCCAAATGATAACTTAAAACAATCAAAAAAGAAAATGTTATCACTTTAATAGCATAAAACAGATTATTAAAAACATATGTTAGGTCGAGCCAGTGAGAAGAATGAAGGTAGAGGTGAGGGTTGCGTTTTTTTGTTTGGAATACCGGTTATTAGAACTCTCAAGCCCAGCCCAAAATTTAGTCGGCGAGAAGATAACAAATTATTAACATACCTGAGGATGTGAAGTCTAGCCGGCGAGAAGAATGAAGGACTACGAGAAGTTGCGACAAGCACCGCACAGTGAGAAGGAGAGACGATGACGAGAAGCAATGAACCAGAGGGCAAAGTCGCAGAAGTCTATCCGGCGAGAAGAATGAACGACTGCCAGAAGTTGCAATTGGTTTGTCGACGGCGAGAAGGAGAGACACGATCGGAGAGACTTAATCGCAAATTACAAATGGAGAGACTTCAGACTTGGCGGCTTGAAAGTTGGAACACATTACACAGTCGGAACTTCAATTGTTTAGGTTTAGGGTTGCGTTTTTTTTTTTTTTTGAATATCGGACACATTGAGAGCCCAGCCCATTATTTCAAGAATTTTTGGGTATATATATATATATATATATATATATATATATATATATATATATATATATATATATACATATATATATATATATATACATATATATATATATATATATATATATATATATATATATATATATATATATATATATATATATATATATATATATATATATATATATATATATATATATATATAAACGGGTTATTTTCGAGTCATCTTTGAGTTGAAAATGTTAACCCTAACACAACCCGTTTAATTCATGTCGATTTCGTGTCGGGTTGGCCGGTCGTGTCAGCTTTTGCCAAGTCTAATGACAGCCACATTCATGTCCCATCTTCTAGGAAGTAAATTGAGAAACTTCTTGTTAACATCAATCTTGGGAAATGAAATCCCAACAGTCGATAGCTATGTGTGAAGGGTAGTGAACCGTTGAAGTTGGGCTTCCAAAGATTCTCCAAGAATGTGATTAAACATGTTGAACCTTTGGCGAAGCATATCCTGCATACTTTGCTTCATGTCTTCATTGCCCTCATACACGTCAATCAAGGCGTCCCACATAGATTTAGCAGTTGTATATTGACGGAAACCCTGAGCAGTTTCAGGAGAAAGAGGCATAGACAGGGTAGCAAGTGCTCTTTGAGCGGGTTCAACCTTTTCAAAATCCAAGTCAGTGTAATCTTCAAACGGTTTGTCCACCAAAACGTCACCTCTCATCATGGTAATTCTAACTGGTGGACGAAGAAAACATTTCCACAGCTTCACGTCTTTTATTTTGATGTATTGTTCAAACCGATATTTCCATTCGGTGAAACCTTCAACTTTAATCAAACGAGGAATACGGGTATTGCTCGGTTCCCCAGTTTGCTCGGTTGAGTTGTGTTGAAGGTTTCACAACTGGACAGCGACCGAAAAACAGAAGTCCGAATAATCAGGTTGACCGAGCAATACCAGGAACCGAGTAACCAGGGGCAAGACCGAAAAACCGAGCCAGCCGAGCAACTTCACACACCGGAAAACAATTTCAACCGAGCAACAAAAACCCTAGAGCACCGAAAAACAATATGGGCAAACGATAAATTGCAAACGGACCGAATAACCAATTAAAACCCTAGAAAAATGATGCAGCCGCCGAACAACTCCTAGCAACCCTAATGAGCCACCGAAAAACCCACTAAAACCCTAAAAGCCTTCCAGCACCGTCGAACAACCCACACCAACAGACCGAGTAACCCAAAAACTCGCAAAAACAGCCTCTGTAATGCACTTTTGGATCAAAAACGAATTTTTGAAGGACTTTTGATTGAAGATCAACGATGAACACCAAGATCACAACCTTAAAAACTCGAAAAAACAGTCCAAAAACTCACAAAAACGGATCAAACTCTCCAAATCTCCAAGAACAAAAGATGATTGATATAAAAAACAAGCTCTGATACCAATTGTAGGTCCCAAAATTCTCTAGATCACAAAGATATCAATCAAATAATAAAGAACACAAGGAGATTTACCAACTTCAATGCACTCTTTGTATAAATCAAAGAATAGTACATAAGTTGTGTGATTGCCAAGAACAATAATTCTCTCTCTCTCTAGCTTAGCACAATTCTCTATGCAATCAACACGACAAATGATGTCATAAAGACCCTAAATACTCTAGACCTAATGACCTAATGACCTAGGCCCATGAGAAGCAATCTACTAGCCCAAAATGGCATGGACCACAAGGACCAAAACCGAACAACCTAGTGTTGTTCGGTCCACACCGATTTTCCAAATAAAACTCAAACTATAATGTTTTACAATTTTAGTCCCTTATAAATAAAAGATTAAACCAAACTAAAATTAATTCCCAACATGAGATTTGACATCCGAAGTGTACATGTTTCTATCTGAAGTAAGAGGTTGATCCGAAGTTGGTGTTTTGATACGAAGTTGTGAAGTATATCAGAAGTGATTAATTGACAGTTATATTTTGTACTTATGTGTTAATTAGAGATAATGTCTAGGGTCTATGCTCATCTGTAACTAATAGGATTACGTGTTTATCCTATTAGACTTTAGTATTGAAACACCTTCAACCCTAGATGTTAGTACGTACTTTTGCATTGCCGTATTCACTGTAACGTTCTCAATAGTTGCTCATCCTCAAGATTAGGAGCACTATCTTTATTACTGTGAATAAAATCATTCGGCACTTTGAATATTCAAACTTTGTGTTCTCGTTGTTTGCTTTCATTCGTATTTTGATCTTACAAGTGGTATTAGAGCAGGTTATTTGTTGATCTGTTACTAAGATTATTTATGTTCTTTGATTCGTGGTTTCAAATTGTTCTTGAATTCACTCTTTCGTGTTTCGAAGACTTGATCTTAGTAATCTTTCTGCAACAATTTGTAATTTTTCTATGGCCTACAACGCGAACAGTGCTATGATGAATTATGCGGCTCTACTTGGTTCTAGCAACAAAGCACCCATGCTTATTCCTGAACACTACGATCAATGGGCTGACTGTATGGAAGATCACTTATCTAGTATTGATGAAGATCTCATATTATCTCTGAAGGAAGGTCCATTCAATCCGAATGTCCAGAATAGGTTTGCTGCGAAATCAAGTGAAACCACTACTCCTCCAGTCGAGACTGAAGTTACTATTACTGCGAACAAGAAGAAGGTTGAGAATGACTAGCGCTGCATGCATGAATTGAAGAGTGGTCTACCTCCTGTTTCCTTCAATCTGATAAGAGGGTCTAAATCTGCAAAAGAAATTTAGGACAGATTGAAGATGCGGTGCGAAGGTAATGATGTCATGAAAAAGAGTATTGTTAACAACATTCTAGCTGACTTTAGTAATTTCAAACAACTGGACAATGAGAAGATAGACCAGACCTTCGAAAGGTTTAATGATGTGGTTTATGAACTAGAAAATTATGGTGTTTCAAAGACTTCGCATGAAACAAACTTCAGGTTCATGCAATGTCTCTGAAGGGAATGAATGCAGATCACCATGATGGTGAGAGCTCATGAGAAGATCAACTCATACTCACTTGAAGAACTCTATAACCTTCTCAAATCCTATGAGTATGACATTTTAGAAGCCACTGGTGATCTACCAAATGTCGGATCTCTGGCTTTTGTTTCCAAAACTGAATCCGAAGAGGTCATTGATGCTGATGATGAAGGTGAGGAGGATGAAGAAAGTGATTCGAAGGCGTTATACTCTAACAACAATAGAAATTTTCAGAAAAGGCCGCAGAACAAATCGAACTTCAATCGAAAACAGGAAATAAAACCGGCTGAACATTCCAACAAACCGAAGTCTGAAGCAACACCTCAACCAGAAAAGAAGTTGCTGGGAGATTCTAGATACGACTGCAACTACTGCTATGGAAAGAATTATCTTGCCAAAGACTGCATGCTGAAGTAGGCGAATGAGAAAAAGGAAAGAGTCAAGGATGAGGCTTACTATATAAAGAAACTATAAGAGGTTCGTGCGAAGACACAAAGCTTATCTCTTGTTGCTCCCAAAGGAGGTGATGGCACCTACCAAATCTGGTCATCTGGTTCGGATGATGCTGAAATTCATAAACCAACTCATGGTGTAATGTATGATGTTCATACTGGCCATGGTATATGGTCAGTTGATGAGAGTTCGGATGAAGATAAGGAAAGCAACATAAATGGTGTCTGTCTAATGGCAACTCATCGTCAAATGCTTGTCTTACCATCCCAGAACATGTATCACTCTTACTTCAAAACATTAACGTTCCAGAAGAACTTTTTATTAATGATCTTAACAAAATCACTTTTGACTGTCTGCATATGAATCAACTACTTGTTTCAGCAAATAGGGATAAGTATCAGGCAAAGGATGAAGTAACTTCGCTTAAGGGAAAACTAGAAGGAGTGGATGGGGCATTAGAGAAAAGTCAATTAATAATAGAGATATTAGAAGAAAGTAGGGAGCAATTTAGAGTTAATAATGAAATTTTGTTGAAACAAAGAAATATTTTTTGTGAAACAGCTAAAAGATTATATGCTTTTATTACTCGTATTTACCATTCTTCTGATATTTCATTAGACCAACATAAAAATCTTTTACTTTTTATTGAGTTCAAGTTACAAGTGGTAGATTCTCGTTCTTATGAATGTGAATCTATAGTTTCATCTGCTGCAATGCTAAATCCAACTTATGCTCATGGTATTGTGCCTTTTGAAAATTTTTTAAATTCAAATGATCTTTTAAAAGTAATGGAAGATTCTCTACCCATCGTTCCTCCAGTAAATAAATGTGATTCTGCGAATTTTAAAGTAAATGATAATGCTTCGGATGATATTGTGTGTGATGATTCCTCTGATTCTGATTCTGATATCGAGGAAATAGACTGTATTGACCTATCTCAACGAAAAATTTCCTTAGTCTATTCCTCAAATAAAACTGAATCTGATACAACAGAAGTGAACAAAAATACTTTCACAAATTTTCAAAATTGCACTTCTGTTGTTACAACAGATTCTTCGGATGAAGCTTCTAAATTTATTCTTGTTATTGATCCTTCAGATGACTTTTCAAAGTTCTCTGTTGATAAAACCAAAAATATGGTTGAACTAGCATGTACGTATCCAAAGGTTACCAACTTTAAAAACAATATTTTCATTAAAAATAGTGTACAACTTGAGGAGGATTCTGAGTTATTCTGAATAATGAAAGAAGATAATGCTAAAGTAACACCCGAAGGTTTTTTCTCAACTGAAAAGATTCTTGAAAATAGTTTGAATAAAAAAATGCATTTTAAAATCAATAAACGAAAACGAGAAATTTATCAGATAAAAAACCCCTTCGGACGTCAGAATAATGATCAAAAATTTTCAAACAACCGCAGACTATATGGTCAAACATCCTCTTTTGAAAAACACAAACAATGTTACAACAACAGAATAAGAAGAAACTACAGGGATTTTCAAAACAAACAGAAAGCATATAGAAATCAACAAAAATCTTCTAATAACAAGAAACCTTCTGTTAATCCTCAAAATGTTGTTTTTGAACCCAAAAAGCCCAACTGCTCCAATCCAAAATTTGAAAAAGTAACTAAGAAAATTTTTTCTAAAGGAAGCAACCTGGTTGACACGTTTAATGTATGGTTGGAGAAAAACATGGATCTTTTCAAAAACAAAAGTCTATCCATTCATGATTTTAAACTTTCATATGAAGAATTTCTAAGTGAATCTACTCGATGTAGTTCTTCATCCGGAAAGACTTCCTCTTTAAAGCAAAAATGGGTTCCAGTCAAACCAAATCCTTTATTGATACTAAAAGCCAAAGAACAAAAACCGAAGAAAACTTTGAAATGGGTACCTAAAGTCAAAATTTTTAGCCCATCCGAACCATCAATTTCGTCAATCATTGCTTCTACATCAGAAACTAAAAAGACTGATTTAGTTACATCATGGATCTATGATCCAAATACGTAAACTCAAGGACCCAAGCCATGTTGGGTACCTGAACTTTCTCTCTAAATTGTAGGTAATGATCGATGAGCAGTACGATAAAGAATGGTACATTGACAATGGCTGCTCACGACACATTACTGGGAGGATTGAGTATTTGCAGGACTTCAGAAGCTTAGAAGACGGCAGAGATGTGAAATTCGGAAACAACGAAACTTGTCCCATCAAAGGATATGGGAAAATCACAAATTGAAAATTTACAATCAATCGCGTAGCATATGTAGAAGGTCTCAAGCACAAGTTAGTCAGTGTTTCTCAACTATTTGTGGCGACAGGGTTAAAAGTCAAATTCGATGAAGCCGGTAGTGTTATTAAGAATAAAAAGACCAAGGAAGTACTGCTTAAATAAAAAAGGAAAAGTGAAATGTTTCCACTAGACATGAAGCCAATAGTAGGGGCTCCTTCCATCTGCCTACTCTCAAAAGCTCCTTCGGATCTTAGTTGGCTATGGCATCGACGATTATCTCATCTGAACTTCAAGAACATCAATAAGCTGGTTGCTCTTGACTTAGTCAGAAGAATGCCTGCATTGAAGTTTGATAATGACAACTTGTGTGCTGCATGTGAACATGGAAAGCAAAAACGTCAAGCGCATCCGATTACAATAGACTCCAAGATAACTGAACCACTCGAGCTTCTACACATCGATCTTTGTGGTCCATCTTCGGTTGAGTCTCTTGGTGGCAAGAAGTGTATTCTGGTAATAGTGGATGACTTTTCAAGATTTACATGGGTTATTTTTGAAGACAAAAATCAGATACACCAGCTGAACTTATAGCCTTCATCAAGAACATAGAGCTACATCTTAAGAAACCTGTTAGAGCAATCCGAAGCGACAATGGTACTGAATTCAAAAACCAGACAAATGACGCGTTCCTGAAAGAGAAGGGCATCACTCATAACTTTTCTGCCCCTTATACTCCACAACAAAATGGAGTAGTTGAACGAAGAAACAGGTCCTTATGCGAAGCGGCTAGAACGAGGCTTGATTATGCAAACCTCCTAATGTACTTCTGGGCCGAAGCCATTGCCACTGCTTGCTTCACACAAAATCGTTCATTTATCCACAGACGCTTCAACATTACGCCTTATGAGGTCATCAACAAACGTAAACCCAACGTAAAATTCTTCCATGTCTTTGGATGTCGATGCTTCATTATGAGACTCAAAGAAGGCACTACTAAGTTCGCATCTAAATCCGATGACAACGTCTTTCTGGGCTATTCACACTCTGCTAAAGCTTATCGTGTACTCAACAAAATGATAAGGAAGATAGAAGAGACATTCAACCTGGCCTTCCATGATCATCATATCAAGAAATCCGAAATCTAATTTTCACGTTTTCCAATCTTTCAAGAATACCCAAACAATATTATACCACTTAAATCGTTTAATCTTGATTTCTCATTCTTGTTTGATAGTCCTGATCGAGCAATTTATGCTGAATCAAATGCGAAGGACAAGGACACACCTGAAATCAACAAACTCAATGATGATCAATCTAAGGAAACCTCTAGCGAAAAGACTCCTTCGGTTGAAGGAGAGGAAAGGAAAACAGAAAACAAGACTCCTTCGGTTGAAGGAGAGGAAAGGACAACAGAAAACAAGACTCCTTCGGTTGAAGGAGAGGAGAGGACAACCGAAGACAAGGATCCTTCAGTTGAGGGGGAGTCGCCACATTCTTCCTCATCAAAGGGCACTCCTGCTCAAATCGAGGGGGAATCAACGAGTACATCCACAAGAAACCACTCAGCTCCAATCTAGGGGGAGCAACAAATGTCTACAGCTCCACTCCAGGGGGAGCAACCAATTCCTGCCACCACAAATGACGACAATCAATCATCTTCGGATTATCCATCAAATATAGAAGAGGTGCATGGAGAAACATTACCAGAATATGATCTGGAATATCCACCTCTTGAAAAAATGACACGCGATCATCTGAAGACTCAGGTAATTTGTAATCCAGCAGAAAAGGTACTTACTCGCTCCCGATTAAGAGAAAAACACCAAGAACTAAATAAAAGATTTGATTTTTGCATGTTCAATGTATTCATTTCCAAAATTGAACCTAAAACTGTATGAGAGGCTTTTCAACACTTCGATTGGGTGGAAGCCATGCAGAGTGAGTTAGCCGAATTTGAAAGAAACAAAGTTTGGCGTTTAATTCCTAAACCAGCTAACTCCTCCGTCGTGGGCCTTAAATGGGTTTTTCGAAATACACTTGATTCTGAAGGTAACATTGTACGAAACAAAGCTAGACTAGTTGTTAAAGGATATTGTCAACAGGAGGGAATCAATTATGATGAAACCTTCGCTCCTGTTGCGAGAATTGAGTCCGTCCGAATATTTTTGGCATTCGCTGCTCATAAAAACTTTGATGTCTACCAAATGGATATCAAATGTGCTTTTTTAAACAACGAACTTGAGGAAACAGTGTTTGTTGAACAACTACCTAGTTTTGTAAATGAAAAATTTCCAGATCACTGTTATATTCTTGACAAAGTGGTCTATGGATTAAAGCAAGCACCACGAGCTTGGTACGAAACATTAACCCGGTTTTTAAAACAATCAAACTTCAAACAAGGATATGTTGACCCCACCTTGTTCCGAAGGAAAGTTGGTACTCATCTCATGCTACTTCAAATCTACGTGGATGATATCATCTTTGGATCAACAGACCCTGCTCTTTCAAAAGAATTCGAAATCCCTAATGAAAAGTAAGTTCTAAATGAGCATGATGGGGAAGATAAATTTCTTTCTCGGATTGCAAGTCAAGCAAACCTCCGAAGGTATTTTCATAAATCAAGAAAAAAACACACGAAGCCTTCTGGAGAAATTTGGAATGGAAAATTGTTCTAATGCAAAGGTTCCCATGGCTGCTGGTACACGACTCACACCTTCGCTTGACAAACCGGCTGTTGTTCAGAAGGCCTACACGAGCATGATTGACTCGTTACTATACCTAAATGCCAGTCGCCTTGATATCATGTTTTCATTTTACAATTGTGCACGATACCAGGCGAATCCAAGAGAACCTCATTTAGCTGCTATCAAGACCATCTTTCGCTATCTACATCGCACACCTTCTCTTGGATTATGGTACCCTGCCAACTCAGGCTTCTTTCTACAAACCTATTCTGATGCTGATCTTGGCGGCTGTGCGCTTGATCAAAAAAGCACTTCGGCTGGCTACCAGTTTCTAGATGGCAAACTCATCAGCTGGCAATCCAAAAAGCAAACTTGTGTTTCTATCTCCACAGCCGAAGCCGAATACATTGCTGCTGTTGCCTGCACTTCTTAGATGATTTAGGTTCAGAGTCAATTAAGTTATTATGCAATACATATGCGAAGGATTCCTCTCTTCTGTGACTCACAGAGCGCCATAAGAATATGTCACAACCCCGTTCAACATTCGAAGACCAAACATATTTCCCTACGTTATCACTTTATTAAAAGTCATGTAGAAGAAGGAAATATTGAGGTCCACTTTGTCCATACAAACGACCAGCTGACAGACATCTTCACCAAAGCCCTTGACGAGAAATCTTTCACAAGGATCATCCATGGGCTTTGCATGCTAGAGTCATCCGAAGTTCCACAAACATAATCTGCTAAGTGTTCTTAACCCTGTACCTCTGTCATTTTTCTTTTAATTTTATATTAGTAAAAGTTTTTTTGAAATTTTTTTTCCATCAGAAGGGAGACTATTCAAAAACGAACCTTCGGTTCGATTCGGACGACATTTTTTTAATACGCAAGATACCTGTTACATTTCAATCACTGCGATACTATTCACATCTGACGCTTCGCTTTCCTTCTGATTACATTTTTTTTCTTTCCAAGTTATGCTTACTTAGACACACATGTCTACTTCATCCGACACATGTTTTGCAACAATTTGACATCATTCTTAAAGGACAAAACGGGGATTTTTAGAGTCTGTGAAAGCATATCCCATTGCACTAAGAGGTATTCGGGACTCGCTTTGCAACATTGGTAAATCTTCGGATGATCTGGTCATGGTTAAAGACCTGATTACAGACTCTTTTTCAGACATGACTGGGTGCCTTCCTGCCATCCTATCTTCCTTGCACCCAATGGTTCTTACCTTCGCTTTAATACTTAACTAATCAAAAAGACTTGTTCTTTTTAGGATCTAATATCTCAAAACCAACTTGGCACTATACATTTGATGGTTCTTGAAACGAAGAAAACCAAAACCATTAAAAACGGGATGTCTATTTTTTTAAACATAAAAACTCTATCTATGCCAGCTTCCCCTAGCAAAACGAAACAAATAAGAATAATACATTTGTAAAAAGGGTATAGTGAAATTGCTATTAATATGCCACCAAAACAACTGGGGAACTGTGCGATTACATACAGGTGCTTATACAAACCATTCACTATACAAACTTCGCACCAAAAGTTCTTAAAACACGACACAATCATGGCTTACCCCCTGTCTGAAGGGTTTTATGCAAATCAATGAACTAAATCCTAAGTTCACATGCAACCTAGGAGGATCTATGTTTTCTTCCAATTAAACATATAACAAAATCCTAAAGGCCAGAAAAATAAACTAAAAGAAGAGAATTAGAAAAACTAACCTTTTAGCATTTCTTGGAAGCAAAGCAACAAATGGATCTTGCCTCAAATGTAGTCACACCCCAGAGAGCAGGAGCTTGATCGAAAATTCCAGAGAGAGAGTCAGGGTAAAATCGCAGGTTATGAGGGTATGAAGCTCCCTATTTATAGCCTCCAGCAGATGACCAAACAAACCTTAAGAGATAAGCTTTTTTGAATTCAAATTAAGATAAACCTTTTATCTTATTAACTCAAACCTATTTATCCTTATTTATCAAAATCGAAATCTATATATTTCCATATATATTTTGCTGGCCACCTCACTCACTCAAACTGTCACTTACTCAACTATTGAATAATTACACTTTTAGTCCCTCCATCTTTAATTAATTAATTTAATCGCCAAATTAATTCCAATTAATTCCAGATTAATTTCTAATTAATTAATATAGTTTCTAATTAATATATTATCACTTTAATATATTAATAAACCCTATATTTAATTTCTATTGATTTATTAATCAGATAATAAATCAATCTTTCTCTCTACCGAACTTTCTACCAAACCTTCAGCTATGAGGGCAACCCAAATGGACTATGCTACTATTAATTAGGTAAATACTAATTATTAGTCATGGCTTAGACACCTAATCCAACAGTCTTCCACTTGGATAAGTCTATGACTATAATTACCAGTTTAGCCTCTAATTATATAGCAACTGTAGCTTCCTAGAAACCGCTGCCTAACTCTGACCTAGTTAGTTCTGTCCATAGATAAGTGATCAGATGATCCTCCGTCCAACAAGATATTTTTAGACTCAAGACATGGATTAAAATCATTCCTGGTCTGATTCTCTGTTTCCCGATTTCTGATTTGCATATGACTTTAAGACTACTAATTGAGCATATCAATTTAGTCATAGTTGGCCAACCCTTTCAGTCAACTTCAAAATCATCGAGAGGCCTACAGATATCTGTTTTCCCGACCGGGTGAAGGGACGCATAAGCTTTGACTCATATACTTATGTCTTTTACTAGTCAAATCATTCACAACAACACGTTTTATAACATCGCGTTACCGATGCGGTTTCGCATTGTCAATGAACAACCGCTTGGTAAAACATAACTTATATGTCTCTACTTAAAGATCAAAAGATATTATCATCTCAACTTTACTCGTGATGTAATCCATGAAGTAATCTATTGAGCGTGGGTTTATCCAATACTTAAATCCCTATTTCTAAGTACTCATGAATGTTGTAGCAATCATATTACTATGTCTAACTCCTTAGACAATCTACAAAAGAATTCATGACTGCCTTCATTCATACTTACTCCCTAAAAGCATGATCGACTGTGGACATTTTGAATAATTAAATTACTCAGGAAGTAAACATGCAAAATGAAACACAATAATAAACAATTGACAAAAGGCAGTATCAAATACTCATCAACAAAACTATATTATTAAATCACCAAAGTCAATTACATTTACATTGCAATAAGTTTCAAATCCTATCTAATTACAAAAACTAATATCATCTCTTAATCCTATGTGTCGCACATGCTGATTGTGTTTAATCCTACTCAGAGCCTTTGTCAAGGGATCTGCAAGATTATCTTCTGATGGTACCCTCTTCACTAGGAGGCGACCTTCTTCTACTCTATGTATTATGTAGTTGTACTTTCTGTCGATGTGTCTGGACTTTCCATGATCTCTCGGTTTCTTTGTCAAAGCAACCGCTCCTTCGTTATCGCAGAATAGTTCCATGGGCTCCTGAATAGTCGGGACTACTCCAAGGTCACCGATGAAGTTCTTCAGCCAAGCCGCTTCCTTTGCCGCTTCACTCGCTGCTATGTACTCTGATTCGTAAGTAGAATCAGCCACCGCCTCTTGCTTGGAACTTTTCCAAGTCACTGCTCCCCCATTCAAAAGGAAAACCCAGCCCGACTGAGACCGACCATTGTCTCTATCTGTCTGAAAGTTGGCATCTGTATACCCGTCAACTCTCAAGGTATCATTGCCACCAAGGACTAAAACAAAGTTCTTTGTCCTTTGCAGATACTTGAGTATGTTCTTGACAGCTGTCCAAAGTGCCCTTTCAGGGTTTCCCTGGTACCGACCGACCATGCTCAAGGCATAGGCCACGTCAGGTCGTGTACACGTCATAGCGTACATGATCGACCCCACAACCGAAACGTAAGGTACCCGACTCATGTCAGCTATCTCCTCGTCTGTACTCGGACTCTAAGTCTTACTTAATTTGGCATTACTTTGGATAGGTAGCTCTCCCTTCTTGGAATTTTCCATACTAAACCTCTTTAGTACCTTTTTCAAGTATGTACTCTGACTAAGTCAAATTAGTTTCTTCTTCCTATCTCTCAATATTCTTATCCCGAGAATATAGGCAACCTCTCCTAGATCTTTCATGGCGAAACACTTCCCAAGCCAAGACTTGACATCTTACAATGTTGGAATGTCGTTTCCCATGAGCAGTATGTCATCAACATACAGCACCAGAAAGGTGACTATACTCCCACTAGCCTTGACATATACGCAGGACTCATCCTCGCTCCTAGAGAAACCAAACTCTTTAACTTTCTCATGGAAACAAAGATTCCAGCTGCGAGAAGCTTGTTTCAATCCGTAGATTGATTTCTCAAGCTTACACACCTTATCAGGATACTTTGCATCGACAAAACCCTCTGGCTGCTTCATGTAAACATCCTCAGTCAACTTCCCATTAAGGAAAGCGGTTTTGACGTCCATCTACCAAATTTCATAATCATGAAATGCAGCTATGGCTAGCATAATCCTAATAGACTTTATCTTGGCCACTGGTGAGAAGGTCTCATCGTAGTTAATCCCTGGGGTTTGAGTAAAGCCCTTTGCAACCAGTCTTGCCTTGAAAGTGTGTACCTTTCCATCCATGTCGGTCTTCTTCTTGAAGATCCACTTACACCCGACTGTCTTTCGACCCGGTACATTGTCAACCAAGTTCCAAACTTGATTGTCATACATGGACTTGATCTCGCTGTTCATTGCCTCTTTCCATTTGGCAGACACAGGGCCCGCCATCGCTTCCTGGTAGTTAGCTAGTTCATCCAAATTTATCAAGGCCCTATCACTGACAAACATATCTCCATCCGTAGTTATATGGAATCCATAAAACTCAGGTGGCATGCTAACTCTACTGGAGCGCCTAAGAGGTAAGGATATATCAGTCGGACCAACAGGAACTTCTTCCTCTTGTTGGTTGCTAGTTTCTCCTAAGGTTGCATTATTTGGTGTCTCTTGAATTTCTTCAAGATCAATCGTACTCCCACTGTCCTCTTTGAATATGAGTTCTCTCTCTCGAAATACTCCTCGTCTAGTTACAAAGACCACGTCCTCGCTTGGTCTGTAGAACAAGTATCCAAAAGACTGTTTGGGGTATCCAATGAAGATACACCTCTCGCTTCTCTCTGCGAGTTTGTCGTGAGTCTCTCGTTTAATGAAAGCCTCACAACCCCAGGCTTTGATATGTGCTAACGAAGGAACTTTCCCCGTCCACATCTCATGAGGTGTTTTAGCAACCTTCTTAGTTGGGACAAGATTGAGGATGTGGGCGGCAGTCTCTAAGGCATACCCCCAGAAGTTGATGGGAAGTGAAGCTCGACTCATCATGGAACGAACCATGTCTAACAGGGTTCGGTTACGCCTCTCGGCAACACCGTTCAACTGTGGTGTTCGAGGAGGTGATAACTGTGAAACTATTCCACATTCCTTTAGATAGTCTAGGAACTCGATACTAAGATACTCACCGCCTCTGTCGGATTTGAGCATCTTTATCTTCCTGCCCAATTGATTCTCAACTTCATTTTTGAATTCTTTGAACTTTTCAAAGGTGTCTGACTTGTGTTTGATTAAGTAGATATACCCATATCTACTAAAATCGTCAGTAAAGGTCATGTAGAACCGTGTGCCATCCTTTGTGGTTGATCTGAAGGGACCACACACATCTGTGTATATGATGTCCAACAGACCTTCACCTCTTTCAAAGGACCCTTTGAAAGGTGACTTAGTCATCTTGCCCAAAAGACAAGATTCGCATACATCATCCGATTTGAGGTCGAATGATTCCAACACTCCATCCTTTTGGAGTTGGGAGATGCGTTTCTTCTTAATGTACCCAAGACGACAGTGCCACAAGCACGCCTTTTCTACACCACTAAAAGAATCAATATAATTTACACCATGTCCTAAATTGTCAACACATTGTATCGTTTCATACACACCATCACAAGGTAAAGCAGTGAAAATAGAAGTACCATTTTGAAAAACAGAAATTGAACCATTAATATTATCAAAAGAAAACTGGAAACCTTGTCTAAACAATGCATGAAAGGAAATAATGTTTCTTGCCATTTCTGGCAAATAGCAACAATTCATAAGTTCTAAACAAACACCACTACTAAGCACTAAACTATAGATTCTGATCTTGGTAACAGGCGATGATCTCCTATTCCCCATGATCAGGTTCAATCTACCGTGCTCCACCTCCCTGCTTTCCTTTAGGCCCTGCAAATCAGAACAAATGTGAAAACCACATCCTGTATCAAGGACCCAACAAATGGAAGATGGCGAGTTTTTAAAGATAGTGTATATACATGCTGTAGACGGCTTCACTTTGCCATCTTTCAAGTCTTGCAAGTATTTCGGGCAGCTTCTCTTCCAATGACCCATTTCCTTGCAATAGAAGTAGTCAGCTTCCTTGGGGTTGGAATTGTGAGGAATGCCAGAAGACTTGGGTCTCGAGCTACTGCTGGATGACCCAACATGGACCTTTTCCAACCAATTCTGATTGGGAGGGCCTTTTCTCTTATTCCCCTTTCCACCACCACTTAGCAAGACGGGCTGGCTAACTGAGGATACAATTTTGCCCTTCATCCCGTCTTCAGCAGTACGGAGCATGCAATGCAACTCGGCCAGAGTGGCCTGAGAGTTTTTCAAATGATATGCCAGTGTGAACTGGTCATATGAACTAGGTAAGAAATTTAGCACTATGTCTACAGCTAAATCCTCATGGACTGGCATCTCAAGCTTCCTAAGCCTTTCCACGTATCCTTGCATCCTCTGTACGTGGTTGCAGATGGACTCTCCATCCCTTTGCTTCCCGTTGGTGAAGGCTTTGACCACCTCGCGCCTCTCGATGCGCTCCTACTTGTGGGACTTTTCCGTGAGCTCTTTGTGCATCTCATATTGCCAGTAGTCTTGATATATTCTCTGCAATTATGGGTTCATGGTAGCAATCATGATGCAAGCCACCTTGGTTGCATCATCAGAGTGTTTTGTGTACGAGGCGAGTTTCTCGGGAGTAGCAGTATCATGGTCAATGTCAATAAGCTCGGTTTCAGTACATACTCTTTATGTTCAAACCTTAGAGCCATCTTAATGTTGTGGATCCAATCATTGTAGTTAGTGCCGTCCAAAGTAACTTTGGAACACAATGATAGGATAGATATGACATTGCTGGAGTTAGAGTAGGGGCGGATTGATCAGCAGAAGACATCTATAAAAGAAGATAGTTTTAATTAGATATATATGTGGTAATCCTTATAATAACCCAATAATAAATATAAAGCTAGGACCCAACTATAACAATTCAAAATATAGAAGAGGGATGCCGTAGTCTAATTATAAATTTTATAAAGGTAGGCGAATGACGATTCAGCCAATTCCACTGCGGAAAAATAATCATATTATAATGGAATTCCTAGTTTCTTTTGATATTTATTGAACTGTTCAATAGCATGTTTTAATCTCAAATGTGCCCCACTGTTTGTGACTGGGATACCGAGGATCACAAACCGGGTGTGAATAACCATGCAAATTAGCTTGGTACTCTCGGGGTCAGTTACCATCTTTAACTGATGTGCCGGTAAACCACACACGCTCCATCAAGAATGATAACACCCGATAAACCCATTGCAACTCTTTATGAACCCCTATTGGTGTGCCGGTAAACCACACATGCTCCACCAATGTTTCATAAAGTGCAATGTGTAATTTCATGGATTAGCACCAATTCACGTTTTTCCTAAAGTAATTAGATTGGGGTTTTATTAAATTGTTCTAGTTCTTTGAATAATATCATTATACTTTTAATGAGATTAGGCGGTCCTATCAAACCCGTTCGGCTAACGACCCTCCACTGGTCAGGAGAGTGGTGGGTGAGAGTGGACATCCATTAGACCGCTATTTTATAGGCAGTCTCCTTATACCCTTTTTATAGACCAACTTTGTGAATGAGGCCTACTATTGATTTGACTAACCATTTAATCTTATACATATAACATTAACTTTTAATTATAATATATATAAGATGAATTTTAAACCTTTTAAAATGTTTTAGGTTTATCTTTTAATTTATTGGAATTTAAACTATTAAATTTTAAAATTAAATTAAACCTTTAAATTGTCTTTTAATTAAACAATTAATTAAATTTGGATATTTTAGACTTTTAAAATATTCCTAGATTTATCCTTCAATTTTTCGAAATTTAAGGCTATTAAATTTAAATTAAATTAAATCCTTAATTATCTTTTAATTAAACAATTAATTAAATTAATTAAATTTAGATAGGTATCACAAATTAATCAAATTAATTTAAACCTATCTTAAACCCTCTAATTTTCGATTTCAACAAATAATGGGTTTAAGGTTTATCCATTTAAATAATTAAAGTTACCAAAAATAGAATACCTTTTAAAACCCTAATGCTAAAATCGCCAACTAGGAGGGGAGGGGCTAGGGTTTTCAAAACCCTAACCCTAGATCGATTTAGGCCATATTAGGGTTTATAAACTTTAACCCCTAATTTTTTAGGAAAACAATTATAACAGTTTAACAAGAAAACAACCAAAAAAGCTCTGATACCACTGAAGGGTTTTATGCAAATCAATGAACTAAATCCTAAGTTCACATGCAACCTAGGAGGATCTATGTTTTCTTCTAATTAAACATATAACAAACTCCTAAAGGACAGAAAAATAAACTAAAAGAAGAGAATTAGAAAAACTAACCTTTTAGTGTTTCTTGGAAGCAAAGCAACAAATGAATCTTGCCTCAAATGTAGTCATACCTAGGGAGCAGGAGCTTGATCGAAAATTCTAGAGAGAGAGTCAGGGTAAAATCGCAGGTTATGAGGGTATGAGGCTCCCTATTTATAGACTCCAGCAGATGACCAGGCAAGCCTTAAGAGATAAACCTTTTTGAATTCAAATTAAGATAAACCTTTTATCTTATTACTTCAAACCTATTTATCCTTATTTATCAAAATCGAAATCTATATATATATATATATATATATATATATATATATATATATATATATATATATATATATATATATATATATATATATATATATATATATATATATATATATATACATATATATATATATATATATATATATATATATATATATATATATATATATATATATATATATATATATATATATATATATATATCACTAGCCACCTCACTCACTCAAACTGTCACTTTCTCAGCTATTGAATAATTACAGTTTTAGTCCCTGCATCCTTAATTAATTAATTTAATCACCAAATTATTTCCAATTCATTTCAGATTAATTTCTAATTAATATAGGTTCTAATTAATATATTATCACTTTAATATATTAATAAACCATCTATTTAATTTCTATTGATTTATTAATCAGATAATAAATCAATCTTTCTCTCTACCGAAATTTCTACCAAACCTTCAGCTATGATGGCAACCCAAATTGACTATGTTACTATTAATTAGGTAAATAGTAATTATTAGTCATGGCTTAGACACCTAATCCAACACTGTTTTCAATGCAACAACCAGGATCTCCTGTGACATAGTTGAGAACCGGGTTCGGGGTATGAACATCTTAGTAACCTGTCTTCAGCAACAAGGGTGGAGTAGTGCACAATTCTCAAAGGCTTGTCATCCGAGAAGCGTGTCCAAATAATCCATCCGGTGAATCAAGATATGTTTTTAATTTTTCATTAAAACCAAAAACATCCTACTGATGGAAAATAAAATAGTACGCTTCACTCTTCTTCGGATTAGGACTTATCATCTAAGTTTGTGCTGGGTAATATTTTGAGATAGCAATATGATACATAATGTTTTCAAGTATGCGCAGGTGGAATAATTACATTGGGTTCAGCTATTGTATGGTAGCTGGTTTCGCTCAATCATGTTCGAGTATGTGTGTATAATCAGGAACTTCCAAGAACTATCAGCTCTCATCCTCCGAACTTAACCCACAAATTCGCTTTTCACAATGTCAATCAACAATTTTGTCAAACTTCGGATGACAGACATTACTGTCTAATAAGTAACTTATGGTCTTAACACTTCAAAATTACAAAAAGATTTTCTTTTCTTCATTTTTTATTCTGTTTTTTTTTATTTACAAGTGCTTTTTATTATTATTAAACATGTTTATCTAGTTACGATGGTTGTTCGGATTACACGAGAAATCAAGGATTTAATCTGATCCTAACTTGCCTTGGAAAATGCAGGAGCCAATCACAATAAGGTATAAAGGTACATCTCGATGACGAACCTGCCATGCAAAAAAAAGGGAATGTCGTCCTTAACTTATGGGTGACGTGGACGCATATGATTCGACCATCTCCTACGAGCATTAAATGCTCACTCTCTCTCTCCATTCATTACCCCCATCCCTCACCACTATATATACGGCATAAACCCTTCAGTCGTCCCTTCCGCTTCCATACCCTCTAAACCTACAACTTATTCATATCTTCTTCTTCGTGCAATCTACCCACACATTCACCATGTCTGCCGATGCTATCTCGTTCACTGCCGACTCCGTTCCAGATCTCTAGCCAATGTCGGCAAATCACATTGCCAATCTTGATCCAGAAGCTTACTCTTCAACTATGGCAATGTTGGTTTTCTGCTTACAACACTCTCCATTGGGGTACGCCATGACTACAAATCCTCAAGTTTCAAAGCTATGGGTGGATCGTGCTCATCATACTGCCCGTCTGAATGTGGACAATCAATCTATCGCTTTCGAGATAGTCACTGCAAACAAAACCAAGAAGACGATAACGGTGGGCAAAGAGCAATTTGTAAGGGTTCTCCGATTACCGGGCATGAGCCTTTCCAAGAAGAAACACTTGCCTTCAGTCTGGGCATATTAGATGGCCAATCAATCTATCGCTTTCGAGATAGTCACTGGAACATTTTAGATGGCCTCTCAATCAGAGATACTCAACATGCTGAACGAAATGGGTCACACTTCAGTCACGCAATCCATGAGCCTTTCCAAGAAGAAACACTTGCCTTCAGTCTGGGCATATGTTTTCAGCGTCATACTGAGGAGCCTCTCTGGAATGACCTCTGTCTTGGACTCCGCTTCGTACACCTTTCTTCAACTACATTACGGTATCTACTACAATTGTCCTGTTGATTATGCTGGTATTTTATGGTCAGATTTTCTTGCGTATTTGAATCATGCGAAACGTGTAACTGGCATCGCATCAGCAAGGTTCTGGGCTCTAATAGTCCAAGCTGCATATGCTCATGAGAATATTCCAATGCCTATGGATCTTCCTGTATACGACTTCGGATTAGTTCAAGTTCCCATGGGTTCCCCTTCGGATGAAAACATGGATTTTGTAACACAAATCCCTGAAGCGATGTTGTGCAAAGTCCCTTCTGACAATCTTACCCTAATTGCTTATCGTCAAACACTCGCCATCCTACACCCTTTTCGAGTCTTTCAAAGGGTGGTGGAATCGGAACTGCATAAGGCCAAGGGTGGTAAGCGAAAAGGTACCACTGAACCATCCGAACCTCAAGCTAAGAAAACCAGGACACGAAAGAAGACCCAAGCCAGTAAACCATCAAAGAAGAAACCAGCTCAGTCCTCAAGACCAACAACACCCAGATCCAAAGATGAAGAAGAAGAAGAAGAATATTCTCATCTTGAGGATACTATGATTCCTCCATCGCCAACAAAAGAGACTACTTCCATGGTACCACCTTCTGATCCCATTGTTTCCTTAATTGACAATCCGGTGGTGTCCGCACATATGACCTTTGTTGAAGCATCTTATAAGGAGACAAGTCATATTGAGACCCCTGTACACACATCTAATGTGGACACAAGTCTCACACCAGATGATCAGACTGCCAAAGATCCACCATTCCCATCACCAAAATACACAACACCCTTTGTCACTTCCACAACCGAAGCTCCTCCTTTTACACATTCCTTCTTCATGGATGATATGGCCGATTCTCCATCCCCCCATGAAACTGATAAAAGTGAAGAAGATTACTTTAAAACTGCCCCCGTCCAAATTCAAGACGAAGATGATGATGAACCAGACACAAGTCTGGTGTCAATGAAACAATTCCGCCAACTCAATACAAAGTTGAATCTTTTGATTCAAGCCCAGACAACTTATACTTCGGATAAAGGGTCTGGAGTTACTGATGAACTATTGTCTGAGTCACTCACATCGTTTGAAGGTTCAATCACCAAAAAAGTGAACAAAAATATTGATGATGCGGTGAAGTTAATCGAAAGTGATGTCAAGCAGATGACCCGAAACGTCTTGGAGAAGAAAAGATGATAGAAGAAAAAACCCAGCACATTCAGGAACATCACAATGAAAAACTCAACGAAGTGGTCACGAAGCTTAATACTGCCCACACTGAAGTTCAAGCAAAGCTTACTTCATTGACCACTTCGGTTGAAAATTTATCCAAACGAAGTGCTGAGGAGTTTCATGTCCAACTCACAAGCTTGCGGACGAATCTTGATACTCCGAAGAAGACAATTGCTGAATACGAACCAAAGGTGCACGAGTTGCATGTGTATCAAGAGGCACAAAAGATATCTGACCAGCAAATGAAAATCTTAGTATCTCAGACGACTGAGTCAATCTGAAAGGATATCGCTCCCCTTCTTGCATTGGTCAATCGGTTACCAGGTGCTCCGAAGCCCATCCAGGCTTCGCCATAAGGGGGAGAGGGTTTTCGACCAACTGGAAGGTCAACACAACAAAGGCAAATCACCTTCGTACCAACCGCAACCATAACAACCTTCGCACCGCTCACTCAAACAACAATTACCACCACAGGTACTCAAACAACTAAACCTTTCTTTGGATTTAATTCAAAACCTTCCTCCACAACAATTTCTATTACATCACCATCAACTACAATTCCTCCCGTTTGGGGACGTCCTTCATCTACTCCAATTTCAACCGAGTCCACCTTGAGTATCATAAAAAGATTCTCGAGTGGAATTAAAATCGGAGCAAGTTCTGCACCATCATCCACTTCAACAAAAACAACCACCTCCCAAGTTCCTCCTGAATTAGGACCTTCTTGGATAAAGGAAAGAAAATTGCACAAGAATTTTCCAAGACTGAAGAGAAGAAGCAGAAGGCTGATGAGTATGAGAAGCTGAGGCACTTGTATGTGATTTCAAGAGATCGTATGGGAAAGAAAGAAGTCTTGGGTCCAGTGAACAAAATATGGACATATGAGACAATCATGTCATTAGCTTTTACCAACGTGGAGATGTTTGATCGAGTGCCACTAGTATCGTACAGTGTTGAAAATACTACAGAGCTGCAACTTGATGTTCCATTCAATCCGAAGCTCTATGCTGCAAATGTTTACGACATTGAGTTTGATTGTGCTGAGAAAAGAAAGTTTCAAGAACAAAAAGCCAGGTTTCATGCGAACCTTGGTGTTGATCAAACTCATGAATGGTCATGCTTAAAGATTGTTGGGATAGACAGAATCGAGACGGGAGAACTGTTTGAAGAAGTGTATCAAAATTACACTTATTATGTCCGAAGAGGAGAACAAAATATGAGAGTTCATTCACTGTTGCTGACTTTCCTCTGATGAATCCGAACGACTTTATTGTCCTTGTTGAAAGATTCTACAGCTTAACTCAGACAAGGATATCCAAGAAAGTGGGTCTTACAAAAGGTCTAAGGATTATAGGAAGGTTTATGGGTTCATATCTCCGAAACTTCTCTCTATATGATTATGAGATTGCAAAACTGTTCAAGGAATCTGTTCCAGCTGCGGATAAGGAGCTTACAGGTATATCCAAAATCAGTGATGGAATGATTTTGCAAAAGCCTTAGGGAGTCATCTATAGAGGAAAACTCACAAGAAAAGTGGCTATGAAGAAGTTGTTTTTTGATATGAATGAGAAGGAGAAATTTCCAACGACTTTCTTGGAAGGAATGGTGACAAGGGTAACGGTAAACAATGAAAACTCAGATGATGCGAAGAAGGAGCTATGTGATCATTTGACTTGGTGGATTGCTGTTCGGAAGGAACTAATCAAAGTCTTTTACATGTTATAGACTTCGGATACCTTGCATCTTCACCACAAAGGGGGAGAATGTTAGGATTCTGATTGTGATGAGATTTGACATTCGAAGTGTACATGTTTCTATCCGATGTAAGAGGTTGATCTGAAGTTGGTGTTTTGATACGAAGTTTTGAAGTATATCAGAAGTGATTAATTGACAGTTATATTTTGTACTTATCTATTAATTAGAGATAATGTCTAGGGTCTATGCTCATCTATAACTAATAGGATTACGTGTTTATCCTATTAGACTTTAGTATTTAAACACCTTCAACCCTAGATGTTAGTACGTACTTTTGCATTGCCGTATTCACTGTAACGTTCTCAATAGTTGCTCATCCTCAAGATTAGGAGCACTATCTTTATTACTGTGAATAAAATCATTCGGCACTTTGAATATTCATACTTTGTGTTCTCGTTGTTTGCTTTCATTCGTATTTTGATCTTACACTAAGATAAATGATCATATGATCCTCCGTTCTTTCAAGATATCATTCAGACTTGAGACATGGATTAGAATCAATCTCAGTCTGATACTATGTTTCTCGGTTCGATGATTTGTAATGACATAGGACTTCTACTCGAACATATTAATTAGTCCTGGCTGGCCAGCACTGAGTCAACACCAAATCACCGAGGGGCCCACATATATAACTTTTCCCGTTAGGGCAAAAGGAACGAATAAACTTCGACTCATATGCTTGTGTCCTTTACTCATCAAATCGCGCACAACAATACGTTTTATAACATCGAGTTACCAATGCATTTACGTATTATCAATGGGCAACCGACTCGTAAATTTCAACTCATATGTCTTGGTTTCAAGATCATAAGATTTTATCATCTCGGAATTACTCATGATGTAATCCATGAAATAATTCTCAGAGCGCAGGTCGATCCAATACTCAAATCTCCATTTCTGAGTACTCATGAATGTTGCAACAATACCATTGCTATGTCTAACTCTTTAGACAGTCTACAATACAATTCATGGCAGTCTTAGTTCACTACTTACTTCCGAAAGTATGAACGACTGTGGATGTTTTGAATAATCGAATTATTCGGGAAGTAAAACATGCAAATTGAAACACCAATATGATAAGTAGCTACTCTTGCCATATCAGATCTACTACAACACTATTATGTGTTTCTAGGGTTCTATTAAACTTTCAATTCAGATATTTATATGTATTTTATACCCAAAATGACCTTCGCTCTTTTTATGTATCCATAATGTCTTATATTGATACATATCATTGCAGAAAATCTGATCGGACACCATTCCGATGTTTTCTCAACGTGTCATCTTGGCTTTCCTCTCCGGACACCATTTCTGAAATGGCGTTTATGTACTGCGACTTCTCATGGCTCTAGGGATCTTAAGTCCATGTGACTTCACATTTTGGTGTCAGGAAGCTTTCAAGGCGATAAATGATGTGCCGATAAACCACACGCGCTCCATCATTATCCCAATAGAAACTTTCGAACCATGAAGTCTCATAGTGTCATATATATTAATAATCACATATTTGAAACTCATTTCAAATTATTATTATATTCCTGCTATTATAGCATGATTTCTCATGTTTGTGTTTAACTGTCCAGTTCAGTATATTAAGCCAGGTGGTGTCCTGAATCCAACTCGCTATGCTCCAAGCAACAAGTTATCAGGACCATTTCATGACACATGTGACTGATTTAATTTTTGGCAGTTTATTGAATCTATTATTAGTTCTATTCTGAACCCTTTCAGAATCCATAATCCTTGTGTCATGATTTCCAGAAAATCCCTTTCTGTAGTCTCGTATCTAGAATCTTATCAAGATCATTCTTACACACTGGCAGGGTCAATACTGATGACTATATCTATCTGATGGATACTGGTAACCACTTGAGTATATTATCGAATCTCGTTCAGTTCTTTCATAGCAAATTATCTCTCATGCCGAGTCATTACACTTTGTAATGATAAGAGGTATTTCCAAGAATAGTATGTACCGACATACATTGAAAGGTAGATCTTAATGATACTCCCACTAGCTTTGACATAGTTCTGGAACTCTTTTAAACTATTTGCAAAACCTAAACCTTTTGGCATACTTAAAGTCCAAAACTTCTGACATAATCATAAGACTCTTTCGGACTATTCACTAAATCCAAACTTTTGGTGTATTTGAGAATCCGAAGATTCTTCCATGCAAGGTGCCCATACGACGACCTTCGGGGCTATGTACCTTTTACATCGGCATGTTCTAAACCCCATTGGTTGTGTCTTACACACAACCCTTGTGGTTTTCCATTTCAGGAAAGAGGTTCAGATCATCCGATCTTGCTATGACTTGCAAGCTACAGTAATAGAAAACAATATCCTTTCAGATTTGTTTTAGTTCTGTTGAGAGCGTCTCTCTCAAAGTCAATCACATGACTTTGAGTATTGCATCACTCAACCATTCTTGTTTAGAATGTTGGTACACTTCTATCTATGTTCCTTTCTTTTGATGATTCAATTACTCCCAATGGCTCATAGCTAGGTGTAAATCAATCAAATCGTCACGCAGACCGAGTCTCGCTCTTAATTTCTCTTATTTGGTGGCAACCGGGCTCACCAATGCTTCTAAGTAGAAGGATTTCTTACCCATACTAACTTTAGTGTTTTACCACTAACCGATATGTTACCCAGATCATAATTCCTTATGATGGTGACTAATACTGCTGGTTTGGTAAGAATATGATATGTCAGGTTTAACAGGAATCCGATTCCTGGTTAAGTCTTAGTGATGACTAAAGGTTCTTTCACTTGGCTAATCCCTGAACTCCTTCAGGATTCTCATACTCCCACTATTTCCTTAGAATGTGAGTTCTTAAAGGGACTTCACATTTGTAGGTACAGGCGGAATGGCTAATGAAATGACACTTCTGAACAGGTTCAGTCATGTTACGAGGTTTAGACAAAACACTCCATGACCCTGAACAATTATCTGTGTACTACAAGGGGTGAACCCTGCTTTACACCTCAGATGGTGTTTGTGCAACCTTCTTAGTCTAAGATGTGGTTTGAATATGTTTTATGGACTGACTGGTTGGAAATCTAACTTATCGAAAACTTATTGGAAGTGTATCTAATACAGCGAGGGTCGAACTGTTTCGATCAATGCTCAAGCTTTCCTAAGACACATTATAACCCTTTAATGTTCTTGGAAGAGTATGAACTGTGAAACAACTTCTCAGTTGTGTTTTACTTAGGTTTTGTTGATCTTATTCTTCCCTTGAAATCCTTGAACAGTTCAAGGTTTCAACTGATCACTTATTCTGATAAGTGAAGTTGTATTTGTCATTCTGAATGGCAACACTACAAGAAAACAGCCAAATAGCAACGGAAAGGTGCTACGGAAGACCTTTCCGTAGCCAAATTGCTACGGTTTATGCTACAGAATGACTTTCCGTAGCAAATTTACTACGACATTTGCCACGAAATGAAAATTTCGTAGCGAACACAAGAATAACTACGGTTTTTGCCATGAAATCACATTCCGTTGCTATATTGCTACCGATTTTGCTATGGACTGGATTTTCGTTGCTATTTAGCGACGAAAATATCTACAAAAATACAATCCGTGGTTATTTTGCTACGAAAATAGCTATGGAAATACAATTCGTGGTTATTTTGCTACGGAATTATAACCCGTTGTTATTTTGCTACGAAATTTTGCTACGAAATTAATTTCCATAGCTGATTTGCTATGAAATGAATTTCCGTAGCTACGAAAATGTTCTACGGAATTGTGATCCGTAGTTTTTTTGCAATGGAATCAATATACGTTGGTACCCTTGTTACGGATTTTGTTACGTCCTTTATTTCCATTGATATTTAGCTATGGAACTTGTTTTTATAAAAATTTAACAACGGAATTTTGTTATAAAACTAGTATAGCCATGCAATTTATTTTTATAGGGATTTAGCAACGGAATTTTGTTACGAAACTAGTATGCTACGAAATTTTGTTTCGTAGCTAGTAAGCTATAAAAAATTTGCTACGAAACTAGTATGCTAAGAAATTATGTTTCGTTGGTAGTAAGCTGTAGAAATTTGCTACAGAAATTAATGTCGGGAAGTTTTGTAATATAGGGTGAATTTTGTATATACCCTTATTAAACAGTAAAATATCGTATTCGTCCAGCCTAAAGTCTAAATATCGTATATACCCTTGTTAACGTTCAAAATATCGTATTTGCCCAAAAACACAAATTTAATATTTTTTTTTAAATTTGTAATCAATTTTTAAATATTAAATTAATTTTAACCTAAAATACATAAATGAATTTGCCATTATAAATAATGAGGTTTATAAGTATAGTTAATTCCTCCTTGTGGTTTTTAAATTAATTAAAAAAAGATGGTAAAAGAATATTTTTGAGATGAGTAATTTGGTAAATTTGTAATTTATGTATAACCTAATATAGATGTATATATTTAACTCTAACCCTAAAATCCTTAGTTTGTTAATCTTAGTTGCCGGCTCTACCTTACCGCCTCCATCTCCTTACATTTCAGTCTCCAAATCATCTCCTTCTCCGGTTCTCCTCCCGCCTCCATAGAGCACGAATCAGTTCTCCGACCAAAGCCTCTGACAGACGACTCCGTCACACGCCTCCGATCTGCCAGCCTGTGAGCACCGATTCAAGCTTTCAACGTCCATGAAACCGATTGAAGCTGTCGACACCCCCTCTGTCTTCTCCGATCTGATACCACCGGCTCCGACGGGAAGCACGATCTGATTCCTTCGCAATGCCGCACGATCTGATTCCTTCGCAATGCCTCCTTAGTATCATTCGTCTCCGGCTTCTCCCACAGATCATGGCTACCACCACACACGCCTACATACCTCCAGCTTCGAGGTCATTGGCTTCCAAATCCGACAGGTCTGCTACTGATTTGTTCTTAGGGACCTGCTACGGATTATCTGCCTCCGAATCCGACTGTGAGTTCATTTATTTATGATTTTATGAGCTTAATTGATAAGGAGGAAGCAGATGTTATTGCTCTTTTAGATTCGTTTGGTTTTTGTTAATTGAAATCGCTTCCGCCCTTTCAATTGTAGATATTATCTATGTTATTTTTTAAGTGAGATTCAATTGATGTCGAATTCAATATAAGAAAACAAATAGGATGCCATTGTTCCTCAATTGTATATATTGTTAAGTTTCTCTATTTCCAAACACATCCGATTTGATAAACAAATAAAACATGATGTTTTTTATTAAACCCCATTGCCCATATGATTAATTGTATATATGGCCTACCTCATATGATTAAAAATGTTTGTAGTTAATGAAACGTAAACGGTGATAACAATTCTCAGTTTGACGTATATAATTTTTTCAAAGGTTTCTAATATCACTTTTGTAGATCTGAAAACAAAAATGGCTAAAAAGTATCTAAAGAATGATAACAGTCAGCATCCTTAGCAAGTGGTTTCTTATTTCAGTTTTTTGAATCTTGATTCATACCTGTAAAAAACAATAGCAAAAAAAGTTACAAACTCCAAAAGCCCAAAAAATACAAAACCCTGCAAACAGACTTTTGTAATAACATCTGTATTTGTGTGCATAAATGAAATTGACATTATTTAAACCATGGCTGGAAGAAATTACTAACTTGATAATGTTGTGCAGAATCAAAGAGACGTGCATAATCCGAAATTATTGTGATAATGTTATGCAGAATCAAGGAGACGTTCACAATTTTTTGGAAAAAGACAAGAATGGAGTGAAGAATTGTGTTTAGGAATTCTTGATTTTATAGTGTAATTTTAGAGGGAATGAAAATTTTAAATTGGTGATCCATGTCAAAACTTTCAGATTCATTTTCAGCCATTGATTGCTTAGAAGCAATCTATGGTTAATAAATTTTACATTATACATTTTTATTAAATATAGAAAATGTAGTTGGTTGTATAAAGTTGTTGTATGTCTTAATTTTAAGACATATATGCAAGTTGTGTTTGTACATTATATATATATATATATATATATATATATATATATATATATATATATATATATATATATATATATATATATATATATATATATATATATATATATATATATATATATATATATATATATATATATATTGTTACGAATTTTACTACAGAACCCTGACCACGGAATTTGCAACGAAATTATTGCAACGGAATTTGCAACGAAACCCGCTACAAAAGTAGCAACGGAAAAAGAACCATGGAATTCGCTACGGATAAACGGCTACGGAAATCGCTACGGAGTCCACCTACGGAATTCGCTACGGAATACATTCGCTACGGAATCAGTCCGTAGCAAACTTGCTATGGAAATAAAAGTTCGTAGCAAACTCATTCGCTACGGGATTTATTGTAACGGAACAGTTCCGTAACAATTTCCGTTGCAAAACCCATTTAGCAACGGAATTTCAAGATTTAGCAACGGAATTCGTCCGTTGCTAAATCGCTGTTTTCTTGTAGTGCAAATATTTGGAAGCATAACTAATTTGTGTTTTAGTTGTTGATTTTGAGTAATTCACAATGATCATTGTGATCGCTGCTCATAAGTTTAATGTCTTTTACATTCTTATGTAAATTTTATGACTTTGTTAATAGCTCAAGATATGAATTCATCATTTGACTCTCAGTTAGATGATTCCAAGATCCCACCTATCGGATCCTTGGGTGATTCATTTCTTATAATGAACATTTTTATCAGAACTAACTTCATCAACTGATTCCAAAGTCCTATCCATTGGATCTTTGGTTGAAGTTATTCTTATAAAACTTATCAATCATACAAACACAATTCATAAATCCAATCAACATTCAAGTTATTAATTAAAACATTGACACAATATTTCAAGGATAGTTTAAACAATCATATTAAAAAATAACTCTATTAAATAAAAAATATATCCTCATCAATGTACTTTGTAAAACAATGTCATACTATCAACTGACTAATGACAAGATAAAAAATATCTAACTAAGCTCCAAAACTGCACGAGCCCGAGATCTAATCTGAATGTGCTCCCATGCGATAATGTCTTGCGTCCTACTAAGACCCTGTATACAAAGTAAATGTGACAATCACATCTTGTATCAAGGAATTAAGGATAAGGAGTTTTAGAGTTTTTAGATATACCTGAGCAGCCAAACAATTTGGCTTTGGAGGGTCTTCCAATCTTCTTATGTCTATACCTTGCCCCGTGGACTCCTAGCTTAAGACATCCCAGGACTCGTCCAGGTGGACTCTGACATGCCTAGGTCGTTATGCGGTCAAAAATAGAAAATAAAACCTCGCACGCAAACTAGTATAGTAGCAGCAAGGGTCGATCCGTGGGAGTCAAGTGGATAAGATATAGTGTCAAAATAACCAAACTACAGTGTCACGCTATAGTTGCCGGTGTTCCTTTCACTTCCCGAAAACCGATAAAATCGAATACTGAAAACTAAAAATTGCATTAACTAAACTAAACAATTCTAATACTAAAACATGCAAAATAACTCAAATCGAATAATTAACATTAACTAAAACCAAATCCAGAAGCCACAAGGTACTGACTTCGAAAATAATCCAAACTAAACTTGTCCGAACAAATTCTATAATCCAGAATCGAAAGAATCAAGCAAGAACTATGTTGTCGCCAAATATTCTAAGTAAGTGCGGAAAGTAAGATTGCGGAAAGTAAAGTTCCGAAACTAGGAAGTTTCGGAATAGGACAAGTCCGAAGACTTGAGTTGGTTTGTGAAATGTAATAAGTACTTAGAAAAGATCAATAGCTCAACAATACATAAAGTAAATTAACAGTTAGATAACAAGAAATGTAAAGACAGGAAATTTAAGATGCAGGAAATGTAAAGACTGAAGGAAATGCAGATAAGAATTGGAGAGTTGATGGAATGAGAGATTGTATTGATAAATGTAAAAGTGTTACACAGAGTCTCTCAAACTCATAAGGACTGAAGCTGGATGTGGTCTCCCTTTTATAGGATAAGGGAAGACTTTTGGATAAAGACCTATGGACTGAAGAGTAGACAACACGTCTCTCTTCAGTCAGATAAGAAGGATAAAACTAATATAATAATACAATGTCAGACTAGGGTGGCTTATCTAGATTAAAATAATACACTAAGTACAATCGACATGCTTCTAAAAGGCCACGCCTGGTCTAGTCTAATCATATCCTATACGTTGAAGTGCTTATCCTTTGCCTTATCTTCAAGATGATCTTCAGATCTTCAGTCTTCTTTGTAGAATGATTAAGTATGATAGTTCCTATAAGTTGATCATATTGATAATCCGAAATCCTGAGAGGATTTCGGAGTCCTGGCATTTCTGAATCAGAGTATCTTGGGAATATGATCTTTGTTGGTCTTGAATGGTCTTCTAAGTTAGTTCGGAGTATGGATTTCCGAACTATGTCTTCCGAGAAGTGTACTTTCTGATCTCGATATAATTTGGAGTTTCGAAATCCAAGACTGGATTTCGGACGTCTATAAGATTATCAGAACACAACTTATCCAAGACAATAATTATAGATATAAGACACATTTGAATATCATATTCAAGACATAATTATTAGTTCATTACTTAGATCATTCATACAAAATACTTTTCTAACATTCCATCAAAATAAAGAGATTAACACTACATCCAAAACACATCAAATGACGAGTTGGTCAACGATCTGACTTAGCACTAACAATTCCCCTTTCGGTGACCAATCGAGGAGTTTGATTCAACTTCTTCAAGGTTTATCCAGTACACCTTGTCTTACAGCATATGACCAAAAGTTCCTAACTGCCAGCAGCCACTCCATTCTCAGTATCAGTTCCTTCTTTGCTTCTACATCTGATTATTGTGACTTTTTAATGGCTTTGATGTATTCAGTTAGGTTCCCGCTAGGGAGCCTTCTGATTTGATCAGCACGAAGAAAGAAGAGGGATCCTTTCTACTTTGGATTCTTGTATACCAGTCCAAGTACTGGGTCAAAGGTGGCACCTCTCTTCCAGTTGTCTCGGTTTTCCGGCATTGATAGATCAACCTTTTCTAGGAATGGATCTATCAGATTAACAAGTTTGAACAATTCAGCATCGGCAGTGCAAAATTCTTCTAAAAGGCGATATAAGAATCGTCTGGCTACAACATAAGCTTCTCTAGAAACTTGATATTCTTTGGTTGACAGCTTCCGAACGATCGTGAAGAGATCGGCTGGATTCATCATTCGGAAGTCAGCTTCCGTTATCAGACTTAGTTTATCATAGTTGTTGTTTCTAATTATTTCGTATTCGTAATAATTAGATTTTAGGAAGATTCTCTTCTTAATGCTCCGAACTGATGTTATTGGATCAATTAACCATGTATCAACTTGAAGTTTGGTACATGAGCTCAGGAATTTTTGATTCCTGTGGAAAGCTTCCAGATCCTTGTTGAATCTTGGGGTTTGTGAGAAATTAAGTGAGTAGACATACTTATCTCCGTTCGAAGTCAGAGGTATGTCCCAATTGTGTTGGGAAGTAGGAGGAGGATTGTAAGTCTTGAAGGGTTTAAAGTCGGAATCGGTCAATGGTCGAGGAATGAGAGGGTTTGAAAAGACGGGTCTGGCGGGAGGTCTGCTGGGACCACTTGGGTCAACCTTGTTTGGATCAGAATCGGACTCGGAGCTGAAGTTTTCAGCATGTCGAAGAGCTTGAGTATCGAAAAATTTCGATTTCTTTTCCTTGACTTCGGGGGGGTCTGATTCTTTGATTGGTGAGAACACGAGGATCTCATCTTCTGAAGGAGATTCAGCTGTTGGAACTTCAGCTGTCTGAATTTTCAGAGGAGAAGAATGTTAGGAACCGGACCGGGTACACGCAGCGGAAACACTATCACACACACACGAAAGCAGAAAATAAAGCAAAAGACAACACAAGGATTTTACGTGGTTCGGATTTGGTGTCAATCCTACATCCACGGGCTGCAACTGAGTTTTCTTATATTTACTCTATGAAGATTACAATTACAATTGTTGGTGCAATTTACAAATGAAGAAAACAATCCTATTTATAGGATTTAGAGCCATAACACTCGTCTTCAATTCACATACATATATAATGTATAATATAATATGAATGCACTTTTTCTTTTCACCAAACATGGCACACAATTCAATTTGCAATTGAATTGTAAACCAATTTACAATAATTGCCCTTGAATTTTAATCTTCTTGTCCCAATTGTCATGGCTCCACAAATCTTAACAATCTCCCACTTGGAGACATGAACAATAAAGTAACTTCAGTAATCTTCAACCAAATCAGTCTTCCAAGCTTCCAGTTCCTAAGAACAAGCTAGACTCAATCAAATTTCCTTAGTTGCAGTCGCCCTTCATCTTCAAGTACTAGAAAGGGCTTCCAGTTCCCAAGAACAAGCTAGACTCAATCAATATCTCATATGCCCGTTACTTGAAGCATCTCGTCATTTGCTAACCGTACCTTCCCAAAATATCCTTCTTTTAGATTCACCATCGTTTCTTCGTTGTCCATGGCATGAAACGAAGCCCCTGAATCCATGACCCAAGAGTTTACACAGTTTTCCATACTGAGTATCAATGCATCTTCCTGATAAACATTCTCAGCACCAACACTATTTAATTATTTCTTTGGACACTGACTCTTAACATGTTCCACCTCTTGGCAGTTCCAGCACTTCACATTCTTCCAAGTTCTAGACGAACTTCTTTCCCGACTCCCACTGCTCCCATCTTTTCTGCTATTCCCTCTACCTCTTCCGATATTTAATAACTCAGAAGAAGACGAGCCACCTTGATTCTTACGTCTGGTATCCTTGCCTAGAACCAAATCCCGAACCCCTTCAAATGTCATACCACTGGTCCCTACGGAACTCGTAACAGCAGTAACTGTTCCTGACGAGCTATCAGGTAGTGAATCTAGTAGCAGTGAAGCTTGAGTCTCATTATCAAATTTAATTCCCACAGATGATAATCTGGACAGAATTGAATTTAGATTGTTAATGTGAACCGTAATTGAGTTGTCTTCATTCATCCTTGTCGTGAACAACTCCCTCATCAAGAACACCTTGTTAGCCGCCGACGGTTTCTCATACATGTTCGTCAGAGCATCCATCATACCACGCGCCGTGGTTTCCTTCATGATGTTGAAAGCAACGCTCCTTTCCAATGACAACGTAATAACCGCCTTAGCTTTCTTGTCCTTTGAGTTCCACGCATCTTCAGCAGCTTTTTCCATTTTCTCCGGTTTGTCTCCAAGTACCATCTCCAAATCTTTCTGACATAGCAATGCTTCTAATTGCATTTTCCACCAGCTAAAGTTAGAACCGTTGAACTTCTCGATTACAACCTTGTCTTCAGCCATTACGACAAACAGGAAACAAATTGAGACAACGAAACAAACACAACAATGACACGGATCTGACCGGTTCGTTCAGTGTACTCGTGTGTGACAGATAGTACCCTTCAAAGTACCAAGACACCTTTAATACGATTAATAGAAATTAGTTTCTGATGTGGAAGATCAGACAAAACTGCAACTACAGAGCATACTCTAATTTCTAAAACCGAGACCTCCTCCAAAACCCGAAGCTCTGATACCAGTTGTTAGGAACCGGACCGGGTATACGCAGCGGAAACACTATCACATACACACACGAAAGCAGAAAATAAAGCAAAAGATAACACAAGGATTTTATGTGGTTCGGATTCGGTGTCAATCCTACATCCACGAGCTGCAACTGAGTTTTCTTATATTTACTCTATGAAGATTACAATTACAATTGTTGGTATAATTTACAAATGAAGAAAACAATCCTATTTATAGGATTTAGAGACGTAACACTCGTCTTCAATTCACATACATATATAATATATAATATAATATGAATGCACTTTTGCTTTTTACCAAACACGGCACACAATTCAATTTGCAATTGAATTGTAAACCAATTTACAATAATTGCCCTTGAATTTTAATCTTCTTGTCACAATTGTCATGGCTCTACAAATCTTAACAAAGAATGAGGTGTTTGCACTTTTGTTGGAGATTTTGAGGAAGTTTCTCTTGCAGTATGATTGATGAGAGGATCTTTTGTTGGTTCCTCAGCATGGATTTCTTTATCAGAATCATCACCCTTATCAGCATGGGTGTCTTCCTGAGTGTCTCTTTCTCCTTGATGTTTCTGATTTTGATCTTCTATTGTATCCACCATAGTTTCGTCATCATTTTCTTTGGTGGTCCCACTTGGACCAGCAGTAGTATCTATTACCATGTCATCAGTTTGAGGAACTTCTAATTTATCCGCCTCTCCCCCTTCTGGGGTGCCTACAGGAACTGAAGGGGGCACAGGCACGCGGTCCAAGATAGATCCAAGCTTGGAAGTGACATCATCGATTAGCTTTCTGAGAGACTCAGGAAGAGGTGTAGAAATCATTTCCTTGAAGTCCTCCATGACTTGAATATTCAAACTAGTGTAGACTTTGAGTTGCTGAATGGGACCTTCCATCGTTCCAGTGATGGATTGTAGAGTGTGAGTTATGATTTGTAGAAGAAGAGAGTGAGTTCTTCTGAGAGAGGTGTTCTCGACAAGAACTCCACTAAGGTAACCAGACATGTTTTTCCAGAAGGGAGTTGAGTATAACATCTACGACGTTAACAAGCTCAGGAATCTGCTTTTGACACTTTGCTACTTCTTCGAGCATTTTTGGGCGGTTTTCATCATGTTGATGGCATCTGATTCCCTGTGAGTGTCAATTTTTGCAAGACCGTCGGAGATGACTTTTTCAATTTGATTGTCGAGATGTAGAATAATGTTGCGGTTTTCAAGAGCAGCGATCCTGGTCTTTAGAGCAGCAATTTCTTTGACCAGGGATTCCTGATTTTGGGAAGCTTTGAAGTCAGTCAGAAGAGTGGTTAAGGTATCGACTTTTTGATGCAATGCGTCATCTCTGACTTGAGAGTTGACGGATTGGGGGGCTTTTGTGTCAGCTTTGTCAGAAGATGAGTTGGTGTCACTAAGGTTGATTGGAAGCATTTTGGAGGAAGAAGGCTGGGGTTGATCTACTTCTTGATCGTTACCGAAAATAGAAGGTCCGACTGGCATGGATTGGGTTTCTGAGAGTAGAAAACGGGAGCCAGATTCAGCAGGTTGCTCAAGTGTGGTGTTAACGGTTGTTTTCTTTTGTAGATCTTGAGCAATGAATCTGTCCCAAGTGAGGGGAATGATATCTGAGGCAATTTTTGACCAAGCCTTTTCAATGGTGTCAAAAAGATAGACGGGAGTTTCTACCAGCTTGTTGAGAGAGGCACTTAGAAAGGAGTCAATACGTAGAGTGAGTGTATTGATTCGTTTTCGTTCTGATTTGACGGCATCTGAATCTTCGTCTAATGGTGGGCCAAATGCTGAGAGATTTTGGAGTTCAGTGTTTTTGAGCTCAAACTGCTTTTTAAGGCGTTCCACTAATGTCGCCTGTTCATTAACTACAGTCTGAAATCTCCATACGTCAAACTCGGTTGCATTTGCAGGAGGTTGAGTGGGATCTGAGATGATGATTACAAACGGTGTGTCTCTGGTAGTTTCAATGGTTTTTTCTTTTTCTTTAGGTGGTGAGTTCTGTGTTTCCACCATAATCATGTCTTCCTGAGTGTCCTTCGAGTCTGGAGAGTTCTGTCTTTCCTCCAATTTTTCTGACTCGGAGTCCTTAGAAGATGGTTCAGACGTCTAAAAAAAGAGTACAAGTTAGAGTGTGGAAACATATTCCAGACGCAACACATACCTGTGGGGAACCAAACTTAATGTATCACAGAGATAGTAAAGTTCAGACCAAAAGTGATTTGGATGCTCAGAAATTACAGATTTATGATTTTCATGTTGTTGAAACTCTAAAGTTAAAACAAAATGACCAAGCAATACTTAATATATACCTGGATTTCCCAAGTGCCAATAATAAGGAATAATCAGGGTACTTGGTTATGACTTATAACAAAAGTGATTCCAATTGTTGTCTTAAATTGAAGATAGTTATAAAGAAGGTAGTTCAGAGATAATCAGAAAGAAGTGAAAGAATCAGAGAAAAGGGTCAGAAGTCTTAATAATAATTTCGGAGAACATGAATCAGAAGTTGGTTCAGAAATAAGATATTTCTGAAGATTTAGAAAAGGTGAGAAGAAAGATGTACCGGTTTGTCTTTTCGCTGTTTCTTTTTAGGAGGTTGTTTACATGGTGAGGACCCGGAAGCTTTCTTTTTAGGTTTCTTCGGGGCCACACAGTCTTTGAGAGAATGAGGAGAGTACGGAGGTACATCCTGTGTTGCAGAGAGGTGGAAGAGTATAGCAGACTCTGTCGGATCAACTAGGTTCAGAAGCGAGTCAGGTAATTTTTGGATTTTTCCAAAAATTGAGTCTGTTTTTGGGGCATAGGGTTTGGCTTCAAGCATTAATAATTTGTCTTCATCGGATCTGGGTGGAAGGATTGGGATCTGAAGGGATTGATGGATATGTTCGATGCACATGGCCCAAAAACATGCAAAGTGGATTTTTCCTTTCGGCTTCTGAGAGGTGGGTATGTAGGAGAGAAAGTTTTCAAATAAGATTTATGCATGATCGTTTTCATAGCCTGTATAGAGGCTCCAAAGAAGTTCTAGAAGGCGTTTGCTTAACTGATCTATACTGCCCATTTTACCGGTTAAGCACTTAATGATATAATGAATCAGACATTTCCATAGGGGCGAGATGTGCCCTTTCGACAGTTGGAATAGTTTTGGCAATTTGTACATATATCCCATCTTGTAGATCATGGATTCAAGTTGGTGAGAAGTTGGATGATCAAAAGTGGTTTCGTGGTATGGAAGGTGTAGGGCTGCGGCAAATACTTTCTTGTCCAGGATGGTTTTTCTACCGTCGTGTAGGGTGAGGGTATAGCCGTTTTGGCATTTGGTGGCGGTTGAGACAATGTCTTGAAGCAGAGAAACTGGAATTGCAGGGGGTGGATCAAAGAAGGCTCTGGAAAGTTTGTGTCTATACAATATATGAATTAGCACTCGTAGATGTTCCTTGTAGATGGTGAGATTTTGTGAGAGATAGAGATTGGTGACAGCAAGTAGAACAGTATCGTTGTCGCTTTTCGATTGTGAGGCCATTGGAGAAGGTATGGTATGAGAGAGAAGAAGAAGAATGGAAGTTCGAGATTTTTAGGGTTGAGAGATTGCAGATGGCGGTGAGAGAAAGTGATGAGAATAGAGAGGAAATTTATATAGAAAGATGTGTGGGAGATGAATAAGAGGGAACGGTTATAGCAATTTTGAAAATGTGTGAAAAACCGTCGGATTTTGAGAATGAAGGGACGTGTGAACAGTTGTGTCAGAAAAGTGTGTGCTTGGCATTTAATGCTAGGTAATGATGAAAGAGGATGGTCCATTAAAGGACGGACATGTGTGGCAGAGAGAATATCCATTGGAGAAATGCTGATTGTATAGTTTTTAATTATTGGATATTAAATGTTTCTTGTATTTAATTTTTATTCTAACATTAAATTTGTCATGTTAAGGTGTCTATGGTACAGTTTGTTATGAATGTTGTGGTTCTGAAGTTAGTCAGAAGTAGAGAGAATTAGAAATGCAACAAAAAAAGGGAAATCTTATTCAGAATGTGAGTGGTTCTGAACCAAGTTCTAAACCAAAAAGATTGAGTCAGAGGGGAGATTGAGTTTTCTGAAATCAAATCAATATTCCTGAATGGTAAAGTTCTGAGGGGAAGTTGAAGTAAACATTCTGATTAGAGTTCTGAGAGGGGGAATTCTGAATCTACATTCTGATATTACAATCCAGAAGCGATACAGTTTAGTATGTCAGTTGAATGGATATCGCAAGAGTTGTCATTTCTGTTGGTTGGTGTCATGTATTACTGCAGAGACAATAAATGACGCCGACTGATTAGGCTAACCAGTCAAATCATGTATCTCATCTCTATATTGATAATCTCTAAGCGATGAGGTGGCATGAAATGGTGAAGAGTGAGTGATGATTTGTGTGCCTATAAAAGGGGGTTGCTCTTAAGTGAAGAAATCACACAAGAAACTGGATGATTAAGATGGCAGCAAGACTTCCTTTCAATCGTGATGAGAAGGTAGAAGTAAGAATGCAGGATGGAGAATTCGCAGGAGCAGTGTATGGAGGGGTAATCAAGTCGGTATGGAATCGTCGTTATGAAGTGAAGATGACTACACTAACTGATGGAGCTACTAGTGTTCCCTTGAATGTCCATGTATAGTTCTCAAATCTGCAACCAGTTCCTCCTAATCTGTTGGTGGAGTTTAAACAATTCGACTTTGTGGAGGTGTGGTATCGTCGAGGATGGTGGCTAGCTACAATTGCAAGGAAAACGTCGTTTAACTAGTTCCATGTGATCTTGGTGGATGGAACACGACTGTTTGTTGATGAGTCGGAACTGAGGATTCATCAGAGGTATCATCTTGGAGAGACTCCAATGTGGCAGTATTATAAGCTCTGATGGTTGAGAAGGAGTCCTGATCTTTTTGGGAAAACACGTATATGCTTTGTGATGTTGTGTTTGTGTTGATGTTTTTGTTTAATTGTTGTCGTTAGTTGTTTTTGCTTTCATTTGATTTTGTAATAGGTTAAGTTTGGATGAATGAAAGCATGTTGTTGTGTTTAAGTGTTATTGAAAACCTTTATGAATGAAACAAGAAATATTCGGAAGTTGAGATTCAGAATGGATATATATCTAAAAAAGAACTTGATTTGGTAAGAAAACTTCTGTGATGGAAATGTTTGGAAGAATGAAATATTGAAAAGAGAAGTTTTGTCGTATTCTAGAAAAGAGAGAAGAATGGAGATAGGATTAGGTGAGGATGTGTCAGTTCTATAAGAACGAAAAATCTGTGTTGATTCTAGAGCGGTTATCGATTACACCGTCAGAGTCGCCGAAACGTCTAATCAACCGCTTAGGCCACGATGCTAATGTGACATGTGCGTTAACTGCCCACTAGGGTCATTATGACCTCCAAGGCATTGATTTAGAGAAGATCAACAGGCATGTGGATGGCTTATAAAAGGGAGGTTGGCTAATCGTTAACACTTTGTACCAAGAGTAAATTTTCACAATGGCTCGGTATTTCTTCAAATGTCTGGATGAGGTAGAAGTGAAGCTCACTCAAGGTGATTTTGTTGGGGGATATTACAAAGGTGTGATCACCAAGACCTGGAAGCGGAGGTGTGAGGTTCGACTGCGTTGTCTTCCGGACAACACAACTAGCGAGATGATGGTAGTGAAGGTAAAGTACGGTGTTCTTCGTCCCATTCCTCCCATGGTGCTTGTGGAGTACAAGGTGGGGGATTATGTGGATGCTTGGGATCGTCAGGGCTGGTGGAGTGGTGTTATTGATAATGTGATAGGAGATGATATGTATGATGTGATGCTGTTGACGGATGGTAGGCCAATGCGTGTGTGTGATTTGTCTGTGCGAATCACGCAAACCTTCACTTATGGCAGTCCTCCAAAGTGGCAATATAGCAAACACTAGGACGATATGGGTGAAGTCTTAGTTGTTTTTGATGTTTTCCTTTTAGGATCTTAAGTCATAGAATTTTGATTTTTCCTTAATGTAGTAGCTATGACTTAATGAAACTTGGTTATGTATTTCACCTTTTTTCTTAATGAAGTGTGGTTGTATGTTATCTTTCGTGAATTTTTGAGTTTTGCCTTAAAGTAATAATGCATAATAAAAATGTTGAAGTAAATTATTTTTGAAAATGATCAGACCTTGAGATGTCTGAGGATATAGTCAGAGTCGGAGGTCTGGTTCTGAGGGACAATTGGAAAGTTGTTCCGAACAAAATTTTCGGAGTAGGTGATACTCAGAAGTTGAGTATCACTCTTTGAAGAATTCTGAGTCAGGATTTAACATCCCTAGTTTATCCAGGAAGTTGTTAAATTTTGTGGAGTCCAAAGCTTTGGTAAAGACATCAGCAACCTGTTCTTCAGTAGGAATAAAGTAAAGTTCAATGTTACCTTGTAAGATCTGATCCTTGATGAAATGATACCTAAGGTCGATGTGTTTCGTCATGGAGTGCTGAATAGGATTATGAGAAATGGCTATGACACTCTTGGAGTCGCAATAAATGGGAACTTGAAGAAATCGGTAACCATAATCCAGGATTTGAGTTTTCATCCACAGAACTTGTGAACAACAGGTAGATGCAGCCACATATTTAGCTTCTGCTGATGATAAGGCAACACAGTTTTGCTTCTTTGAAGACCAGCTGACTAATCTTCCACCTAGAAATTGGCAGCCTCCGGAAGTGCTTTTCCGATCTAATTTACATCCGGCATGATCCGAATTAGTAAATGCTTGAAGTTTGAAATTGTCTTCGACTGGATACCATAGACCCATTGCCTTTGTACCTTTAAGATATTTGAAAATTTGCTTTACAACTGTCAGATGTGACAGTTTAGGAGCTGCTTGATATCTAGCACAAATGCATGTTGAGAACATGATATAAGGTCTACTTGCTGTTAAGTATAAGAGTGAACCAATCATCCCTCGATATAACTTGTGATCTACTGGTTTGCCTTCTGGGTCTGCATAGATTTTATGATTGGTGGATATCAGAACTTTGGCAGTAGAACAATTTTCAAGGGAAAACTTCTTCAGTAGTTCATATGTATATTTTTCTTGTAGAATGAAAATGACTCTTTTAGTTTGTTTGATCTGAAGACCTAAGAAGAAATTAATTTCCCTGTTCATACTCATGTGGAATTTGTCTGTCATCACTTTTCCAAAGTCATCAACCATCGATTGATTCCTTGAACCAAAAATGATATCATCTACATAAACTTGTACGATCATGATGTGATTTTGATGTGATCGAACAAAGAATGTAGGATCTATGACTCCTCTTCTGTATCCGGATGATACCAGAAAGTTTGATAATGTTTCATACCAGACTCTGGGTGATTGTTTTAATTCATATACTGCCTTATTCAGACGATACACATGATTGGGTCGAGACAGATCTTCAAAACCAGGAGGTTCTTGAAGGTAGACCACTTCTTGAAGGTCACCTTGAAGAAATGCACTTTTTACATCCATTTGATGTACAATAATGTTCTTGTGTGCAGAATAGGCTAGAAAGATCCGAATGGCTTCTAGCCTTGCTACAGGTGCATATGTCTCATCATAGTCAAGTCCATCGATCTGACTATACCCTTTTGCCACTAATCTGGCTTTGTTTCTGATTACTGTTCCCATATCGTCTAACTTGTTTCGAAAGACCATCCAGTACCGATTACTCTATGATTAGATGGTCTTGGAACAAGATCCGATACTTTGTTTCTTTTGAATTCTGCTAGTTCTTGCATGGCTTTGATCCAATCGTCGTTGTCTAGAGCGTCAAGAACTGTTTTTGGCTCAAATTTACTTATGTACGCTGCAAATTGGCATTCATCCTGAATTGATTTCTTGGATCTTGTCTGAACTCCGGTGGATGGATTTCTGATAATTTGATTCGGAGGATGGTTTCGAGTCCATTTGTGCAGTCTCAGAAGTAGAGCTGGATCGGAGACAGGGGGAGGTATGTCTTGAATGAAATCAGTGTCTTTAGGAGATATATTTTGAATTTGTGATTCTTCAGCTGACGTGTCTTCATCGGCTGGAAAAGTGAAGATTGGTGCATCATTGAATGCATCATCAGAAGAGTTAATTAAAGTATCTAATGATGGAGCGTCTACTGGTAAGGCATCTCCTGAGGGTTGATGGTCCCCCTCGGATTGTGATATCCCATCCACATGAGTGGGGAGCATGAGTTCCCCTTCAGTATGTGCTGGGAGTGAAGGTTCCTTCTGAACCTGATGAATCTGTTAAGGAGGCAAAGGCTCCCCCTCAAATGTAGAAGCATTATTTGAAGGTGCATCCTGATTATCGGATTACATGGGTTCCGAGGAAGTGGACGATCCTGAGGCTGAAACAATTTGTTGAATTGCGTCAGGAGAGTGGATGACCTCGGCATCTTTTGAAGTTTTCGGAGGATCAAAGAGTAAATCGTAGTCTATTTCAACTGTGTGAATGGGTCGATGTCCGACTAGAATATCATTCTCCATTACGTATATAATATCTTGATTTTTCTTTCTCCACTAATATTGATCGTCGAATTCTATGACGAAACTTTCTTCAATAACTCGAGTTCTCCTGTTTAGAACACGATAAGCAACAGATTTAGGTGAATAACCTATGAAAATTGCTTCATCACTTTTGGGTACGAATTTGCCAAGTGATCTTTGTTATTTTTAATGAAGCATCTACAGCCAAAAATATGGAAAAATTTAACATTGGGTTTTCTCCCGTTTATGATTTCATAAGGTGTCATTTGAAGTCGTTTGTTGATGATGGATCGATTCTGAAAAAAACATGTTGTTGCGATGGCTTCTGCCCAGAAGGTTAGAGGAAGATTTGAAAAGGTCAGCAGTGAACGAGCAGCTTCCACTAGAGTTCTGTTTCTCCTTTCTACTATGCCATTTTGTTGAGGTGTATACGGTGCTGAGAAGTTGTGTTCTATCCTTTTAGAGGCTAGGAATTCTTCGATTTGTCCATTGTTGAACTCAGTACCATTGTCACTTCGGATTCTTCTTACTGATAGTTGTACTTTGAGCTCTACTGAGGTGATGAAATTTCGGAGCTCTAAGAAGGTATCTGATTTTAGTCTTAAAAAGAATACTCAGGTAAAGCGAGAGTAATCGTCCACAATAACCAGGATATATTTCTTGTGATTCAGGCTGGTAACTGTTGATGGACCACAGAGGTCTATGTAAAGAAGTTCTAAAGGGTGAGTGATGCTCGAGTCTGTGATTGACTTGTGAGGTTTCTTCTTCTGCTTGCCGAGTGCACATGCTGCACATAAGTTTTCGTTATCGAACTTCAGAAGTGGCATCCCGTTGACCATTTCTCATGTTACTAACTGGTTCATATATCGGAAGTTGAGTTGAGCTAGTTTCCGATGACATAACCAGCTGACTTCAGAATGAGCTTTCAACAGCAGGCATAGTCTAGGTTTTCCGAGAAACATGGAGATGTCTAACGGAAACATGTTGACTTGTCTTGGAGATTTAACCAAACACCTGTCTCTGGTACCCGTCATAATGTAGCTGAATTCATTATCGAATTCTACTCGGAGACCAGTGCTGACCAGTTGACCCACGCTTATTAGGTTGTGTTTGAGTCCGAGAACATAGGCAACCTTTTGAATAGTGAAATTTCCATTTGTTAGTACACCGTAACCTTTGATTATGCCGTTTGCGTCGTTTCCGAAAGTGACGTATCCTCCAACGTTAACTTCTCTGTAATCTCTCAGAAACTCCAATCTTCCGGTCATGTGAATTGAGCAGGCGCTATCAATGAGTCATTCGTCATCCTGCTCTTCCGTACTAAGTGCCTGAAAATTAGATAGTTAGTTTGGGTACCCAAACTTGTTTGGACCCATTTGTTTTTCCAGACATGGAAGATTTTTTTAACTATTTGTTTGATAGGAGTTTCAGTTTCAGAAAATGATTTTAGTTCCGAAGTGGATGATTTTACAACCCATTTTTGAACAAATCTTTTTGAAGGTTTCTGAAAGACATTTTTCGTTTGATGATTGAAAGTTTTTGTTTTGGTGACAGAAGGTATTTTTGTGATATGATTGCAACAATGACAGCAAATATTACTTTGTTGTTGTCTCAAGATTTTCAGAGTTTTTTGAGAATGATCGGAGTTCTGATTTTTGGTTCTGATAGTGCTTGGATTTTGCCTGTTGCTACTCATATCATTAGAGAAATAAATTTTTGGTTTCAAAAACTCAGTATCAGGTTTCTTTGAGATTACTGTAACATTTCGGACTGTTTTCGTATTTTTTGTTATTTTTGGAAATTCTGAGTCATAATGTGAGTAGATGATATTTTGGTGATACTGAATGGGTTTGATGTTTGGAGTCGGAAGTAATCCCTTGTGGATATACTTTCGTGACGTTGAAGGAGCAGGTTTCTGAGTATGACTTGGAGTGTTGAAAGTTGATTTGGCTTTTGGTTTTCTCTGAGTGTAGAGGCAATTTCTTTGCTCAAACCTTGCATGAGATCGAGGTGATCGGAGATCTTTTCGGTTTAGGTTAGGTTTTACCCCATTTCAGGTTAGGTTCTTTCCTTTTCCTCTTTGAAAGATTTCTCTTAGTGAAGAGTCAGATAAAGAATCATTTAAAGAGTCTGACTCTTCATGATTAACTTTAAGTTTTTTGAGCGGAGTTTTGTCCGGATTTGAATTGTTTGAAAAGTTATGTTGTAATGCATCTACATATGACTTAGTACCGGAACAAGATGGTTCTGAAGTCGTATTAGATGTGTTAACAACATTAGGATTTCTGATTATTATTTTGTTAAAGTCGTTTTTAATGATGATATTACTTGGATGTTTCTCCATTTCAATTTCTTCTCAACATTATCTTTATTTGAATTGTCCATGTTATTAAGACATGGATTGAATTCTTCAGTAACACAGTTACTTTGCAAATTTTCTAAGAAAGAGTGTTGTTGAGAGCTTGACGATGGATTATTTGTGACCGTGGTCATGTGTCTAGGCATAAATGGGACCGAAGCTGTGGACAATTTACTGCTTTCGGCAGTGTCTACTTCCGAGAAATATGAGAAAGGAATTTTAACTCCCTCCTTTGACTCAGAAATGGCATTTTCTGACTCATTGGCAGGAGTTTTAGGAAAGTTCTTGGTTGTATCCTCATCGTGTCTATCATCATATTCGTTTGAAGGGTACTGAAAGAATGGACTTTGTTTGTTGTATATAGGATAATTTTTATTTGTGGTTTTTCTTGCCCATCCCCAATTAAAGGTATTTTCTGAAGAATTAGTGTTAGCAGGGGATTTGAAAACTTCAGTTGCATGATACAAGTGATCTACTAATTTGTTTAGTCTTACATTATCGCTTCGGGCTAAATCCCTTTGCGATATCAAAAGCTTATTTGAATTTTCTAACAAATTCCTAGAAGTCTGTTCGATCTTCAAATCAGCAGTAAGTTTATCACAAAATAGTTTCTTATCCTCTAGCCTATTCTTCAACTTTATCACTTCATCATACCCATCATCCCTTTCTTCCAGAACCCACTGATATGCAACTAAGGCATCTGCACATGTGTTAGATATTTTTTCTAGAGCAGGTTCTAGATTATTAGAGTAAATATGGTGTGTATGAAGCATGTTACGTACCTGTTCGATGATACTCACTCCTTTCCCAGATTTGTGGTGGACCATAAAAGCATAGTTCTTTGGCATGTAGGAGGATGAGGATTCAGCAGCGTCTTTGAGATGCTTGGAGCTTACTAATCCTGGGATTGGAGTTTTTAGGTTTGCTTGCACCATCATGCATTCACCAAAGGCTTTTCCTCTTTTTCGCTTGTTCTCAAGGTGTTCGTCTTCATCTCCAGAAGACCAGATTTCAACGTTTCCGGATGCAATAAACGCCTTGACCTTTTCTTCTTCTTTTTCTTTCGGGTAGTTTCTCAGAGCTCTGCAGTCTGCGGCATAGTGCCAGAGTCCTCCGTAATTGTGACATTTGATTACTTTTGATTCGTTCTTTTCAGGAGTTTGAACTTGATTGGTACTGACAGCTGGAGATGCTTTTGGTTTCTCCTGATGCCGCTCCTCAGGTTTCGGATAGTATCAATTTTGACCTGACTGATGATGACCTTTCTGATAGTTATTTCTTGATTGATATCGTGCATTTTGGTTAAAAGGACGAAAATTCTTCTTTGGACTAGAGTAGGATGGGATTCTGTTGAATTTCTGACTAATCATGACAATTTCGTGTTGGTAGGCAGCTTCTTCAGCTTCGTCATATTCAGAATAGCATGATTCAGAAGTTTGAACAGGAGCAGGGAGAGCAAGGGTTGGAGTCTTAGATTAAATGGAGGGTTGCGAAGTTGGAGATGGTTGGTATTGAACTGTCGGAGCTTGATAGTAGGAAGGGTAATATATTTGCGGTTGAGAAGGGTGATACGAGGGTATAGGATTTGGTTGTTGAACTTGTTGTGGATTCTGAATAGAAACAATCTGAGGTGTAGAAGTGTTTGGGTTGATTAGTTGATGAGTTGCTTGCTGATACTGTATCAGTTGTTGAGGAGTGTTGCCCATCGTCGGATAGTTGTGTTCTACAATTAAGGCCAGAGGTCCTCCAAGTTGCAGTTGTTGTTGAGTGCCTTTTATGTCATGTTCTTGCCCAATGAGATTGTTGTATAGTCGGTACATGTTGAAGGTTTTCAACTTTCCAGAGTCTTGAAGAATCATGTTAACAAGCACCCAGTCTTTTCCAACTCCTTCAAGAAATCGGAGATTAATTTCTTGATTGGTTCTCTCTGCTCCTGAACTTAGGAGTCTTGTGACGATTATAGAGAATCGGGTGAATGCCTCTCTTAGTGATTCTCCGGCAAAGGTTGAGAAGTGGGTGTACTCTGAAAGACTTGACACCAGTTTTTGATCTTTTGCTTCCTCCGTCCCTAGGAACATATTTTGTAAGAGAACCCAAATTTGTTGGGCTGTTTTGCAATTTTGCATAAGATCAAATAATTCCGGAGGGATTCCACATTGGATCTCGGTGAAAGCAATTTGGTCGTTGTCCATTTTCTCAATGTCCAGGGGAGTTAATCTTGGCTGAGAAGTACCACCTAGAGCCTCTTCTGCAGTGTCGGGTCTAGGGGTGTAAGTTGGAAGGTGAGGTCCTTCCTCAACAAAACGCTAGATATCTTTTCCCTTTGTTTTGAGATAGTTGCGGATACGAGATGCCCAGCCATTATACTCAGTATGAATGAGTATAGGAGCTCGATTAGAGCCTCCGACAGTATTAGCAACATTTAGAGAGTAATTCATCTGCATTTTGGGTAAGAAGGGAAGCTTCCGAACTGTTTTGAAACGAAAGAGAGAGAGTTTTGAGAGTTTGAGCTATAATAGCATGCAATGATCCACAGAGGATTCTAAGGTTGTTGCAACAGTCAGTGTTTTGAGCAAACTAGGCACTTAGAATCTTATAGACAGCTATTCAGGCTCTGATACCAATTGTTGTCGCCAAATATTCTAAGTAAGTGCGGAAAGTAAGATTGCGGAAAGTAAAGTTCCGAAACTGGGAAGTTTCGAAAGAGGACAAGTCTGAAGACTTGAGTTGGTTTGCAAAATGTAATAAGTACTTAGAAAAGATCAATAGCTCAACAATACATAAAGTAAATTAACAATTAGATAACAAGAAATGTAAAGATAGTAAATTTAAGATGCAGGAAATGTAAAGACTGAAGGAAATACATATAAGAATTGGAGAGTTGATGGAATGAGAGATGTATTGATAAATGTAAAAGTGTTACACAAAGTCTCTCAAACTCATAAGGACTAAAGATAGACGTGGTCTCCCTTTTATAGGATAAGGGAAGACTTTTGGATAAAGACCTATGGACTGAAGAGTAGACAACACGTCTCTCTTCAGTCAGACAAGAAGGATAAAACTAATATAATAATACAATGTCAGACTAGGGTGTCAGACTAGACGTTGAAGTGCTTATCCTTTGCCTTATCTTCAAGATGATCTTCAGATCTTCAGTCTTCTTTGTAGAATGATTAAGTATGATACTTCCTATAAGTTGATCATATTGATAATCCAAAATCCTGAGAGGATTTCGGAGTCCTGGCATTTCTGAATCAGAGTATCTTGGTAATATGATCTTTGTTGGTCTTGAATGGTCTTCTAAGTTAGTTCGGAGTATGGATTTCCGAAGTATGTCTTCCTAGAAGTGTACCTTCTGATCTCGATATAATTTGGAGTTCCGAAATCCAAGACTGGATTTCGGACGTCTATAAGATTATCATAACACAACTTATCCAAGAAAATAATTATAGATATAAGGCACGTTTGAATATCACATTCAACACATAACTATTTGTTCATTACTTAGATCATTCATACAAAATACTTGTCTAACATTCCATCAAAATAAAGAGATTACCACTACATCCAAAACACATCAAACGACGAGTTGGTCAACGATCTAACTTAGCACTAACAAACTAAAACTATAAAATACTAAAATAAATGCAAAACATAAAAATACCAATTTAAAGCTACTGAAATCCGAAATCCTGAGTCAAAGAAGCCTAGGTTCCACCTTTGGGTCTGTTCTTCACTCCTGAAACTCAACCTAGATGCATCTATTTATAGTTGCAAAATCGAGCTAATCGCGTCACGCATTGCTGAAAACCGCGGTGCACGTTATCCATATCCCCGTTTTTCACACTTTGAATTTCAACTCATCGCCTGATCTTTTGACTATCCGCGACGCGCGTGCTCCTCTATTCGCGATGCGCGTGTCTTTTCGACTGAAATTGGTCTTTATCCAAAACTTCTTCATTTTGTACGTCTTTAGTCCCTGTTTTTATCTTTTTTCGCATACAAGCAGTAGACACAAAAGTGAGTAATACCACAACTTATATGATATAATTTCACTAAGAATAGGGCCTAGCAATGACTAAAATACTTGATATTGATAGGCGTTGTCAAACACCCCACACTTGTGCCTTGCTTGTCCCTAAGCAAGAGAGTTTTTAACAAATTATAACTATGACTCAAACATTTTTGAATGCTTTTAGTTTCAAATTTTATTGTATTCAGAAGTTAGATTTAACATAATTTTTGAAAACATGACCAGAATACCCTTTGGAATTCACGACTTTCTAAAGAACCCTTGATTACAAATTTTCAGTTCACAGAAGTAAACTTACTTATTCAGATTCTAAAGGCCGTTGAGGAACTATCCATGACTTTTGATGTTGTCCGTGTAACGAGCTTTCAGAAATACTATCCCAGACCAGACGATCTTAGGTAGTAAGGTGCATAAATACCCCTTCGGGGTCACCCTTTTCGGACCTACCGGTTCGAACAACAAAGGCTACTGATTGACATTTTCCTCCTAAATTCCAATCCTAAAATATTCAAATCTAAAATTTTTCTAACTCCTAAAAACTCAACTTATTCGACTAAACAATAGCATGCTTACAACCAAAACAGTATTTCTTGAAAAATACCAATGCTGTAACATTCAAAAGTTATTTGTTTCAAAATTACAATTTTTTAAAAATCTTGAAAAATTGCTAAAATTTTTGAAAATTACTTGTTTTCTGAAAAAATTTCCAAAAAAATAAACTCTTTCGACCGTCCACACCCCACACTTAAAATCATACAACGTCCCCGTTGTACATAAAAATATTTCAGATCAAGGGAGAAAGAGTTACCCCTTAAGACGGTAGACTGCTTGTTGGAACCAATCGTCACAGGATAAAATTCGTACATGAAGATTCAGATTCCCGGAGTTGTGGCGCAACAGTGAACACCCCGGTAATGGCAAGTGTAGAGGTACAATGACCCCACACTTGCGTGAAACAACTCCTCGTTAGATTTCCATTGGTACTTACATGCAAACACTCACAAAACAATTAAACGCAAAAAAGCAAACACAAAAATATAAAAGATAATAGCAGGTTATGTACAATGTTTTTAAAAGCTAAAAAGAAAAGTACAATCAATCATCATGTTGTGTCCCGGATGGACCAGCCTCATCATCTCGAACTCCAGGAGGGTAGGGTGGTATGTCCTCCATGTGTAGCTAGAGCATGATCATCCTCTGCGTCTCTGCCATCCAGCGGTGATGGGCCTCCATGTGCGCCATCCTGACATCAAGATCTCGCAAGGCAGCCTGTACGTATACCGGCTACGGTGGTGGCTGTGTCTGTGGTGGTGGCTGAACTGGCGCATCCACTTTCCGACGCTGCTCCTCCTCCTCTGCCTCCTCCTGTGCCTGTGGGCCAACTGCCTCGATCGTTGGCATCACCTGGTATGTACCCTGTCGTGGCTGATGGATGATCCTCATGTTCTCAAAATAACGTACCGTTGCCTGCGTGGGTAGTGTCGGGGCCAGGCCGACAAGAACCTCTGCCATGAGAATGCCATAAGATCGGGCCAGCCGGGTAATGTAGTGCCCGCCATCCATGGGGCTCTTGGCGGTCGAACCCGCCGCTCGAGAAGTCAAGGAAACCGCCAATGCAAACGGCAGGTGGAGGAACCTGCTGGGGTCAGAGAGGACCCACATGTAGTAGATATCGTCTCGGGACACCTTCTCGCATCCCTTCCTCTGCATGATAGAGGTGGATACGATTCGGTGCATCATTCGGTAGAGCAGGGTGCGGAGCTGGCTCTCCTTGGCTGAACCAGCCTCGAACATCTCATTGGACATCGCTGCCTAAGTAACTGCATCTGCCTCCCTCCGAGGCTGATCCCTGAAACATGCGGTGAAGAAATGTGGAAAATGAACACCACCAATCTCTACCTCGGTGTAAAGCCCTAAGCGTCTGCCAAACTCTCGGAGTGTGCACTCCCGGCGTTGCCCTCCCAGTCTTAAGCGGACTAGCTGGGCTCGGGGCTCCTGTGAAGCTGGGGTATATCTGCAGGTGGATAGAAACTCGAGCACCACCTCCTTGTACATGATGTCGTTTGCGGTGGCCATCAATCTATCCCAACCCTGGCACGTGAATGTAAAAGTCTCCTCAGGATGGGTCCAAGTGCGGTGGATGAAAGACAGAAGCTGGTCCTACAACCCCACCTGGGTTAGTATATCCCAATCAAAGTGAATCGCTGAAAGGACTGATTGGGTGCAGGGCTCCCGAAGTCGAGATCGGTAACGAGGGGTCTCCTCAAGAATATCAAGGAACTGTAGAAACTCATGTCCCGGCATGTAATCACCTTGCTCAGCCATCTGCACACAAATCACAAAAGAACAATTTTTTTTCAAAATTAATCCTTGCGCGCCGCGGACCTCGCGCGTCGCCTCAACACGTGCGGCGCGGCTTATGAACACACTGCGTCGTGCCGTATGACTGTTGCGAAAATCTCCACAAATTACCTGTTTAATCCAATCCCAAGAAATCACAAGGCAACCTAACTACCGACTAGCCCCTCTAGGGTGAGAATTTTGCAAATGCAACACCCCACGAGTCGGCATTGCCGATTTTTCTAAGTTTTCTGCTTTCGACTATTTCGATCAAATTCGCACGTCAATCGTATGTAATAACTTTAAAGAATGAATTATAAGTGACATACCTCGATAGTAGATACTAGAAAACACGAAAAAACGCAAGAAAAATACGTGATCAGGGTTTCTGACCGATCACGTACCTTTTATGGGGGTTTCTGACCGATCTAATTCTACGATGCGAGTAAAGGCGATGCGTGTAGTGCGTGTCCAAAAGAACCCCTGCGCATCGGGTTACCTTGCGTACGTGCGGCGTGGTTTTATCCTTACCGCATCGCGACCATCAATTTTTGCAATTCTTTTCGATTGACCCCACACTTGCTTCGTGCTGTAAATTCCTGCAATGATGATGATTAATTTTTCCTAATTACTTTAAAAACAAAGAACCTAACCTATTTACGGATGGGTTGCCTCCCAACAAGCGCTAAGTTTAACGTTTTCAGCCAGACGGTGCTTCATTTCATTCCTCCTTTGGTGCGAGCTTTCTCATTTCGGGTGCAAAATCATGAACCAATGTTGCAAGGAACGTCGTGAGTTGCGTCATCCGATCACTTATGTAACGACCCAAAAATCTCGAAATTATATTCGAGAAAATACGTAAGGAAAAGACCAAAAATATTTTGAAAGTTTTAAAATAATTTACTTAGAAATGTGGTAAAATACCAAAAGTTTGGAAAAAGATGGTGAGAAAGGGCAAAATGGTCATTTGACATCCAAATGACTTTTAAGTAAGGAAAATATGATTTTTCGAGCTAATATGTAACAAAATAAAATTTTGACACCAAATAATCGTGAGAAGTATTTGAAAGTTAATTCTAGTAAAAGAGGGTAATTTGGTCATTTTACCATAAAAGGGTAATTTGGTCATTTGCCCATGCATAAGATTTATTATAAAAGTATAATTCTAGTTTGGACCAAAAATGTAAGAATTATAGTTTCATGTGGTCAAAATTTAATATTAGTGCCAAAAGTCCAAAGAATGAAAGTTCAGGGGCTGAAATGTCATTAAGGCAAAGTATGGAAAATATTAATATGAGAAAATATCTCATAAATGGACATAAAAATCATAAGAGAGCCTGGGAATTCTGTGGAAGAAACGGGAATACGCATTCGCGAAGAAGAGCAAGGATTGAAGCAAGAAATCAAGGGTTTAACTTGGAATTTGTAATTTCAAGCTTCTAAGGTAAGAAAATTATCAACCCTAAGTTTAGCTCTTCAAGTTCTGTGGGTAAACTACAAACTGAAATTTAGTACAAGTTGCTATGATGAAATCATACGTTCCATCTAGCTCAAATCAACATAAGGAACGAATTTTCAACCATAAATTTTGGTTAATTCCATGGAAATGGGTTTGAGCTCAAGAACCCTAGAAATGGGTTTTTGGAACTGAAATTAGTTTCTATGGTTTTATTAAGTCATATATGTTATAAATGAAGTGAGAAATCGGTTCCATCTTCAAAAATTGATCAAAATGGTTTTTGGTGTTAAATTGGGTTTTCGGGAATGATTTTAAGCAAAGAGGATGAAATTTGTGAAAAAGATGTTTAAAAACAAGTATAAGTTGGTATTTAGGGCCTAGATATGACCCTAAACCAATTAAGCCAAGTATTAAGAACATATCTTAAAATTATCAAAGTATGTTGCTATTGTTGAAAAATTTGAATTTTGTTCAAAAGCCTTGGAAATCAATTTTATATGATCAAATTAATTCTAAGGGGTTTTAATGAGTTCCATATGTGGTAGTTGTTAAAATAAAGCAGTAGAAGTGATTAATTTCAAACAAATTCGGTTTTTGGATCAAAAATGCAAAAACGGGAATGTTTGGAAAAATAATCAAAATCTATGATTTTTATGGTTAAAAACATGAAGTAAATGAATGGTTTTACTTTTGGAACAAACCTTATTGATTAAGACGTGAATTAAGGGCTTAATAAGGGAAAATGGAAATTTGTAGCATAAAAATCGGGCAATTCTGGGCTGCTGTTCAGCTGGCGCGGTGCGCCCCTCACCTGGGCGCGGTGCGCCTAGCGGCAGAGTAAATATGCAGTTTAGTCTCAAAGTCCTCTGCCAAGTGGTTTTAGATTTTGGAATTTTGATCTATACCTGTCCGTTTGACCTCAAATTTTAAACATAGGTCTAATATATTATGAAACTTTATGAAAAATTGTCGGAATCGAAATACGACCCTCCGAGGGTACTGTAGTAAAATACGTATAAAATACAGTTTAACTAAAGTTGGTCATTTAAAAGATATATAAGTGTTATGATCCAAGATAGTATTATAACGACTCTAATGAGTTATAGAGTCAGTTAACATTAATGTTAATGTATAACATGTTAAATATAGGTCCATGCCAAGTGACTAATGGATCAAAAGAGTATAAATACAAGGAACGTGTAGTCAATCTTCTAGCAATACATGAGGTGAGTACATGCAGTATTTTTACCCATTCTGGGGTACATGGCAAGTAAGTATTTTCAAGATTTCTTATAAAATCTTATATGTGAAATTATATGCAAGAGTTTTATTTCTAACTTATTTGTGAAAGTATAATGCTATAATTGCAGCTATGTTTTGAACTATAAGTCAAATTAAGTGAAAGTATATATTGGTTTATGAGTCAATTGAGTGAAAGTATATTTCGATTACAAGTTATATATGTTTTCAAATATGAATGGCATATAGCCACAAAATGATTAAGAAGGATGTTTTGGTTACAAACTGTATAGGTTTTCAAGTATGAATGACATATAGTCATAAGATGTTGGAAAGTATGATTTGGTATAAAGCTTAGAATGTTATAAAAACATATTTTACATATGTGATGAAAGTTATAAATTTGGCATCTAGCCATAAAGACAGAAAGTAATGAAGTTTGGCGCTTAGCCACAAGTTATATGTATGTATGTAATGTTCAAGCAAGCAGAAAATGTTTTGTATGACTGGTAATTGTAGCAAGCAGCGTTAGTAAGGGAACTATGTTCCAACCTTCCTGGGTTAGGTAAGGGGTCTACTGGGGACAAGCCCCATCGCGAAGTAGATCGCCTCAGCACTTCTATGGTGAGGATTGATCCGTTCTTTCTAGCCATAGAGACTTGGGGTATCACTTATAGTGATTAAATCCCTAAGTATAAAAATCCAGCAAGCTTATAAAACCAGTCAAAGAAAGTAAGAAAGATGCTATTTTTGTAAAGTATGTCATAAAATGATTTTTCAGAAGTATATTGCTATTATAACGTTTGGAAAGAAGATATTTTTGCAAGGCGTGATATGTGATGATTTTGAAAAGTAAAGAGCTATGGTATGATATTATTATAAAACTTTGAAAGATGTTTTATGTTGTAAGTTTTATAAAAAGGTTGGAAAAGAAATTAAAAGTTTGAGTCTAAAACTCATGTAACTCACGAGACAATTTTTGTCTTATGTATTTCTATGTTTTGTCATGTATTCCTGGTCAATATAAGTTGCTATCAATGGGATGAAGTTTAGCTGGAGTGGAGCTTAAGTTAGCTCCTATATTGGACTCAAGGTTAAATCCTTTATTGCTTACTATGGTTAGATTGATATGAATTTGTACACCCACAGTTTTAAAAATGTAAATAATCGGTTTTTGATAAACCGTATTTTTGTAATCATGTATTTATACGAAAAACCATAGTATTTGCAAACAGTAGAAATGGGGTGTCACAAGTTGGTATCAGAGCCATAGTTTAAGCGAATTAGGATTGGCTTGTTCCACTCCTAGGCCTAAACTCATGCTATAGAAATGTTAGTTTATGAAAGTATACTATATGGTGTCTTAACTGATTAAGACATTATGCATTTTTTTAAAAAAAAAATATGTAGATATATAACACTAATAAGTGTTAAGCCAACGTTTAAAGTGAGCAAAAATCTGACTGTTAGGAAAATTATATGATATTTTCCGTAACCGTCTAAATTTATTAAAGGTTATGTTTATAAAGCGGTAAGATTTCTAGTATTGATCACCATATATTTATAATGGTGTTATATGTTAAAGGAACCAGTGTCCTATGAGACCTTGTGATAACAATAGAATCAATATGTATAGGTGATTATGGTAATATGGGCCCGTATTATCATAATCACAGGATATGTATTGAGATCGGTGGAATCACAAAGGAATTATGGTATTCTGGTGGGTAAGTTTTTGAAGAAAGCAGTAAGTAAAACATAGGAATTATATGCTTATGAAATAACAACCAGTAAGGTTGTAAGTATTAAAAGCTAATGTAGTGGATATATACCACTTAGTATGGTAAAGTAAAGGAAATAATGTGATAATTAATATTTTTAGACAGATTGAAAGACATTAAATTATATGCCTGTCGAGACGAGAGGAAGTATGTATAAGGGCAATCTAAAAAGGAATTATGGGTATTGATTACCTATATAAAAGTTATAAGACTTTTACAGGAAGAATGAAATTATAAGTGGAGTGTATTAATAGTACAATGTTATAATGAGTAATAAAAGTAAAGTAAAATACCCAAATGGGGGAAAAAGAATGATGCATGAGAAATTGTCAAAGATTATGATATTTAAAGTAAATTGCATTGTTGTAAAGTGATTAAATGAACATGAAGTGAGAATTAAAGGTTGAATGCCTAAATAAATGTTAGGCAAGAAATAAAAGATGAAACAAATGATGAGGATAATCAGAAGAATATAATGAAAGACTTTAAAGAAAATGATGATAAAATATTGGTTATGAGGAAATAAATTCCACAACCAAATGAATGAAATAAAAGAGGTAATACCAGTAATGAAAGAGTATAATGATGTATGATAATGGAAGAAAAATCAAAAGCATGTGAGCAAAATGACTAAAGGTCATAAATGATATGAAGTAAAGAAAAAGAGTAAATATCTAAACAAGTAGTAAACGAAGAATTAAAGATAATGTAAGAACGATAGTAAACAGACAGGAAGTTACTACTTCCGAATAGAAATGATGGGTAAAGGAATCCAAAGTTTGTGAGAAATGGTCAGTACATGGCTAGTAGCCATGAAATACAAAGAAGTGTATGTAAGTTTATATGTGTTTATAAATGTAAAAACATGAGTAAGTTTTGGGATATATAAATATGATGTACAAAAGTATAAAAGTAGTTATGAAATAAGTATTCTAATTAGAATACTATAAGGTATGAAGCAAAATAGTAAAATAATGTATCGGGCATACTGCCTCGATATACCAAAAGAATGAAAGATGACGAGAAAATAAATGGCAATTGTGTATCACTTAAAGATACATAAGAAGTAAGTTGTATATGAAATATATAATGTTGTAAAGAAATATATAATGTAAAGAAGTGGAGTTTAAACGAAAGAATAGCATAATGTGTTAGGCAGGTAGCCTTATAACACATAATAGAAATGATAAAAAATGTAAAAGTAAAGAGTAACGAGAGGTAATGGTGATTGAGGGTTATGTCAAGAATTCGTCATGGGACGAAAATATTAAAAATACCTAGTTGGGTTCTCAAACCAAAAGAGAACCAAGTATATATATATATATATATATATATATATATATATATATATATATATGTGTGTGTGTGTGTGTGTGTATATTATGCAACTAAGAACTTGTAAGTATATGTCAAGAAGTTAATGAATGTGGTTTGTAAAACATAAATACACCACAAGATAATAATATTATGAAAATTTAAGTAAGTATGGGAATGTGAATTATAGTATGCAACATGTATGAAATTCCATAAGTGAATTGAAGAAAAACAAATTTCGAATCAACCATGGTAAACAAGTTAAATACCGTGAGGAAAGAGTAAGCAGAAGATCAGGTGCTAAACTAAGCACTAATGTGAGAAATAGAATTAGCAAAGAAATATTAAAGTATAAAGTATTAATATGAGAAGGGTATGTGGAGTATCCAAAAAGGAAAGAAAAGTATACTTATAAAAGTATTGTACAACAATTTAAGAAATGAGAAAGACACGTTTATACGAATAAGTAATGAGTAAATGAGACCGAAATCTCATAAAAGAGGATGAAAGAAATGATTAAGAGGTATGTAAAAATGTAAATTCATAATTTGAATCATTGACAAATAATATGATGTGAAAGTAGAAAGATTCAAGACATGTATGAATAGATACATGTAAAATGTAGAGTAGAAAATAATGATGGTAATAATTTATTGTAAACGTATGAAAGTTAGTAAGGAGTAAAAAAAAGAAGTATATGAATTCGTATATAAATAACAAGAGTAGAGAAGAAGGAAGTTGACTAAAATAATAGATCAACTTCAACAGAAAAAACTGTACAAGTTTAAAAGGTCAAATATTGTGTATAGTACATAGAAAGAAAGCAAAAGATATCTAATTGTTAAAATAAAAAGTAGTATTTTCAGAACGAAAGATGCAGATTCTTGTGAAAGATATACTGATTCGACAGATTCTGTCCCAAACAGAAAAGTAAGGATGTGAAATAAAACAAAAAGGAGTGTATTCCTTATGAGTGGTAATAAGTCGAGAATTGTTAGTAGATGTAATGATTAATAAAGTGAAGTTTAAAAGATCTAAAGAACAATTATGTAAAGATAAGAAGTTGTAAAACTTCTAAAAAAAAAAAAAAAGAAGAAGTTATGTTCGAGTAAAATGTCCATTAAGGGACAAAATTTATACAAGGAAAAGATTTTTGTGTATCTATGAAATTGTATAAATACGAAACATATATAATTATGTTTAATGGTATTGGGAATCTTTATAAATAAAGAATGCTGTGAGTAAAATCTCACATGTTTGAGTAAAGATATGAGAAGAATTATAAAATAGATTGCTATTTATGAAAAAAAAGTATTGAAGTATGAAACTATTTTGTAAAATAAGTTTACTAAGAGATTGTGTATAAATGAAATGAGGTAGAACGGAAAGTAACTGGAATGAAGAGTATGAAACATGAATGAATAACTAAAAAGTTGAGAAAAATGATAAATGACTAAAAGAGTATCTTGGTCATTTATAAAAGAATTATATATGTTATGATATGAATTCTGAATATTAAAAGGAAAAGAGGATAAATTAACCAAAAATGTATTTTGGTTAAAAGGATAAATGTAAATTACTAAAAGGATATTCGGAAGAATATACCTGTCATAAAAAAAAATTTAGAAGTGGGATAATCTTTAAAGCACAAGTTCCTGAAAATTTTTTAGCAAGTTACGCATCTTAAATAAAAGATTTATAAGTCGAGGAAGTAAAATGATATTTCCTCCAAGATAAAAGTATAAGTAAAGAACAGAAAATCATACATGTAAAAGCCGAAAAGATTTCGAGGACGGAATCCCAATAAGGGGGAGGTAGTTGTAACGACCCAAAAATCTCGAAATTATATTCGAGAATATACGTAAGGAAAAGACCAAAAATATTTTGAAAGTTTTAAAATAATTTACTTAGAAATGTGGTAAAATACCAAAAGTTTGGAAAAAGATGGTGAGAAAGGGCAAAATGGTCATTTGACATCCAAATGACTTTTAAGTAAGGAAAATATGATTTTTCGAGCTAATATGTAATAAAATAAAATTTTGACACCAAATAATCGTGAGAAGTATTTGAAAGTTAATTCTAGTAAAAGAGGGTAATTTGGTCATTTTACCATAAAGGGGTAATTTGGTCATTTGCCCATGCATAAGATTTATTATAAAAGTATAATTCTAGTTTGGACCAAAAATGTAAGAATTATAGTTTCATGTGGTCAAAATTTAATATTAGTGCCAAAAGTCCAAAGAATGAAAGTTCAGGGGCTGAAATGTCATTAAGGCAAAGTATGGAAAATATTAATATGAGAAAATATCTCATAAATGGACATAAAAATCATAAGAGAGCCTGGGAATTCTCTGGAAGAAACGGGAATACGCATTCGCGAAGAAGAGCAAGGATTGAAGCAAGAAATCAAGGGTTTAACTTGGAATTTGTAATTTTAAGCTTCTAAGGTAAGAAAATTATCAACCCTAAGTTTAGCTCTTCAAGTTCTGTGGGTAAACTACAAACTGAAATTTAGTACAAGTTGCTATGATGAAATCATACGTTCCATCTAGCTCAAATCAACATAAGGAACGAATTTTCAACCATAAATTTTGGTTAATTCCATGGAAATGGGTTTGAGCTCAAGAACCCTAGAAATGGGTTTTTGGAACTGAAATTAGTTTCTATGGTTTTATTAAGTCATATATGTTATAAATGAAGTGAGAAATCGGTTCCATCTTCAAAAATTGATCAAAATGGTTTTTGGTGTTAAATTGGGTTTTCGGGAATGATTTTAAGCAAAGAGGATGAAATTTGTGAAAAAGATGTTTAAAAACAAGTATAAGTTGGTATTTAGGGCCTAGATATGACCCTAAACCAATTAAGCCAAGTATTAAGAACATATCTTAAAATTATCAAAGTATGTTGCTATTGTTGAAAAATTTGAATTTTGTTCAAAAGCCTTGGAAATCAATTTTATATGATCAAATTAATTCTAAGGGGTTTTAATGAGTTCCATATGTGGTAGTTGTTAAAATAAAGCAGTAGAAGTGATTAATTTCAAACAAATTCGGTTTTTGGATCAAAAATGCAAAAACGGGAATGTTTGGAAAAATAATCAAAATCTATGATTTTTATGGTTAAAAACATGAAGTAAATGAATGGTTTTACTTTTGGAACAAACCTTATTGATTAAGACGTGAATTAAGGGCTTAATAAGGGAAAATGGAAATTTGTAGCATAAAAATCGGGCAATTCTGGGCTGCTGTTCAGCTGGCGCGGTGCGCCCCTCACCTGGGCGCGGTGCGCCTAGCGGCAGAGTAAATATGCAGTTTAGTCTCAAAGTCCTCTGCCAAGTGGTTTTAGATTTTGGAATTTTGATCTATACCTGTCCGTTTGACCTCAAATTTTAAACATAGGTCTAATATATTATGAAACTTTATGAAAAATTGTCGGAATCGAAATACGACCCTCCGAGGGTACTGTAGTAAAATACGTATAAAATACGGTTTAACTAAAGTTGGTCATTTAAAAGATATATAAGTGTTATGATCCAAGATAGTATTATAAGGACTCTAATGAGTTATAGAGTCAGTTAACATTAATGTTAATGTATAACATGTTAAATATAGGTCCATGCCAAGTGACTAATGGATCAAAAGAGTATAAATACAAGGAACATGTAGTCAATCTTCTAGCAATACATGAGGTGAGTACATGCAGTATTTTTACCCATTCTGGGGTACATGGCAAGTAAGTATTTTCAAGATTTCTTATAAAATCTTATATGTGAAATTATATGCAAGAGTTTTATTTCTAACTTATTTGTGAAAGTATAATGCTATAATTGAAGCTATGTTTTGAACTATAAGTCAAATTAAGTGAAAGTATATATTGGTTTATGAGTCAATTGAGTGAAAGTATATTTCGATTACAAGTTATATATGTTTTCAAATATGAATGGCATATAGCCACAAAATGAGTAAGAAGTATGTTTTGGTTACAAACTGTATATGTTTTCAAGTATGAATGACATATAGTCATAAGATGTTGGAAAGTATGATTTGGTATAAAGCTTAGAATGTTATAAAAACATATTTTACATATGTGATGAAAGTTATAAATTTGGCATCTAGCCATAAAGACAGAAAGTAATGAAGTTTGGCGCTTAGCCACAAGTTATATGTATGTATGTAATGTTCAAGCAAGCAGAATATGTTTTGTATGCCTGGTAATTGTAGCAAGCAGCGTTAGTAAGGGAACTATGTTCCAACCTTCCCGGGTTAGGTAAGGGGTCTACTGGGGACAAGCCCCATCGCGAAGTAGATCGCCTCAGCACTTCTATGGTGAGGATTGATCCGTTCTTTCTAGCCACAGAGACTTGGGGTATCACTTATAGTGATTAAAGCCCTAAGTATAAAAATCCAGCAAGCTTATAAAACCAGTCAAAGAAAGTAAGAAAGATGCTATTTTTGTAAAGTATGTCATAAAATGATTTTTCAGAAGTATATTGCTATTATAACGTTTGGAAAGAAGATATTTTTGCAAGGCGTGATATGTGATGATTTTGAAAAGTAAAGAGCTATGGTATGATATTATTATAAAACTTTGAAAGATATTTTATGTTGTAAGTTTTATAAAAAGGTTGGAAAAGAAATTAAAAGTTTGAGTCTAAAACTCATGTAACTCACGAGACAATTTTTGTCTTACGTATTTCTATGTTTTGCCATGTATTCCAGGTCAATATAAGTTGCTATCAATGGGATGAAGTTTAGCTGGAGTGGAGCTTAAGTTAGCTCCTATATTGGACTCAAGGTTAAATCCTTTCTTGCTTACTATGGTTAGATTGATATGAATTTGTACACCCACAGTTTTAAAAATGTAAATAATCGGTTTTTGATAAACCGTATTTTTGTAATCATGTATTTATACGGAAAACCATAGTATTTGCAAACAGTAGAAATGGGGTGTCACAACTTACCTGATTGATCCATTGTTGATGTGCATTTAGAAGCAGAAACACCTTAGCTTCCCTATTTTTTGTGTCCTTTGCATACTCCTGGTGTTTTCGTTCCATGGCTTCCATCATATCAAAAATTTGTTGCTTACCAGCTGTTGTCAGCAATTGTCCTTGTGTTTTCCAGAGGATTTCCTCATCCTCACTTTTACTTTCATTATCCTTCATTCGATTTCTGCCTTTATCATTCACCCTCGATGCCATCAACGGTCTATTGTTCAAATATTGATTATCGTACCCCGGTGGTAGCGTCATCGGGCACCCGAACATATTCAACCATTGTTTTCGTGTACCAAAGGTGATGTCCATATCACCCGTTTTACAATCCATCACAGCCCCAGCTGTCGCCAAAAACGGACGTCCCAAAATCAGTACCGGTGCATCCTCCTAACTTTCGTACTCCATTACCAAGAAATCCACGAGGTAGAAAAAGTCGCCAACCTTGACAATCACATTTGTCAACTTTCCCCGTAAGACCTTTGTGGATTGGTCTGCCAATTGCAGAACTGTCTTTGCTGGTTCCAATTCTTCATTCTTGTATTTGTCATAAAGATACCCGGGCAGGATATTTACACTCGCTCCCAAATCTAATAATGTATTCCGAATAATCACGTCACCTACAGTGACGGTAATTAATGGTGAACTAGGATCTTTTTCCTTTTTAGGCAGTGTTCCCAACAAAGCCTCACTCACCTTGACCGTGAGTCGTATTGTTTCTGGCGTCGGCATCTTGATTTGTTCGTTTCTTTTGCAGATTTCTTTGAGAATTCTTGTATCCTCTGGGGCATTTCTTAATTCATCCCACAACGGCTGATTAATCGACGGCCCACTCGGCACACTTTGCTTTCTTTGCTTCTTTGTGGCTTTCTGTTTCTGCTTTATGCCAGCTATGGTTGACTGTTCTTCTTTTTGGTCACCTTTTTTATCCTTATTTTCACTCTCTTTTCCTACCAAGTCTTCCATTGTAACATTCCTCCATTCTGTCTCCACTGCGTTGACATGTTCCTTACCAGCTCTTTGAGTATGGTTCGGGTTCACTTCCGTGTTACTCGGGAGCTTGCCATTATCTCTTCATCTTTGGTCTTCAGCCATTTGTGCAATCTGTCTCTCCATATTGGCACTGACCTTAGCATTGGCATGTGTTTGCTGTTGACTTGTGTTCACGATTTCATATATCGTTGCTATCATTTCTACTGTCATTTCAATATTAGTACGATTGTTGTTAACAGTAGTTGACCCGTTGCTGTTGTTGCTACTACTGGGACCATGGTTGTTGGTAGCCTGGAATTGTCTCTGCTGATTGGAAGGTGGCCCTTGATAGTTATTTTGATGGTTGTTATAAGGCTGGTAGTTATTATAATTCTGATTTCATTGATTGTAAGGTCAGTATGGTCGTCCATTATTGTTGTTGTATTGACCTTGACCATAAACCTGGTTGACCTCCTGGGTCCTCTACCCTTGTTGATTACCTTGTTGAAGATTTTGTGGTCTATGTTGAAGAGTTGCCATCAGCCTATCAAAGTTCCTATTCAATTCTCCTATCTCCTTTTTGACCTCCTTTTTCCAGTCATTGTCGGCACCAACTGCTGCTGCGGTGCTAACTGGCTTTCTTGCGGAATAATTTGCTTTGGAACCATTACTTAATTGCTCCAAAAACCTACAGGCATCATCTGGTTCTTGCATCATAATCGTCCCACTAGATGAAGCGTTGATCATAGCTTGATTTGTTATATCTACCCCATCATAGAGGAACTTCACGAGTTGCCACTGTGGAATGTCATGGTGCGGACAGGATTTCATCAGCTCCTTCAATCTTTCAAATGTATCGTGGAATGCTTCGCCTGGCTTTTGCTGAAAATCCTGTATGGCTCTCCTGATTTTTGTAGTCTTGCTGGCAGGGGAAAACTCTTGCAGGAATTTCGCCTTAAGTTGTTTCTAGGTTGTGATATTATTTGGTTGCAGGGACGTGAACCAATACTTAGCCTTATCTTTTAGAGTAAAAGGAAATAGCCTTAACCTAAAAATGTTCTTATTGGTGTTCCTAGGAATGTTAGCATTTGCTATAGCCAAAAACTCATATAGATGATTATATTGGTCGTCCTGCTTGTATCCTCTAAACTCAAGTAAAACTCCTAACAATTGAGGTCTAATTTCTACCTGACTATCAGCATTATCTGGAAAGTAAATGGGCGATGAATCATCATACTCCCATGGTTGGAAGTGCTATGCAACCGACTGCCCGATCGGTTGAGCAAAGTACAAGGATGGAACGAAATTACCGTCATTATATAACTTGTTGTTATAATATCGTTGCCCTTGCTGTTGATGTTGATATTGTTGTCGTCTCGGAGGTTCCCAACCTCGGTTCCATTGTTGATTTTACTACACAAGATGGTTTGGCATCTATCATTCATCCTCATCATCATAGTCTGGATCTCCATCTTGATAGTGGTATTGTTGTGATACTTGTAGTTGAATTTGTGGTTGAGGTTGAGGTTGATGTGGTATAGGTTGAAAAGGTGGTTGAGGTCTATAAATGGGTGGTTGTTGTTGTAATGGTTGCGGTTGAGAAACTGGCACCGACTGTCGCAAACGTGGGGTGCGATCTCGGGTCGGTTCACTCAATGGTTGAACCATAGGCTGAGTGCATGATGATATAGGTGCAGGGGCTAAAATTGCACCACCACTAGCACTAGTAGAACCTATATGAAATTCTGATGAAACTGGGGGTATAAATGATGCTACCCCCATTACCTCGCCCGTGGGCTCATTGGTAATGTCCTCAACTACTACACTATCGGGACTCATATTGATCAAGCGCCTACGCACACGGTGTCTGCACGCGGTTCGTTCAATCTCAGAATCAAACAAAAGAGGTGATGATTGCTCACCCCGACGGGTGCGCATGCACAAGTGCAAACAACCGTCAAAACCAAAAACCAAATTACTAAATCAACTAAATAACCAAAAACTAAAATAAAAATTATAAAACAAAGAACTGACAGTCTATCTTAAGCGCACAACTCCCTGGCAACGGCGCCAAAATTTGACACGCCTAGGTCGTTATGCGGTTAAAAATAGAAAATAAAACCTCGCACGCAAACTAGTATAGTAGTAGCAAGGGTCGATCCGTGGGAGTCAAGTGGTTAAGATATAGTGTCAGAAAACATCATTTAAACCCATGGTTTATCATCATTATTCCATAAAATCATCCTTTAGTGAAAACTTTGGTTTCAACATCTTCAAATAAGTCATTTTCTTTCAAAACCATTTTAAAAACACATGGGGTTTAATGAGAAATAATTTAGGTTTAAGTTGTAGAAAACATCGTTTGGTCCCATTTTAGATACAACATTCTAGTTTATAAAATAACGAGGTTGTAACAATTCAAATACCATTACACGACTCAAATGATACCACACAAACCGTGGCCTTCTAAACATCCAGGTCTTCTAAGTCATCTAAACTCCTCAACCTGAGTACAGATCAAAATAAGTTAGGCAATTGAAATGCCTAGTGAGTTTACCCGAGGTTGACCCATTCAAAGCGGGCAGTGAACTACCATACTTGGGACAAAGCCCCAAAAATAGTTTTGAAACACACTTCAAAAGTTATTTAAAACATCATAAGGATTTACTCAAAATAGATAGTTATGATATGCAAATGCAATGCATGATGCAACTATCCCAAACCCACGTCCATCTCATAAAAGTCCAACTCACCTCAATGGCACCTACCTAAGTTCACAAATGACACGCATAAAGCATATCACTCGATCCCCGTATAGGTTAAACTAGAACTAGTGGCCATCACACTAGTCCCATGAGGGTTAGCAACTCCCTCATGCGGTTTCCTATTGTCGAAAACAATCCCAAGACATCATTGAGAGTGGCTATCCAGCCCAAAAGGCCCTCTACATGGGTATAACATCATAAAGGTGGCTGTTTCAGCCAAACATCATTAAACATCTTTAAGGTCATCATAAGGTTCACTCGGTCAATCCCATCCTATATGCAATGCATTACACAAATAGGATGCTCAAAACATCTTTCAAAACATCATCATCATCTTTATTTGAAAAGATCTTTAGAAAACTCATTTTCATGCAATGCACAAGTAGTAATCATATAACACATTGCACATAATATCATGCATGAAACGTAATTGACAAGACACACAAAAGATAGTTGGAAGGATGTGTACTCCCGGTAAACTCACCCAATGTCAACTGACGAGTCAACACTAACTCCACACACGGTTTTATGCATTTGGAGGCGTTCCTAGACATCATCCCATCCATCAAATCATCTTAGTTGACTGCTAGCTCAAGTCCTTAGTCTTCCCTCCAAGTCATAACAAAATATCTCTTTCCTACAAGACAAGAATGGAAGGTATCATACTCGATTCATCCAAAAGTCGCACTATAATTACTTCTTTAGAACTATGAAGGAACAATCATCCATCATCCAAAATGAAGTTCTTAGCTCCCTAATATAAGGAAAATCTTAGTTAAAACATGCCCAAAGTTTGGCATTAAAACAAGGACCCAAGGCCCAAACCATAAAGCTCAAAACTCAACAAATCCGGACTGACACGGGTTGTGTTCCTCCTGACACGGCTATGCCAACTAACCAGAAGGTCTCAGACGTGTTCAGTGTATAGTAGCTCCGATTTTTGGTCCTTTTCAGCCCTTTTGACCCAATTCAAGTTCTAACACTTCACCAAACTCAAAGGCATTCAAAGGGCATTATTCTAACCCAAATTATACCTTATTAGACTCAATTAAACTACCCAATATTATTTCAAATGAATCCATTACATGCCATGATCACAACTTCACTCTATAAGCTTAAACCATGGAATACCCAATTCCATTCCTACAATTGGTGATTACAAGTAGAGATTCCTTCTTCCATTTCATGAAATCATTAGGAAATGATCCTCACTCCACTCATACATCCAAATTGATGCAACAAATTCATTCATCCATTAAACAAGAGATCCAACCATCATCTACATGAACAAAACCCATTTCAACACTAAATTCTCATTTTCTAGTGATTCAAGGTTTGAGACAATAATCAAAGGTTGGAATCTTTAGGGAATCATTAGAAATGAATCCCCTCATCTGTCACACCCCCAAACCACGATGGCGGAAACGTCTGAGGGTGGATGACTTCATGAACAGTATCATAACAACGTTTGTACAATAATGATCAAAGCAAACACATCCAACATATACATAATTGTAAATGTTACAAGAGTTCTAAAGATTGTACGTTTTAAATACAATTACAATATGATATCAAAATACATAGTATGACGCCATCGCGACCCATCTGTAGTTACCTTATCAATTTCCTGAGAATACAAGTAGTTTGAAAGAGTGTCAACATTACGTTGGTGAGTTCATAAGATTTTTGTATGAGAAAATCCATAATCCTTTTTCCTTGTAGAAAGATAGTGTTTGAAACAAGAAAATCCAATATTTTCTTATAAATGAGTAGTAGTCTTAAAACCCAAAGACCGAAAATGTATAGGGATTTGTATACTTGAAAATAGTATTACGTAGTTTTATTCTTGTATAAAACCATGTAAATACGTGTTTACTGGTAGTCGAATCATAGATTTAATTCCACAAAAGTCGTATGTATAAGTAAACCGTACTTATATTTATATCTTTGATAAAACATATTTTTAATTCCCATAGAATCAGTGTGTATAAGTAAAACCATACTTATATTTGTAACTTGTTAATGTAGTTTTAATACCATAAAACTTGTATGAAAAATCTCTTTCCTTGTAAAATGTAGTATTGTAATCCAAGAAAATCCTATATTTTCTTATGAATGTATCCAAGTCTTAAAAATCCAAAGACTAAAATATATAGCGTAGTTTGTAGTATAAAACCTTTGAAAATGTATATTTCCACGTAAACAATTTATAAAGTTGATTTCCCATGTGAGACGCCCTATAACCATACTGTGACCATGTAGGCCTGCTTCGACGTTCTTCAGGCGTCGGACTGTTATGACATTTGTCACCTCAGACCCGTCGGTCTAGCTGTAGCTAGCAGCTCAGGTGCGGGGTTGTCAATCCTGTATAGATCTATACACAAACATCACGCTCTCTTACCGAGACTCTGGTTATAAATTTCAGGACTTATAGTATGTACTTAAATAGGCACTGTGAAGACCCGTCTCACAAAAATGTATGTATCAATCAACTTGTTAAAGTTTGTATATGAAAAACCTTTGTATTTGTCCATTATCATTTTTCCCATGATAATATAGTAATGTATAATAATTATATATTTTATATAATTATTTGTCTTCTTTAAAACGTCATAGTAACATTTGTATCAACAAACTATTCCATTAGTAGTTTATTTTTAGTATTCCGTTGTGAAAAGCATATATTTACAAATATATGTGAAATAACTTATTTAAATGGCTATAAACAATATCTTTTAAGATATTTTCCATAATAGTGGTGTAATAACTTGGTTATACTCTTTATTAATTCAAATATAATATTTCATGACTATCAAATAAAGAACGGCCAGCTAGAAGATCAAATGGGGAGGCAGGACCCTTTCAGCGTATAAGCCTTTCGGAAATCCAGCAACCTAGCCCAAATGATCGGCCTAGACACCGCTCTCGTAAGTAGATCATTCGATATTATATTTTGGAACTATAATTGAATTGTTGTCATAATGATGTTTACAAAATTCACATTTTGTTTACTATTGTTACAAATGAGTATAAATAGCTATTTTTATAGTATAACTTGTATTCTCCCCCTTAAAAACTTGAATAAAGATAAAAAGAAGGGGTATGAACTCACCTTAATATCGATGATGATCTTATCACCAATTGTTGTTAGATCGTCCGACTCTTACTGCTTCTAACTCGAACTCACTATATTTATAACTGAAATATCTACTTCTAACGCTCATTCTTCGTATATCTCTCTATACGTATCGAAGAACTTGTTTGTGTGATTTGAATGACTAGAATGAGGCTATATTTATAGTAGATTTATTTTCATATTGCGGCCCTCAAGATACAGATATATGACTTTTATGGCTTTTAGAATTTGATTATGACAAAACATACCCTTAAAATACTCTTTAAATAGATTTAATAGTTTTTATATAAAATGAATAATTTTTGTTTATAGAAATATGATCTACAAAAATTGTAGTTTAATAATATCAACTTTTTAACTAAAAGTCTTTAACGAATTAACGAAAGGGTATTAATTGTAAGTTTAATAAAAATATAGGGTTTAAATGTAAATACAATTTTATTTTAAAGAAAAAGAAAATATTAAATATAAAACTAATATCAATAATATTAAATTTTGACGTCAGTTTGTTCATATCGACGATACCGTTTTGACGGTAAAATTTCCGTTTTATAAAACGTCATAATATTATCGATAAACTTAAAAATACGTATTGATTACGTAGTGTTCGAAATGAAAATACGAATTCTTTGAGGGTAAAATGTGTAAAATTGATTAAATAATGAAGTGGGGCCCACTTTATATAATAATAATAATAATAATAATAATAATAGCAAATTGCATTTTGGTCTCCGTAGAGACTTTGAACATTTTCTTTTTTTTTATTTTTTTTATTATTTTTTATTTTATATATAAATATTTTAATAATCAAACGTCGCTTTCAACTTAAATTAAACGATTTTCTATCATAACTTTTTATATATAACGTTTGGTAAAAATATAAATACATATTCGGAACCGTCGTATTTTTATCTACGTTTCAATATAAAATTTCTAATATTCGGACGAGTTTTAAATTTTACCGTTCACTATTCACGTCGGATACTATTCACGACGTAAATTATTATTTTATTTTTATTTTTTTTATTTTTTTTAAACATCGAGCTCAGCAGGGTTTGCTCGTATAATTAATTTGAATTAGCGTAAATAATATATCGTATAGATTATGAAATTTACATTTCACATATTGACCTAATGTACGCTTTGGCTGCCTTGAGTTGACTTTTGTTGACTTATTTGACAGTTGTCACATTATCTACCTGTTAGAAGGAATTTCGTCCCGAAATTTAGCACTTTGAATGGATCCTCAAGGGTTTGGGAAGAGTTGTGGGTATTTTTGTTTGATCTAGTCCTCACGTTCCTAGGTAAATTCAAGTCCACGCTTGGTACTTTTCAATTTTCCATCGCTTTGATTTTGGAGTTTAATGTCATAATATTTTTGGTAACTAAACTTGAGTTAATCTTAGTAGAAATAATAGTTACTAGATTGTTATGTGAATAGGAGGATTAGAAACCCATTTAGAAGGAGTTTAAACTTTAAAAATAGCAAAGAGAAGTTACATGGGTCGTGTAGTAGACCTTTTCGAAACTGTTTAGCCTTGCAGGAGTTACACGGGTCGTGTTTATGAAAACAGTTTGTGTTCTAGTTACCGTAACATCCAGTTGTATCCAGTAGACTTACACGGGTCGGTTTCGGAGTATGGGTTGGATTTTAAAAGTGAACGACGCTAACTTTAAAGGTTAATGTCGCTAACCTGCTTCATTGGAGTTATTCGGGCAGCGAACCAAAAAAATACCCTAGGCGATTTTCAGAGCAAAAGATGTGAAATTTTGTCATTTTGATCAGGGGTTTTGCGTAGAAAAATTTTGGGAAGGTCGGATTTAATACCCGAAATGCATTCTCGAGTTCTTAATTCACAAGGTTAGTGATTTTGAGCATTAGGGTTTCAAACCCTAGATGTCCAAATCTGAAAGTATGCTTTGATTCATCTTATGTGTTGTTAATAGATTGTTAATATGTGTTGTATTGAGTACTTGTTGCAAATATCGTGATATTCTAACGGTTGATTTGGTAAAATCACGGAATTCGGAGTTTCGGGTTGATAGCATATGATATTCTCTAATTGTGATTTGTATTTGCTATTGATTTCTTAATCATTTGAGTTAAGTATTATGGAAATGCCTGAGGATGTTTAAGATATGATATGTGATTTCATTTTACAGTTGATACTCGTAGGATGGAAGGAAACATTTAAGATACATGTGAACCACGAGCTCTACCGATACTACATGAGTAGGTTCTAATTCATTAGTTATGAGTAGATTATTATATAATTGAATTAACTATTCTTTGAACTATTTCCGTTATCAGAAGATATATATATTAAAAAAAATGTCTTTTCGTTATCCCATCCTCATCGGAGTCAAGTCGCGAATTTGGAAAATGATATCAATTAGGGTAGTGAAAAGATTGCACCTACTGTAGATATTTTGAATTTCGGTAATAAGAACGTGGGTTGTCCTTTTAGTTCCGGCTGTAAGATACTATATAAATGGGTATGTAGTATCATCCATATCTACATCTTTTCAGTCTCATTCTTTCCTACTATCAGTTTATTCTTATATAATCTCAGATTTCTATATCGAGGTATGGAAAACAGATCTCCTATAGATAAATTGTCAGACTCTGAGCTGAATTTCTTAATGGAAGAGGGTACCTCCCTATCGTTTAATCAGATACCTCCACTGGGGTTTGGTAATTATAGTATCCTAAACTCCTTTTATTTCTTATTCCTTTTTCTAGCATTTTGATTTTTGTTTTAAATTATGTGAGGTATAGATTTTCCAGATATATTACCGTTGGATCAACCTCAAGATGATCTTGAAGTTTTTCCTCTGATGAGTATTCTCCCTGAAGATCCACTGCCTTTAAATCAAGACATCGTTGTTGGGCAATCTCAATATATACTTCCAGGTTAAGTCATTTTGTTAAGCTTTATGTTTACTTTGCTTAATTATCTAACATACGCTATACATAGATCCATTTGTAGATAATCTTACTAATGATAATCTAAGCATGAACGTGCCCATACTGTATAGTGGAGTAGATCTAACAAATCAGAGGTTTCAAACTGATATTCAAAATCAGGATCAAATACAGTCGATCCACGATGACACTATCGGGCTCGCTTCAGCGAATTCTGAGTCCGTGGGTGGTTTTCAATATCAGGATCATTTTCAATTGATCCAAAGTAACTTAGAAAGTTTCAAGAATGGGAATTTTATGGTTGATTCTGGAAATCAAAAACTATTACCCATAATAGGTAACAATGAAAGTGTTAGTGATCAGGATCATACACAATTGATCCAAAATGAAAACGTTTCAACCTCGATTCCAAGAACCTATGAAATTCGTAGAAAAAGGGGTTCTAGAGATGCGTTGAGTAAGGAAACAATATCCATGCATTTTGACAAGCCCATTTTGGAAGCTGCAAGAGAACTCAACGTTGGATCAACACAGTTGAAGCAACGCTGTAGAAAGTTAGGTATCAAAAGTTGGCCTCGACGAAAGATTAAGAGTTTACAAACTCTTATTAACCATACTCAGGTTAAGAATTGTATTTCTTTTCCCCAATTTTAATACCATGAGATTGTAATGACTGAAAGTATTTATGCAACAGGAATTGGATAATAATCCTAGTAAAGCAGACGTAATACTTGGTCTAGAGAACGAGAAAAGAGCAATAATCGAGGGTTCCAGTTTGGAGATAACTGATACCACAAAGAGATTGAGGCAAGCTGCCTTTAGGGCTGTTTACAAGAAAAGAAAGGTTCAGAAGAGGGAGGAAGCTTCATCAGGGACCCATACACAGCAGCAATCTCTGCCTTCTGTTTCTGCGATGAGTGGTTTTAACCATGATTTTCTCAAGATCGTAAGTGAAGAGAACCCATAAGACTTGGCAGGTGACTTAGCCCGCCTTCGGCTTTCAGATTGAATTTCTACCAATGTTAGTTTAATGGAACTGTTGGTAGGGATGATGGAAGGTTTTCGATAATAGTTATTGGTCAGGTATTATCGAATTGTCATGTCTACTATGTAAGGATAGGGGTATAAGAGGTACATAAAGTGTCTAAATGTATGGTTATTTAGTATTATAAAATACTTCTATAGTATTTTATCTTTATATTTTGTTTTAGAGTTTCTTTGTATGGGGTTCTTGATAAGTTTTTAGACTTGTTGTTCACTACGACTATTTCTAAGTACATGTTAGTCATACCTTGGACAAATACAGTTGATCAGGCTCTATTTGTCCTAGGTATGATTACATAACTACCTAGGCCTACTCGTAGTGTTCAACTCATCTTATTACTCTTGTATTGTTCTGGTTATGACACTGTTCTAGTATGTATGTACTTGTACTTATACTTTATAAAAATATCATTGTATTTTAAAGTATACTTTGTACAGATTGTTTTAGAGAGTTTTAGTCCCATTGTATTTATAGTTGTATATCTTAAATAGATTGATATACTTAGTTCACTATAAACAATGCTTTGATACCAATCTGTCACACCCCCAAACCACGATGGCGGAAACGTCTGAGGGTGGATGACTTCATGAACAGTATCATAACAACGTTTGTACAATAGTGATCAAAGCAAACACATCCATCATATACATAATTGTAAATGTTACAAGAGTTCCAAAGATTGTACGTTTTAAATACAATTACAATATGATATCAAAATACATAGTATGACGCCATCGCGACCCATCTGTAGTTACCTTATCAATTTCCTGAGAATACAAGTAGTTTGAAAGAGTGTCAACATTACGTTGGTGAGTTCATAAGATTTTTGTATGAGAAAATCCATAATCCTTTTTCCTTGTAGAAAGATAGTGTTTGAAACAAGAAAATCCAATATTTTCTTATAAATGAGTAGTAGTCTTAAAACCCAAAGACCGAAAATGTATAGGGATTTGTATACTTGAAAATAGTATTACGTAGTTTTATTCTTGTATAAAACCGTGTAAATAGGTGTTTACTGGTAGTCGAATCGTAGATTTAATTCCACAAAAGTCGTATGTATAAGTAAACCGTACTTATATTTATATCTTTGATAAAACATATTTTTAATTCCCATAGAATCAGTATGTATAAGTAAAACCATACTTATATTTGTAACTTGTTAAAATGTAGTTTTAATACCATAAAACTTGTATGAAAAATCTCTTTCCTTGTAAAATGTAGTATTGTAATCCAAGAAAATCCTATATTTTCTTATGAATGTATCCAAGTCTTAAAAATCCAAAGACTAAAATATATAGCGTAGTTTGTAGTATAAAACCTTTGAAAATGTATATTTCCACGTAAACAATTTATAAAGTTGATTTCCCATGTGAGACGCCCTATAACCATACTGTGACCATGTAGGCCTGCTTCGACGTTCTTCAGGCGTCGGACTGTTATGGCATTTGTCACCTCAGACCCGTCGGTCTAGTTGTAGCTAGCAGCTCAGGTGCGGGGTTGTCAATCCCGTATAGATCTATACACAAACATCACGCTCTCTTACCGAGACTCTGGTTATAAATTTCAGGACTTATAGTATGTACTTAAATAGGCACTGTGAAGACCCGTCTCACAAAAATGTATGTATCAATCAACTTGTTAAAGTTTGTATATGAAAAACCTTTGTATTTGTCCATTATCATTTTTCCCATGATAATATAGTAATGTATAATAATTATATATTTTATATAATTATTTGTCTTCTTTAAAACGTCATAGTAACATTTGTATCAACAAACTATTCCATTAGTAGTTTATTTTTAGTATTCCGTTGTGAAAAGCATATATTTACAAATATATGTTAAATAACTTATTTAAATGGCTATAAACAATATCTTTTAAGATATTTTCCATAATAGTGGTGTAATAACTTGGTTATACTCTTTATTAATTCAAATATAATATTTCATGACTATCAAATAAAGAACAGCCAGGTAGAAGATCAAATGGGGAGGCAGGACCCTTTCAGCGTATAAGCCTTTCGGAAATCCAGCAACCTAGCCCAAATGATCGGCCTAGACACCTCTCTCGTAAGTAGATCATTCGATATTATATTTTGGAACTATAATTGAATTGTTGTCATAATGATGTTTACAAAATTCACATTTTTTTACTATTGTTACAAATGAGTATAAATAGCTATTTTTATAGTATAACTTGTATTCTCCCCCTTAAAAACTTGAATAAAGATAAAAAGAAGGGGTATGAACTCACCTTAATATCGATGATGATCTTATCACCAATTGTTGTTAGATCGTTCGACTCTTACTGCTTCTAACTCGAACTCACTATATTTATAATTGAAATATCTACTTCTAACGCTCATTCTTCGTATATCTCTCTATACGTATCGAAGAACTTGTTTGTGTGATTTGAATGACTAGAATGAGGCTATATTTATAGTAGATTTATTTTCATATTGCGGCCCTCAAGATACAGATATATGACTTTTATGGCTTTTAGAATTTGATTATGACAAAACATACCCTTAAAATACTCTTTAAATAGATTTAATAGTTTTTATATAAAATGAATGATTTTTGTTTATAGAAATATGATCTACAAAAATCGTAGTTTACTAAAAGTCTTTAACGAATTAACGAAAGGGTATTAATTGTAAGTTTAATAAAAATATAGGGTTTAAATGTAAATACAATTTTATTTTAAAGAAAAAGAAAATATTAAATATAAAACTAATATCAATAATATTAAATTTTGACGTCAGTTTGTTCATATCGACGATACCGTTTTGTATATAACGTTTGGTAAAAATATAAATACATAACTTTTTATATATAACTTTTTATATATAACGTTTGGTAAAAATATTAAAATTAATAATCAAAAGTCGCTTTCAACTTAAATTAAACGATTTTCTATCATAACTTTTTATATATAACGTTTGGTAAAAATATAAATACATATTCGGAACCGTTGTATTTTTATCTACGTTTCAATATAAAATTTCTAATATTCGGACGAGTTTTAAATTTTACCGTTCACTATTCACGTCGGATACTATTCACGACGTAAATTATTATTATTTTTTTTTAAACATCGAGCTCAGCAGGGTTTGCTCGTATAATTAATTTGAATTAGCGTAAATAATATATCGTATAGATTATGAAATTTACATTTCACATATTGACCTAATGTACGCTTTGGCTGCCTTGAGTTGACTTTTGTTGACTTATTTGACAGTTGTCACATCATCCAAAACGACCATAATCATCCATTAATTTCTAGGGTTCATATGGATCAATGCATTATTTAAAGAGATTCCAAGCTATCCATGGATTGGATAGGGATCACTATGAACTCAAAAACATCAAACAACCTTGGAATCATAGGAAGAATCCTCATCCATTCATAAGAATTCGGACATGGCCAAAACCCAAATCCCCAAATCGAAATTTCAAGCAAGGAGGGAGGTTTTATACCTTAGATTGTTATGATTCTTCTAGTATAATCATAATCGTTCAAGACCAACACAAATCTCCATGGAAGCCATGAAAATCGCCATCTTGTTCCTCTTTTTCTCTCTAAAAACGTGATGTTTGGCTGAAATGGGGAGAACCCCTATCTAAAACTCTACATCTTTTAGGATTTGCAACATTAGTCCCCATAGTTTGATCTTTCTTCACTCAACACCCCAAAAGTCCATTATTCTTATAAGAAGTCTCTAAATTCACACTTATGCCCCAAATATAATTATTTATTTCACTTGAGTCATTCTCTAGGTCAACACCAACCCTTAGTTCCCAATTTGGCACAAATGGTCCCTTACACTAAAATTCTTCACAATTTAGGTCCTTAATGAAATTCAAGGAATTATTAGACCTAATTTAAACTCCACCTCAATTCCTTTAATATATCTTCTAATTTTCTAAATCCATTACTAGTCAAATTTACTTAGGGTAAGTTTGGCCAAATTGACACTTTTAGTCCTTATGACAAAATTCCTCACATTTGGTTACAATTTGATTTTAAACTATATTTGGCTCATTTATTTACAATATAAAATATAACAAAATATTAAATTTAGTTATTCATTCATTTTATTTATTTAAAAAATAGATTTTATTTGTCGGTTTAAGCCCAAAACTCCTAGGCCCAAAACACGGATGTTACAATTATCTACCCCTTAAAAGGATTCCGTCCCCGGAATCAATAATAAGAAATAAAGTACTAATTTTTTCCAAAATCTTAAAAGTTACTCATATTTTTAGTTTCAAAATATTATAACTCGATGTACCATAAATTCCAATTTTGTAAAATCCTGTTACTTCCAAGAATTGTTTATCCAAAATTTTCATTCCGTAAACGTTTCTCTTAAATATGAAACGCTAAATTTAAAATCATTCCAATTTCGACCCGTTGTCCTTACAAAACTTAAACACTTCGCTTTGTGGTTAATATTTGGTAAAGACCATTCTTTGAAAATTTAATTGACTTCATGAAAAGGCATCCCTTAGATTTCGCATCCTTTATATAAAATAACAAATTTCCAAACCTATTTTGAAACGTGGTTCCATCAAATTACTAATAAAATTCCAAAGAGATCATCAATCCCGGGTATTCCTACCGATTCATGATGGCCCCTTTGTCATTTATTTCTATAAAAGTCTTGCATTTTGTACTATATACTAGTTCAAAATTGTTTACAATAATTTTCTCAAAAAAACTTTTACAATACCTTTGAGAATATTGGCCGTGCATCATTCTTATGTTCTTATTAGGGTAGGTTGTTTACTAATTCACTCACCACAAGGTGATTCACGGTTTAATTCTAAGGCCTCCAGTGTCATCATGAATCCATGTCTCTTCACTCTAACATGAATTAATAAATCATTATTCCCATAAGGTTCTATTGGTCACTAAGCCATTGCTAACTACCAAAGAACCTAATGATCTAATTCCTTCTTTTGTCTTACATTAAGGTTTCTCTAGTTCATACATTAAGGCGCAAACCATGCTACTCTTACATACACTTAGTCTTCTAGAGCTAAGGCAAGGTCACCAGCTTGAATACCAAAAGATGTCGGATGGGTCTCAAAAGGAATCTAAGGGTTAAGAAGAAATGTTTAAGGGTCACGACAAAGAATTTCTTCAACAGCTTCAAGTCTTCACCTACCATTCACTTCACTAACACCATGCTCATCATCCTCCTTACTTGCCCAAGGTTGACACCACAATTCCACAAGTCTTCCAACACCCCTTTAACCCTTAATCAACTCCTCAAGGTAAGACCACTTTGTAAATCTCACTACTCCTCGAGCTTCATCCAATAAAAGTTGTCCCTTTCTTCGCCTTCTACCATCCTTATAAGTTGTCATTCACGCGAAGTTGCTCCTCATGTTGCCAAGTACTCATGATCCTTCAAGGTTGCACTTCATATCCACATAAGTAACCTCATGCATGAATCCCGCTTGCCTAAAATATTCCTCATGCCTGCCCGAATTTACTAATTAAATGGTTAGAAACTAAGTCACAAGCAAGCACTTACCACTAATTTCTAAAGGTCAACTACTTAAGAGGTCAAACATCATTAAGAACATCACAGTTTAAGTCCTCCTAGTACCTAGTTCACTTAAACTCATGCTCTGATACCAAATTGAAACACCCTAGCTTAAGGCTTTTCATAAAACATCATTTTAACCCATGGTTTATCATCATTATTCCATAAAATCATCCTTTAGTGAAAACTTTGGTTTCAACATCTTCAAATAAGTCATTTTCTTTCAAAACCATTTTAAAAACACATAGGGTTTAATGAGAAATAATTTAGGTTTAACTTGCAAAAAACATCGTTTGGTCCCATTTTAGATAAAACATTCTAGTTTATAAAATAGCGAGGTTGTAACAATTCAAATACCATTACACGACTCAAATGATACCACACAAACTGTGGCCTTCTAAACATCCAGGTCTTCTAAGTCATCTAAACTCCTCAACCTGAGTACACATCAAAATAAGTTAGGCAATTGAAATTCCTAGTGAGTTTACCCGAGGTTGACCCATTCGCAGTGAACTACCATACTCGGGACAAACCCCCAAAAATAGTTTTGAAACACACTTCAAAAGTTATTTAAAACATCATAAGGATTTACTCAAAATAGATTGTTATGATATGCAAATGTAATGCATGATGCAACTATCCCAAACCCATGTTCATCTCATAAAAGACCAACTCACCTCAATGGCACCTACCTAAGTTCAAAAATGACACGCACAAAGCATATCACTCGATCCCCGTATAGGTTAAACTATAACTAATGGCCATCACACTAGTCCCATGAGGGTTAGCAACTCCCTCATGCTGTTTCCTATTGTCGGAAACAATCCCAAGACATCATTGAGGGTGGCTATCCAGCCCAAAAGGCCCTCTACATAGGTATAACATCATAAAGGTGGCTATTTCAGCCAAACGTCATTAAACATCTTTAAGGTCATCATAAGGTTCACTCGGTCAATCACATCGTATATGCAATACAATGCACAAATAGGATGCTCAAAACATCTTTCAAAACATCATCATCATCTTTATTTGAAAAGATCTTTAGAAAACTCATTTTCATGCAATGCACAAGTAGTAATCATATAACATATTGCACATAATATCATGCATGAAAAGTAATTGACAACACACACAAAAGATAGTTGGAAGGATGTGTACTCCCGGTAAACTCACCCAATGTCAACTGACGAGTCAACAATAACTCCACACACGGTTTGATGCATTTGGAGGCGCTCCTAGATATCATCCCATCCATCAAATCATCTTAGTTGAGTGCTAGCTCAAGTCCTTAGTCTCGCCTCCAAGTCATAACAAAATATCTCTTTCCAACAAGACAAGAATGGAAGGTATCATACTCGATTCATCCAAAAGTCGCATTATAATTACTTCTTTAGAACTAAGAAGGAACAATCATCCATCATCCAAAATGAAGTTCTTAGCTCCCTAATATAAGGAAAATCTTAGTTAAAACCTCCCCAAAATTTGGCATTAAAACAAGGACCCAAGGCCTAAACCATAAAGGTCTCAGATACTGACACGGGCCGTGTTCATCCTGACACGGGCCGTGTTCAGTATACAGTAGCAAAGGGCATTATTCTAACCTAAATTATACCTTATTAGACTCAATTAAACTACCCAATATCATTTCAAATGAATCCATTACATGCCATGATCACAACTTCACTCTATAAGCTTTAACCACGGAATACCCAATTCCATTCCTACAATTGGTGATTACAAGTGGAGATTACTTCTTCCATTCCATGGAATCATTAGGAAATGATCCTCACTCCACTCATACATCCAAATTGATGCAACAAATTCATTCATCCATTAAACAAGAGATCCAATCATCATCTACATGAACAAAACCATTTCAACACTAAATTCTCATTTTCTAGTGATTCAAGGTTTGAGACAAAAATCAAATGTTGGAATCCTTAGGGAATCATTAGGAATGAATCCCCTCATTCAAAACTACCATAATCATCCATTAATTGCTAGATTCTTCAACTATTCAACAAATCCCCAAATTCTAGGGTTCATATGGATCAATGCATTATTTCAAGAGATTCCAAGCTATCCATGGATTGGATAGGGATCACTATGAACCCAAAAACATCAAACAACCTTGGAATCATAGGAAGAATCCTCATCCATTCATAAGAATTCGGACTTGGCCAAAACCAAATTCCCAAATCGAAATTTCAAGTAAGGAGGGAGGTTTTATACCTTAGATTGTTAGGATTCTTCTAGTATAATCATAATCCTTCAAGACCAACACAAATCTCCATGGAAGCCATGAAAATCGCCATCTTCTTCCTCTCCTTCTCTCTAAAAACGTGATGTTTGGCTGAAATGGGCAGAACCCCCATCTAAAACTCTACATCTTTCTAGATTTGCAACATTAGTCCCCATAGTTTGATCTTTCTTCACTCAACACCCCAAAAGTCCATTAGTCTTATAAAAAGTCTCTAAATTCACACTTATACCCCAAATATAATTATTTATTTCACTTGAGTCATTCTCTAGGTCAACACTAACCCTTATTTCCCAATTTGGCACAAATGGTCCCTTACACTAAATTTCTTCACAATTTAGGTCCTTAATGAAATTTAAGGAATTATTACACCTAATTTAAACTCCACCTCAATTCCTTTAATATATCTTCTAATTTTCTAAATCCATGACTAGTAAAATTTACCAAGGGTAAGTTTGGCCAAATTGACACTTTTAGTCCTTATGACAAAATTCCTCACATTTGGTTACAATTTGATTTTAAACTATATTTGGCTCATTTATTCACAATATAAAATATAACAAAATATTAAATTTAGTTATTCATTCATTTTCTTTATTTAAAAAATAGATTTTATTTGTCGGTTTAAGCCCAAAACTCCTAGGCCCAAAACACGGATGTTACATTTCACTTCCCGAAAACCGATAAAATCGAATACCGAAAACTAAAAATTGCATTAACTAAACTAAACAATTCTAAACTTCAAACCAAACTTACTTACTGATTCTAGAAGTGTATTCCAAAAAAAATGAGAAGCATTTAACAATCCAAAATCATCCACAAGCAATTAAACATAAACTAATACCGAAAACATGCAAAATAACTCAAACCGAATGATTAACATTAACTAAAACCAAATCCAGAAGCCACAAGGTACTGACTTCGAAAACAATCCAAACTAAACTTGTCCCAACAGATTCTACAATCCAGAATCGAAGGAATCAAGCAAGAACTAAAACTATAAAATACTAAAATAAATGAAAAACATAAAAATACCAATTTGAAGCTACCGAAATCCGAAGTCTTGAGTCAAATAAGCCTAGGTTCCACCTTTGGGTCTATTCTTCGCTCCTGTAACTTGTAATACCGTGTTTTTAAATTATAGAGATTTCGAGTTAATCTTGGTGTGATTAAGATTAGTTAGCTTGTTGTATGAGTTTGGGTGATTAAAAACCCATTTGGGAGAAGTTTGGATTTGAAAAATGCCAAAACAGAGCTACACGGGTCGTGTATGGTCACATAGGTCGTGTAGAAAACCTTTAGAAACCAAACAGTAAGCCTTCCAGAGTCACACGGGTCGTGTACCTCTACACGGGTCGTGTAGAGTGTTCAAAAGGAGTCCGAAAGCCAAAACAGACCTACACGGGGCGTGTGAGTCTACACGGGTCGTGTAGAACAGCCCTACACGGGGCCTGTGAGTCTACACGGGTCGTGTAGGAGCACTATATAATGTGCAGAAAATGCACATTTCGGGAAAAATAGACCCATTTCGATATCCAGAGCTTCCTAAGGCGATTTTCCACCAAATTGAGCCATGAGATGCGTAAGGAAGAGTAAGGAGACTTCAATCTAACCCCATAAGCACGCTCACGATTCCTAAATCATCAAGGTGAGTGATTTCTTGATTTTGGGGTTTTGAAACCCTAACTTTCATTTCCGTGTTTTAGCTATATATTGCTATATATGTTGTTAGTAGATTGTTAGTGGATGCCTTTAGAGTTATTTGTGAGATTATTGTCGAGTTTCTACGGTTGAATTAGTAGAACCGTGAATTTGGAGGTTTCGGTAAATATTGAGTTGATATTTACCGTTTATACTCTTTTATTTCCTCTTTTGATTTATACATCTTTGAGATAGATGTAATTGAGATGATTGTAGATATTGGAGACTTGATTTAGACTATGGTGATATAACCAAGTATAGCGAACAGGAGCCCGGTACGCGTAATTCGGGGATTTCATATACTAAATCGTTATCAGGTGAGTACTCTTATGTACTTGAGTATAATTTTACCTTGTGGTAAACTGAGTATATAACTATATATATATATGTTAGGTTGTTATTGTCATAATCTAATTATGGAGTTAATTGTTATATGTGAATAATAACAACCAAGTTGAACATACATATTGATTGTATAAACTGAGTAGATGTTAGTGTAGTTACATTAAAGAGTTTTGAGTCAAATTGTATAGCCATGAGGGCTATTGAGCTGGAATAGAGTTGGAGTGATTATGTTATCTGTGGATAACAAGAGATGAGTTGCAATCTATATTGAGTATAACAGTAGAGTATGTGATAAATTGGTTGAGTTAAAGAGTATTTGAGTTTAATTGTTACAGGCATGAGAATTGCTATGGTTGAGTATAAGTTGGATGTTAAAAATGAATATATGTGAGAATGTGGTTGAGTTACGAGTAGTACTAAGTGTGGTATTTCTATTGAATTGATGTTATTAAATATTAGCTGGTATTTGTAAAGCTAATATGTTTGCAGATTTCAAAGTTAAGAGAAAGTGGGTATTTGCTAATGAGATTAGCAAACGAGAATGATAAAGACATTTACTGAGAGGGATTATTGGAGTGTAATTGAGATTACTCACTAAGCTTTATAAGCTTACACTTGAGTTGTATGTTGTTTTGCATGTATCTGTAGCTGTGATAGGGAAAGGCATGTGATAAAGAGAGACGGACATGTTTAGAGCTTTGTCCTTTAGTTGAATTAGATTTAATTATAATTCCTGGTTGAAATTGTAAGGGCCTTTTGTGTAAATATTAATGTTGATAACCTCTTGATCCTTGGTTTGAGTACAAGTATGCCCATTTTGATGTATTATTGCTTGAAAATTTTTGGGTGTACTTTGTATGAGAAACCGGGCGTTACATAACTCGACCTAGATGCCTCTATTTATAGTTGCAAAATCGAGCTAATCGCGTCGCGCATTGCTGAAAACCGCGGCGCGCGTTATCCATATCCCCGTTTTTTGCACTTTGAATTTCAACTCATCGCCTGATCTTTTGACTATCCGTGATGCGCGTGCTCCGCTGTTCGCGGTGCGTGTGTCTTTTCGACTGAAATTGGTATTTATCCAAAACTTCTTCATTTTGTACGTCTTTAGTCCCTGTTTTTAACCTTTTTTGCATACAAGCACTAGACACAAAAGTGAGTAATACCACAACTTATATGATATAATTTTACTAAGAGTATGGCATAACAATGACTAAAATACCTGATATTGATAGGCGTTGTCAGACTCCCGATGCGCTTCCAAGATGGACCCAATCCTTCATTTTGTTTCTTCATGAACGACTCATACAGAGTCAACATTTGAAACATATCCCTAAAGGTCTTGTGATCTTCCATCTCTTCATAAATCTGTGTGAACGGTTCATACTCTTTTGGTAGAGAGGCGAGCAAGCAGTTTATGCTCGTCTCATTATTCATGGGGTGACCAATCTGGTATAGTTCTTCTACGCATTCCTCCATCTTGAGGAAATGTTCACCAACCTTTCCTCCCTTCTTCAGCCTGATCCTACTCATTTTATCGTATCCTACGCTTCTCCTGTATAACCGGTTCTTCGAACCTTTCCTTAACCAGTTGTACTATCTCACATGGCCCCAGGGATTCAAAATCCCTATGGATGGCGGGGTCGATGGTCGATAGCATGAGTATACGAACCTCTTTGTCTTCTCTGATCAGGAGGCTATGGTGCTCAATCAACTGTTGAGTGACACCATACTTAGGAAGGAAGGGAAGTGGGAAGTCGATGATGTATTCCTTATCTACGTATCTCATAGTCAATCTCCATTGCTGGATCCAATCAGGTAGTTAAGTCCAGTCAGCTTTTTCATATAAGGTAAGGATTTCCTAAAGCCCTCAGGAATGAGTTTAGAAGGAAGAGAGTTGACACTATCTTCAGACATCTATAAAATCAAATTTTATTAGTTTAACTTTTGTCATTATAAATAATTACCCAATTTTTATTTAAAAAGGCTAGGACCCAAAATTCCCCAACAATGGTGTGAAGAGGGATGTCGTAACCACAACATGATGGTCATTAAGGTAGATATACTATTATCAATTTCAGTCCAATGAAATTCCTAGATCTATGAGATTCATTGACCGGGGTCAATGGCATGTTTAATCTCGGATTATGCTCTTCTGTTTGTGACTGGGATGCCGAGGATCACAAACAAGATGTGAAATAACCATGCAAACTACTTGGTAATCTCAATGTTACCTGTCATCTCGATTGATGTGTCGGTTATCCACACAGCTCCACCAACAATGACAAAGAACACGAGATACCCATCACCACTTCTTTGTGGGTCTCAATTAGTGTGCCAGTTAACCACCCACTCTCCATTAACGACCCACAAAGTGTAATGTGTAACTTCATGGATTAACATACTTTTGACATTTTCCTAAGTAGCTAGAGTTTGGGTTTTAAAGGTTCTAGTACTTTGTCACTAATAGCATTATACTTTTAATGAGATTAGCTTTGTCCCATCAAACCCGTTCTGCTAATGACAGTCCATTGATCATAGGAGTGGTGGGTGAGAGTGGACACCCATTCAACCGCCATTTTATAGGCAGTTTCCTTATACCCCCTTATAGACCTGTTTTCTGAATGAGGCATACTAGCGATTTGACTGACTTAATCTTATACATATAGGTATTAACCATTAATAATAATATGTATAAGGTGTATTTTAAACATTTTAAAATATTTAGGTTTTGTCCTTTTTAAATTTTTGAAATTTAAACCTTTTAAATTAAAATTTAAAAATTAAACCTAAAGTGATTTAATGTATGTCTATTAATTAACCATTAATTATATTAATTAAATCACATAAGGATTAACTAATTAAACAATTTAATTTAATCCTAATCTTGCCCACCAAGTTATCAAAAATAAGGGTTAAGAGTTTCCATTTATTAGATAATCACAATTATCAAAAATAAAGAAACCCTAAGCAGGCTCCTTATTTTCACCAACTAAGGGGTGGAGGCTAGGGTTTCTAAAACCCTAGCCACCATTTCAAAATCCTTGAGGCCAAGGGATTAATTCCATTAAAACCTTTTAACAGTTCAACTATTATAACAGTTCAACAGAAAACAAACCTGGCTCTGATACCACTAATGGGTTTTAAGCAAACTATGAACATAATATCACTTAAGTTCACATGCACCCTAAAAGATCTATGTTTTCATCTATTGAACCTATAACTATGAACAAAATAAGAATCAAAAAATTCATAAAGAAAAACTAACCTTTTTGATCCTTAGATCTCTTGAAAGCAAGCACCACAAGTGTAATGCCTCTAATGGCTCACACCCAAGAACTTGGCAAGAAGAAAGCAAGAGAGAAGGGTGGAGAACCCTTAGAATGGCGTGAATAATGGGGAGGGGAAGCCCCTCTATTTATAGTCCAAAACTGATAAGTCTTATGACAGATAACTGCCATAGTTAAGCTTCTGATATAATAACCCATTTATCATATAAGCTAATTGACTTATCATTACCATAAATAAGAAAAGGCTCCATAAATAAATATATATACATATATATTTACGATATATATATATATATATATATATATATATATATATATATATATATATATATATATATATATATATATATATATATAATATTTACCAATTGCTCAACTATTGAACAATTATAATTCAACCCCTGCATATTTAATTAATCCAATTAATCCCAAAATTAATTCCAAATTAATTTCTGATTAATATTTAATTAAATATCATAATTTCTAATTAATATATTATTCTCATAATATATTAACAAATTATTTATTCATCTTCTGATTAATATATTATCTCCATAATATATCAATCTTTCTCTCTATACGCAATCTTGTCCTCTGCCAGGTTATGAGGGCAACCCAAAAAGACTGTGATGCCATCAATTCAAACACATGTGTTAGTTATAGTTATGGCTTAGACACCTTGATCCAACAATATAATGTTCACATCTACTCCATTTTATACATACAAAAATTGTCCCAATAAGGGTGGAATTCACAATTCCATTCCAACGTCAACATATGCAATAAATTTCCAATTACGTTTATAAATACCAATAACTTGTATGATTATAATATTACATTCTCATGGTAGATTTGATATAATCCATTTTATCATAACACATGAATTCCAAGAAAAGTCTTTCAAGTACTCTTTTATGATTACATTCCAACCTAATAAAATCATAAAAATCAATCTCACTTCTCCTTTTCGTGTCGTCTTTGAAAAATTATAAAGACTTTATATTCAAAATCAGAATACACAATTCCTTTTCCATTTTACCAAGTCTTGTCCCGATAAGCACATAGATATCAATTATATTCCTTCCCTTTAATCAAACAAATGCTCATAAATTTCCAAATCTCAAAAATCGAATATATATCTTGTAACATCCGTGTTTTGGGCCTAGGAGTTTTGGGCCTAAACCGACGAAATAAAATTTATTTTGTAAATAGGGAAAACAAATAAATAAATAAATTTATTAGTTTGTTATATTTTATATCGAGAATAAATGAGTTAAATATAGTTTTAAAATCTGATTGTAAACCAAATATGAGAAATTTTGTCATAAGGACTAAAAGTGTCATTTTTGCCAAACTTACCCTAAGTGGATTTGACTAGTCAAGATTTAGAAAGATTAGCAAATATTATAAAGGAATGGATCTAGAAACTTAGTGTGAGTTAAATAATCCCTTAAGCTAATATTAATGACCAAATTGTGAAGAATTTTAGTATAAGGGACCATTTGTGTCAATTTTGGAATCTAAGAGTTAATGTTGACCTAGACAATGACTCAAGTGAATTAAATATTTATATTAGGGGCATAAGTGTGAATTTAGATACTTCTAGTTAGAAGACTTGACTTTATGGGTGTTGGGTGAAGTAAGACCAAACTTCAGGGACCCTTCTTGCCAAATCTTAAAGTATGTGAGGTTTTGATGGGGGTTCTTCCCCATTTCAGCAAAATCACGATTTGGAGAGAATGAAAGGGTGAGAGTGGCGATTTTTCTAGGGTTCTTGAGGATTTGATGCTAGGGATGGAAGATGATTCAAGCTCTTCAAGTTCCTAGCCAATCTAAGGTATAAAACCTTCATCTTCTAGCTTTGAATTCGAGTTAAGATTTGGGGTTTTGACCCAATTCGAGAGTTGTGGTGGGATGAGGTTATTCCTATGATTCCCCAATGTTTATTTGATGTTTCTAAGTCATTGGAGTCTACATTCAATCCATGGATGATCTAGAACCAATTGTTAGATTCAAATGGGTGTTATGAACCCTAGAAATTGGGGATTTGGTGAATTGTTGAGGAATATAGAAATTGATGGATATTTATGGTAGTTTTGGATGAGGGGATTCATTTTTAATGATTCCCTAAGGATTCCAACCCTTGATTTGTAACATTAAACCTTGAATCACTAGAATATGGGAATTGGGTTTTAAAATGGGTTTTATTTATGTATTTGATGAATAGATCTTTTGTTTAAATGGATGACTGGGTTTATTGCATCAAATTGGATGTAATAGTGGAGTAAGAATCATTTCCTAAGGATTCCATGGAATGGAAGAAGGAATCTCCACTTATAATCATCTATTGATGAATTGGAATTGGGTATTCCATAGGTTTTAAGCATTTGGACCAATGATTGGAATTGGGAATTCCATGAGGCTATCTTCATAAGAGTTATGTGGGAATGATTTCCTTAAGGGATGACCTTGGTTAAGAACTTAATAGGGTACTTAATGGTGCTTAGAGTAATGATTGACTTGAGCCATAGTTTATTATCCACTTGTTATGAGATAAGAACTTAAATTGTGATTTCCATTGGTTTAAGTCATGAACACTTGGATTGGGAGTTGAATGCTTGTAAATGAGTTATTAAATGTGTATTTTCATGTATAATTGGTCTTGGGTTGATTTGGAGCTTTAATTGGGTCAAAAGGGGGTTAAAATGACCAAAAACCAAGTTACTGCACAGCGTACACGACCCGTGTGCTGATACACGACCCGTGTAGGGTCTCTGGGGCTTCGGATCAGTTTTTCCCTGGGTCCTACACGACCCGTGTAGGGCTACACGACCCGTGTAGCCTGGGTTGGCCAGAAATGTCAGTTTTTGGGTTTTGAGCTTTATGGTTTGGGCTTCGGGTCCTTGTTTTAATGCCAATCTTTGGGGACGTTTTAACTAAGATTTTCCTTATATTAGAGGGTCAAGGACTTCATTTTAGATGATGGATGATTGTTCCTTCTTAGTTCAAATAAATATTTATAGTGCGACCTTTAGATGAATCGAGTATGATATCTTCCGTTCTTGTATTGTAGGAAGAAGATATGTTGTAGTGACTTGGAGGTGAGATTAAGGACTTGAGATAACACTCAACTAAGATGATTTGATGGATGAGATGATGTCTAGGAGCGCCTCCAAATGCATCAAACCGTGTGTGGAGTTAGTGTTGACTCGTCAGTTGACCTTGGGTGAGTTTACCGGGAGTACACATCCCAACTAATATCTTTTGTGTGTGTTATCAAATACTTTTCATGCATAATATTATGTGCAATGTGTTATATGATTACTACTTGTGCATTGCATGAAAATGTGTTTCTAAAGATGTTTTCAAATGAAGATTATGATGATGTTTTGAAAGATGTTTTGAGCATTCTATTTGTGCATCACATTGCATATAGGATGGGATTGACTGAGTGAACCTTATGACGAAGATGAAATGATTGTCCCGGATTTAGGGAAATCATGATTGTCCCGGATTTAGGGAAATCAAGGGCAAAATGCCCAAAATGAGATGTTTGTCCCGGATTTAGGGAAAACCGTTCCCGACAATAGGGAACCGCATGAGGGAGTTGCTAACCCTCATGGGGCTAGTGTGATGGCCACTAGTCCTAGTTTTGCCTATACGGGGATCGGGTGGCATGCTTCGTACGTGTCATTCGTGAACTTAGGTAGGTGCCATTGAGGTGAGTTGGACTTTTATGAGATGGACGTGGGTTTGGGATAGTTGCATCATGCATTGCATTTGCATATCATAACTATCTATTTTGAGTAAACCTTTATGATGTCTTAAACAACTTTTGAAGTGTGATTAAAATCTATTTTTGGGGGTTTGTCCCGAGTGTGGTAGTTCACTGCCTACTCGAAATGGGTCAACCTCGGGTAAACTCACTAGGCATTTCAATTGCCTAACTTATTTTGATGTGTACTCAGGTTGAGAAGTTTATATGACTTTAGAAGAGCTGGACGTTTAGAAGGCCATGGTTTGTGTGGTTTCATTTAAGCGGTGTAATGGTAGTTAAATTGTTACAACCTCGCTACTTTATAAACAAAAATGCTTTATCTAAAATGGGACCAAATGGTGTTTTTCCGCAACTTAAACCTAAATTATTACTCATTAAACCCCATGTGTTTTAAAATGGTTTGAAAGAAAATGACTTATTTGTAGATGATGAAAATGAAGTTTTACTAAAGGATGATTTTTGAAATAATTATGACAAATCATGGGTTAAAATGATGTTTTTATGAAAAGCCTTAAGCGAGGGTGTTTCAATTTGGTATCAGAGCATGAGTTTAAGTGAACTAGGTACTAGGAGTAGTGCTTAGACTTAAACTATGATGCTTTTAAGGATGTTTGAACTCTTAGCTAGTTGGCCTTTAGAACTTAGTGGTAAATGATTGCTTGTGATTAGGTTCTAACCATTTAATTAGTAAACTCGGGCCGGCATGAGGAATATTTTGGGCAAACGGGATTCATGCATGAGGATTCTTATGTGGAGATGAAGTGCAACCTTAAGTGATTATGAGTACTTGGCAACATGAGGAGCAACTTCATGTGAGTGGCAACTTCTAATGATGATATAGGACGAATAAAGGGACAACTTATATTGGATGAAGCTCGAAGAGTAGTGAGATTTGCAAAGTGGTGAACCTTGAGGGTCGATTAAGGGATGAAGGGGTGTGAGAAGACTAGTGGAATTGTAGTGTCAACCTTGGGCAAGCAAGGAGCATGACGAGCATTGTGTTAGTGAAGTGGATGGTAGGTGAAGACTTGGAGCTATTGAAGAAATTCTTTGTCGTGACCCTTAAACCTTTCTTCCTTACCTTTACCTTCTTTTGAGACCCATCCGACATCTTTTGGTGTTCAAGTTGGTGACTTTGCCTTAGCTCTAGAAGACTAAGTGTATGTAAGAGTAGCATGGTTTGCGCCTTAATGCCTGAACTAGAGAAACCTTAATGTAAGACCCAGGAAGGACTTAGATCATTAGGTTCTTTGGTAGTTAGCAATGGCTTAGTGACCAATGGAACCTTATAGGAATAATGATTTTCTAATTCATGTTAGGGTGAAGAGACATAGATGCATGATAAGATTAGAGGCCATAGGATCAAACCATTAACCACCTTGGGATGTGTGAAGTAGTGGATAACTTACCATAATAAGAACTTAAGAATGACGAAAGGCCAATTCTTTCAAAAGTATTGTTAAAAAAGAATTTGAGAAAAATTTTGTAGACAATTTTGAATGAGTATATCTTACAAAATGCAAGACTTTTATAGAAATAACTGACAAAGGGGCCATCATGAATCGATAGGAATACCCGGGATTGATGATCTCTTTGGAATTTTATTTGTATTTTAATGGAACCACATTTCAAAATTAGATTTAGAAATTTATTGTTCTACATAAGGGATGCGAAACTTGAAGGATGCTTTTTCATGAAGTCAATTAAATTTTCAAAGAACGGTCCTTTCTAAACACTAACCACAAAGCGGAATGTTTAAGTTTTTGCAAGGACACCGAGTCGAAATTGGAAAGATTTTAAATTTAACATTTCATATTTAAGAGGAACGTGAAATAAATTTTGGATAAACAATTCTCGGAAGTAACGGGATTTTACAAAAATGAGATTTAAGGTACTTCGAGTTATAATATTTTAAAACTAAAAATATGAGTAACTTTGGAGATTTTGGAAAAATTAATACATTATTTCTTATTATTGATTCCGGGGACGGAATCCTTTTAAGGGGTGGATAATTGTAACATCCGTGTTTTGGGCCTAGGAGTTTTGGGCCTAAACCGACGAAATAAAATTTATTTTGTAAATAGGGAAAACAAATAAATAAATAAATTTATTAGTTTGTTATATTTTATATCGAGAATAAATGAGTTAAATATAGTTTTAAAATCTGATTGTAAACCAAATATGAGAAATTTTGTCATAAGGACTAAAAGTGTCATTTTTGCCAAACTTACCCTAAGTGGATTTGACTAGTCAAGATTTAGAAAGATTAGCAAATATTATAAAGGAATGGATCTAGAAACTTAGTGTGAGTTAAATAATCCCTTAAGCTAATATTAATGACCAAATTGTGAAGAATTTTAGTATAAGGGACCATTTGTGTCAATTTTGGAATCTAAGAGTTAATGTTGACCTAGACAATGACTCAAGTGAATTAAATATTTATATTAGGGGCATAAGTGTGAATTTAGATACTTCTAGTTAGAAGACTTGACTTTATGGGTGTTGGGTGAAGTAAGACCAAACTTCAGGGACCCTTCTTGCCAAATCTTAAAGTATGTGAGGTTTTGATGGGGGTTCTTCCCCATTTCAGCAAAATCACGATTTGGAGAGAATGAGAGGGTGAGAGTGGCGATTTTTCTAGGGTTCTTGAGGATTTGATGCTAGAGATGGAAGATGATTCAAGCTCTTCAAGTTCCTAGCCAATCTAAGGTATAAAACCTTCATCTTCTAGCTTTGAATTCGAGTTAAGGTTTGGGGTTTTGACCCAATTCGAGAGTTGTGGTGGGATGAGGTTATTCCTATGATTCCCTAATGTTTATTTGATGTTTCTAAGTCATTGGAGTCTACATTCAATCCATGGATGATCTAGAACCAATTGTTAGATTCAAATGGGTGTTATGAACCCTAGAAATTGGGGATTTGGTGAATTATTGAGGAATATAGAAATTGATGGATGTTTATGGTAGTTTTGGATGAGGGGATTCATTTTTAATGATTCCCTAAGGATTCCAACCCTTGATTTGTAACATTAAACCTTGAATCACTAGAATATGGGAATTGGGTTTTAAAATGGGTTTTATTTATGTATTTGATGAATAGATCTTTTGTTTAAATGGATGACTGGGTTTATTGCATCAAATTGGATGTAATAGTGGAGTAAGAATCATTTCCTAAGGATTCCATGGAATGGAAGAAGGAATCTCCACTTATAATCATCTATTGATGAATTGGAATTGGGTATTCCATGGGTTTTAAGCATTTGGACCAATGATTGGAATTGGGAATTCCATGAGGCTATCTTCATAAGAGTTATGTGGGAATGATTTCCTTAAGGGATGACCTTGGTTAAGAACTTAATAGGGTACTTAATGGTGCTTAGAGTAATGATTGACTTGAGCCATAGTTTATTATCCACTTGTTATGAGATAAGAACTTAAATTGTGATTTCCATTGGTTTAAGTCATGAACACTTGGATTGGGAGTTGAATGCTTGTAAATGAGTTATTAAATGTGTATTTTCATGTATAATTGGTCTTGGGTTGATTTGGAGCTTTAATTGGGTCAAAAGGGGGTTAAAATGACCAAAAACCAAGTTACTGCACAGCGTACACGACCCGTGTGCTGATACACGACCCGTGTAGGGTCTCTGGGGCTTCAGATCAGTTTTTCCCTGGGTCCTACACAACCCGTGTAGGGCTACACGACCCGTGTAGCCTGGGTTGGCCAGAAATGTCAGTTTTTAGGTTTTGAGCTTTATGGTTTGGGCTTCGGGTCCTTGTTTTAATGCCAATCTTTGGGGACGTTTTAACTAAGATTTTCCTTATATTAGAGGGTCAAGGACTTCATTTTAGATGATGGATGATTGTTCCTTTTTAGTTCAAATAAATATTTATAGTGCGACCTTCAGATGAATCGAGTATGATATCTTCCGTTCTTGTATTGTAGGAAGGAGATATGTTGTAGTGACTTGGAGGTGAGATTAAGGACTTGAGCTAACACTCAACTAAGATGATTTGATGGATGAGATGATGTCTAGGAGCGCCTCCAAATGCATCAAACCGTGTGTGGAGTTAGTGTTGGCTCGTCAGTTGACCTTGGGTGAGTTTACCGGGAGTACACATCCCAACTAATATCTTTTGTGTGTGTTATCAAATACTTTTCATGCATAATATTATGTGCAATGTGTTATATGATTACTACTTGTGCATTGCATGAAAATGTGTTTCTAAAGATGTTTTCAAATGAAGATTATGATGATGTTTTGAAAGATGTTTTGAGCATTCTATTTGTGCATCACATTGCATATAGGATGGGATTGACCGAGTGAACCTTATGACGAAGATGAAATGATTGTCCCGGATTTAGGGAAATCATGATTGTCCCGGATTTAGGGAAATCAAGGGCAAAATGCCCAAAATGAGATGTTTGTCCCGGATTTAGGGAAAACCGTTCCCGACAATAGGGAACCGTATGAGGGAGTTGCCAACCCTCATGGGGCTAGTGTGATGGCCACTAGTCCTAGTTTTGCCTATACGGGGATCGGGTGGCATGCTTTGTGCGTGTCATTCGTGAACTTAGGTAGGTGCCATTGAGGTGAGTTGGACTTTTATGAGATGGACGTGGGTTTGGGATAGTTGCATCATGCATTGCATTTGCATATCATAACTATCTATTTTGAGTAAACCTTTATGATGTCTTAAACAACTTTTGAAGTGTGATTAAAATCTATTTTTGGGGGTTTGTCCCGAGTGTGGTAGTTCACTGCCTACTCGAAATGGGTCAACCTCGGGTAAACTCACTAGGCATTTCAATTGCCTAACTTATTTTGATGTGTACTCAGGTTGAGAAGTTTAGATGACTTTAGAAGAGCTGGACGTTTAGAAGGCCACGGTTTGTATGGTTTCATTTAAGCGGTGTAATGGTAGTTAAATTGTTACAACCTCGCTACTTTATAAACAAAAATGCTTTATCTAAAATGGGACCAAATGGTGTTTTTCCGCAACTTAAACCTAAATTATTACTCATTAAACCCCATGTGTTTTAAAATGGTTTGAAAGAAAATGACTTATTTGTAGATGATGAAAATGAAGTTTTACTAAAGGATGATTTTTGAAATAATTATGATAAATCATGGGTTAAAATGATGTTTTTATGAAAAGTCTTAAGCGAGGGTGTTTCATATCTAGTTCTTAGAAACTTTTTAACTTATTGCAACACATATGGCATGAATCATAATCCAATTATCAACAATATTCAAGAACTAATCTTAAACCCAACATGAACTATTTCTTGTCTTTCTTGATTTCTTGATGTTGTTATAAATCATGTACAAAATCATCAAGCCAAACAATGAAAACCTTACAGTCATATATGTTTTCTTGAATCCATAAGTCGTTAGAAACCACAAACCACTTCAGTTTCAACATGCATGTAAGTGTTCATTCAAATCTGTCATATACTTGGTAAACAATTTCACCATCATCATACTTTCTGAGAAATCCATCATGTAACAAGAGTTTTCAGTTCTCAATAAAGCTAGGGCTTCAAGAAATCACTCCTTACCTCTTAACTTTATGTCCAACATTCTGAAATCAAGATGTTCTTGCCCCTTTCTAGAAGAAATCAAACTTAAATGAGCCATCCCCCACTTCTGTCGGACCTCCGGCCGCTGAACAGCACCGCCGGCGGTGGTTTCGTCGTCAGTTTTCCTTCCCCAACGCGATGGCGGTGCCCATCGCTGGTATACTTTGTCCTTCTGTCCCAATTTCCATCTTTCCTACGGCTGGAATCCATGAACACGTGCACTCACACGCTAGGCCCCCGCCATCACCGTTCCCTTGCCGTCGTCGACCGCCTGGAGCTTCACCACGTCGACAACAGCACATCAGACGCTGATCTCTGGCCATCGCTGCTCTCTCTCTCTCTCTCCGTTTCACTCAATCTATTTCAGGAGTTCACACACAAGTGTTTGTGCATGTTCATGCCTTTTCCCGATCTCAATTTTCCCTATCTCTTTTCTTTCGATTTCTTGATCTGAAGCTATAGATGCGTGTTTTACCAATATTGGGTTTGTATCCCAAAAATAAAGCACGCCCACAGTTGAAAGAAGGAAAGAAGAAATGCGCATCAGGTTTCAGATCCTGGTTTTGACTGGTCAATTGTGGAAGTGACCAAAATGCCCCCATGCTTCCATGCCTTAGCTAAATTTCCCATATTTTACCTTCTTTTTGCTTATTTTTACTTAGCCGCAACTCACATATATGATGTCCGAATTTTGAAACGTTATACCTTTAGAAAGTTAGGAATGCGCTTTACAACTTTCTCCTACTGACTTAAGTCCAATTCTTTATGGAATTGTCGTTATAGGCCCTTGAACATGACCATTTGACCATTTTTGTCACTTTTGGGCCATTTTGAAACCTGCATAACTTTTTCGTTATAAGTCCAAATGGCCCGAATCTTTTTCCTATATTTTTCTTATCTCGAATATTACTAAAGTCTCCTTGAGGAATTTTTCTCAATTCCTTTTCAATTTTAAGATATTAATTTTTAAAGATTGTTCAACAAAGTTTTCACTTTCGGTCCTTTATTCCTCTTTTTGATCTCGGGTCGCTAAAACCAAATTCTAATTGAGGTATCATCTCATCATAATAAATGGTTTTAACCATCTTTTTCCATATTTTCACCTTATTTTACAATTCTGTCCTTCTATAATACGTTTAATTTATTCAAGTATCAAGTTCCGTACATCGGATACTTGTAACAAACTCTTACCTTTTATATATCTAATTTTGGTTGTCACATGGGTTTTGACGGGATGTGGCAAAATTCGAAAAACCAAGCTACAGGGAAGGAGATAAAAGACGACTGAACAGTGAAGATGACTCAATTCTCAGTTCGAAATCGGTCCATTCCTGAACGATGTTGAAGACGGTTGTGAAAGAGCTTGAAGACAGAAGATGAATGTATATATTCTAACAGGTTGCTTGAAGACAGAAGACGACTGTATCTATTCTACCTTACTTAGCAAATCGATGTTCTTTTCGAATTGCCGTTGTTCGATTTTCACGGGTGTTACTCGATTAAGACGACGATGAAAATAACGATCTCATGTATGTCCAGTTTCAAGTTTTATTCCATGTTTACGAAGAAGGGGTTCGGGGATAGCATGTAACCCTACCACGTATTTAAATCCAGGTTGGCAAAAAAAAAAGTATGTATGTATATATATATATATATATATATATATATATATATATATATATATATATATATATATATATATATATATATATATATATATATATATATATATATATATATATATATATATATATATATATGGTAAAGTTCAATTGAGAACCTAAAAAAGCCTAGGAACCTAAGAACCCATTTTATGAACTTTTTTTCTACACAATATTTTTCAAAAAAAAATATACCAAAAAAACCCTTATTGTGCGACTAGAAGATTTAAAAAAAATTTCAAAAAAAATCATTTTTTTATTTCTTTTTCATATGCACATTTATATGCATATACATATAAATATGCATATGAAAAAAAAAATGTTTTTTTTTGAAAATTTTTGTTTAAATCTCTTAGTCGGTCCTATTCCGTCATTTTTTAAAAAAAATTGAAAAAAAAGTTTATATATATGCATATGCATATACATATGCATATACCGTGAATTTTATATAAATATGCATATAAAAAATAAAATATGCATTTTTTTGAATTTTTTTTTTTTGAAAATCTCTTAATCGCATATATTAAAAAAATTGGGTGCTATTTTTTTTGAAAAATATTGTGTAGAAAAAAAGTTCCTAGGTTCTTAGGGTTTTTTAGGTTCTCTCATGATCTCGACCCTATATATATATATATATATATATATATATATATATATATATATATATATATATATATATATATATATATATATATATATATATATATATATATATATATATATATATATATATATATATATATATATATAAAAGTCTTAATGTAAACCTACAAATTGGTTTAAAGTGAAAGGTAAACAAAAATTGATAGGGTTTTTTAAACATAAACTTATTTGAAGGGTTTTTTTTTTAATATGACCTAATAAATAGAAGCATTTTTCTGCATTTTCCCCAACAATAAATGCTATAAGTCTAACATAATACGACAAAAGATATGAATCAAAACGGTGCCGAATGCTTGATTAATCAAGTTTGAGTACAAGAATAGTACTCCTAATTACAAAACTTAACCAGCAACTTGAATAAGCGCAAAATCTACTCAAACCCTAATCTGTATTTTCGTCACCCCTAATAACACTATTAAAAACGTCATTATATAGTATACAAACATAAAATACATGGACTCAAAACCCTAGCCCATAATGACATAACTCACTGAACGGCTCGTGGACTTTGGCATATTGGACATTTTCGGAATCTGCACTACGTAATATCTATCATATAGATAAAATAAATGTCGCGTCATCAGTTTCGATATTTTAAACCCAACAATCTCCCCTAAATGTCGGAACTGATAAATGAACACGTTTTCAACCAAAATATTTCTCCTCCTAAATTGTAAGAATCATCCGTGATCTTCAAAATTTTCTCATATTTGGAATTAATCAACTAAATTAAACTTCGGATTGAATCTTTTTAAAGCCCATCTTCGGTGAATCAAAGATCGAACTCGGGTTTGATAAAGAATGTTAAAGCACAATTATCAATTCCCGTCTTTATTAGTTAAAAGAGTAAATTACAATTTTGGTCCATGTGGTTTGCATGAAATTTCACTTTTGGTCATCGTTTCATTTTTTCACGCTGATGGTCCCTGAACTACACTTTTGCTTACACTATTGGTCCCTTGGCCAGGTAAAATGACTAATATACCCTTTCTATATTCTTTTTCCTTTTCTTTTAATTTATTAATTAATAAGTTAATTAAAATTAAAGAAAAAATAAACAAAAACCCACTTTCTTCTTTTCCGGCAATAGCGAATCGAGGAGGAAGAAGATGATGATTTCACGAAGAAATTAGCAAGAGTGACTTTGGATCCCTCTTTCTTCTTCTTCTCAAAATTGTTGGATTAGGTGTCTAAGCCATGACTAATAATTAGTATTTACCTAATTAACAGTAGCATAGTCCATTTGGGTTGCCCTCATGGCCGGAGGTTTGTTGGAAAGTTAAGTATAGAGAAAGGCTTGATTTATTATGTGACTAATAAATCAACATATTGTTTGTTAATATATTATGAAGATAATATCTTAATTAGAAATAATATTATTTGATTAATAATTAATCAGAAATTAATTGGATTAATTTCTGTGGCATTAATTAGATTAATCAGGAGGTCAGGGATTAAAGTCGTACAAATTCAATAGTTGAATTGCGGCGCGCGGCGCGCAAATGACTTGGTCGCGGCGCGCGTACAGGTAATCCGGAAAATGGGCTGTGGCTAGGGTTTCTAGCTTTGCCACTTGGTTCCCTATAAATAGAGAACCCTAGGCCTCACTATCAGTTGCTCATTCTATTATTTTCTCTCTGGAATTTCGATCCATAAACCTCTCGGCTTGGGTGTGACTTTCATTTGAGGCAGGATAATTTTGCTGCTCAGCTTCCATGAAATTAAGGTTGGTTTTTCTGTTTTAATCTTTAATTTTCTTATGGCCTCTAGTTTTGTTATATGTTCAATTAGAAGAAAACATAGGTCTTCATAGGTTGCATGTGAACTTAGGTTATTTAGTTCATGGTTTGCAGAAAACCTTTCAGTGGTATCAGAGCCTGTCTTGTTTTCTTGTTGAATTGATATAACTGTTTTAGGGTTTAAAGCTTATAAACCCTAATATATATGTGGATCGATTTCTAGGATTAGGGTTTTGGAAACCCTAATCCCCCCCTTGCTAATTTCGAAAATTGCTATTAGGGTTTTAGGTGGTTTTCTATTTTTGGTAACTTTATTTGTTAATTAAATGGATAACCTTAAACCCCATTATTTGAATTCGAAATCTAGGGGGTTTAGGATAGGTTTTAATTAATTTGATTAATTTGGATAAAACAATCTACATTTGAATTAATTTAATTAATTGTTAATTAAAAGATAATTCAAAAGGGATTTAATTAATTTTAAAATTGCGAAATTAATGGAATAAATCCAGAAAAATATTTTTAAAATGTTTAAAATATTTAGATTTAATTAATTTAATTAATTGATAATTGAAATTGATTAAATCGAATTTAAGGTTTAATTTAATTCAAAATTTAATTGTTAAATTTGGTAAAATTAAAAGATAAACCTTGAATATTTTAAATGTTTTTAAAATACATCTTATATATGTTATTAATTGTTAATACTATATGTATAAGATAAAATTGGTCAGTCAATTCAATAGTAGGCCTCATTCACGAAGCTGGTCTATAAAGTGGGTATAAGGAGGCTGCCTATAAAATGGCGGTCTAATGGGTGAACATTCTTGCCCACCGCTCGCCTAATCAGTGGAGGGTCGTTAGCCGAACAGTTTTGATAGGAACACTTAATCATTAAAAGTATAATGATCAAAGTACTAGAACCTTTACACAAAATCCCAATCTAGTTACTTTAGAAAAATGTGAATTTGATGCTACCCCATGAAATTGCACATTGCACTTTATGAAACGTTGGTGGAGCGTGTGTGGTTTACCGGCACACCAATGGGAGTTCATAAAGAGTGGCAATGGGTGTCTCGGGTGTTATCATTGTTGATGGAGCGTGTGTGGTTAACCGGCACATCAATTTGAGATGATAATGGACCCCGAGAGTACCAAGCTAATTTGCATGGTTATTCACACCCGGTTTGTGATCCTCGGCATCCCAGTCACAAACGGTGGGGCATATCCGAGATTAAACATGCTATTGAACAGTTCAATAAATCTCAAAAGAAACTAGGAATTCCATTTATAATAAAATTATTTTTCCGCGGTGGAATTGGCTGAATCGTCATTCGCCTACCTTTATAAAATTTGCTTATAGATTACGGCATCCCTCTTCTATGTTGCAAATTATTATAGTTGGATCCTAGCCTTATTTTATATTGGGTTTTTATAAGGACCGACAAGTATCTAATTAAACTTACCTTCTTTTATAGATGTCTTCTGCTGATCAATCCGCTCCCCACTCAAACTCCAGTGTTCCCTCTATCCTCTCACTGTGTTCCAAGGTTCAATTGAACGGGATAAACTACAATGACTGGATTAGAAATATCAAGATGGCTCTGAGGTACGAGAACAAGGAGTATGTCCTCGAGACCGAGCTTGTCGATATTGACCCTGAAATTGCTACTCCCGAGGAGATTGCCTCGTACCAAAAACATTCTGATGATGCGACCAAAGTGGCCTGCATCATGATCGCCACAATGAACCCCGAATTGCATAGGATATACGAAGACTACTGGCCCTTTGAGATGCACAAGAAGCTTGCGGAAAAGTTCCGCAAGCAAGAGCGCATCGAAAGGTGCGAGGTGGTCAAGGACTTCACGAACAGCAAACCTAAAGATGGAGAGTCCATATGCACTCATGTGCAAAGAATGCAAGGTTACGTGGAGCGGCTTAGAAAGCTTGCGATGCCTGTACCGGAGGAGTTGGCCGTTGACATAGTGCTTAACTCCTTACCGAGTTCTTATGACCAATTCAGGCTGGCTTATCATTTGAACAACAATCAGGCTAATATGACTGAGTTGCATCGTATGCTTCGAGTTGCTGAGGACGGGATGAAGGGTAAAAGTGTACCCTCGGTTAATCAGCCCGTCCTAGCTATTGGAAGTGTCAAAGGAAAGAAGATGAAGGGCCCTCCTAAACAAAATTGGAGGGAAAAGGTTCAGGTCGGGTCATCCAGTAATGGCTCGAGAACCAAGACTTCCCACATTCCTTATGTGGCTAACCCCGATGAAGCCAACTGTTTCTACTGCAAAGAGAAGGGCCATTGGAAGAGAAGCTGCCCCAAATACTTGCAGGATGTCAAGGATGGGAAAGTAAAGCCATCGACAGCAGGTATATACACTATCTCTAAAACCTCACCATCTTCTAATTCTTGGGTCCTTGATACAGGATGTGGTTTTCACATTTGTTCTGATCTGCAGGGCCTAAAGAAAAGCAGGGAGGTGGAGCACGGTAGACTGAACTTGATCATGGGCAATAGGAGATCGTCCCCTGTTACCAAGATCGGCGTTTACAGTTTAGTGCTTAGTAGTGATGTTAGTATAGAGTTATTTAATTGTTGCTATTCGCCAGAAATGGCAAGAAACATTATTTCATTTCACGCATTGTTCAGACAAGGATTTCAATTTTCTTTTGATAATAAAATTGGTTCGATTTTTGTTTTCAAAAATGGTATTTTGATTTTTACTGCTTATCCTTGTGATGGTGTGTATGAAACTGTTGAATGTGTTGACAATTTAGGACATAGTGTAAATTATATTGATTCTACTAGTGGTGTAGAAAAGGCATGTCTGTGGCATAGTCGGCTCGGGCACATCAGCAAGAAACGCATCGTCCAACTCCAAAAGGATGGAGTGTTGGAATCATTCGACATCAGGTCGGATGATGTATGCGAATCTTGTCTGTTGGGCAAGATGACTAAATCACCTTTCAAAGGGTCTTTTGAAAGAGGTGAGGGTCTGCTGGACATCATTCACACAGATGTGTGTGGTCCATTCAGATCAACCACAAAGGATGGCATGCGGTTCTACGTGACCTTTACCGACGATTTTAGTAGATACGGTTATATCTACTTGATCAAGCACAAGTCGGACACCTTTGAAAAGTTCAAAGAGTTTAAGAACGAGGTAGAGAATCAATTAGGCAAGAAGATAAAGATGCTCAGGTCCGACAGAGGCGGAGAGTATCTAAGTATCGAGTTCCTAGACTATCTAAAGGAATGCAGAATAGTTTCGCAGTTGACACCTCCCAGGACACCACAGTTGAACGGTGTTGCGGAGAGGCGTAACCGAACCCTGTTGGACATGGTTCATTCCATGATGAGTCGAGCTTCACTTCCCATTCACTTCTGGGGGTATGCCTTAGAGACTGCCGCCCATATCCTCTATCTTGTCCCAACTAAGAAGGTTGCTAAAACACCCCATGAGATGTGGACGGGGAAAGTTCCCTCATTAGCACACATCAAGGTCTGGGGTTGTGAGGCTTTCGTTAGAGGAGAGACTCAAGACAAACTCGCAGAAAGAAGCGAAAGGTGTTTCTTCCTTGGTTATCCTAAACACTCCTTTGGATATCTATTCTACAGACCGAGCGAGGACGTGGTCTTTGTAGCTAGACGAGCGGTCTTTCGAGAGAGAGAGCTCATATTCAAAGAGGACAGTGAGAGTACCATTAATCTGGAAGAAATTCAAGAGTCATCAGATGACGCAACCTTAGGAGAAACTAGCAACCAACATGAGGAAGAAGTTCCTGTTGGTCCGACAGATGTATCCTTACCTCTTAGGCGTTCTGGTAGGGTTAGCATGCCACCCGAGTTTTATGGTTTCCATATAACTTCGGATGGGGACATGTTTGTCAGTGATAGGACACTGATAAATTTGGATGAACCAGCTAACTACCAGGAAGCAGTGGCGGGCCCTGAGTCTGCCAAGTGGAAAGAGGCCATGGATAGCGAGATCAAGTCCATGTATGACAATCAAGTTTGGAACTTGGTTGACAGCGTACCGGGTCGAAAGACAGTCGGGTGCAAATGGATCTTCAAGAAGAAGACCGACATGGACGGAAAAGTACACACTTTCAAGGCAAGACTGGTTGCGAAGGGCTTTACTCATACCCCAGGGGTTGACTATGACGAGACCTTCTCACCAGTAGCCAAGATAAAGTCTATTAGGATTATGCTGGCCATAGCTGCATTTCATGACTATGAAATTTGGCAGATGTACATCAAAACCGCCTTCCTTAATGGAAAGTTGACTGAGGATGTCTACATGAATCAGCCAGAGGGTTTTGTCTATGCAAAGTGTCCTAATAAGGTGTGTAAGCTTGAGAGATCAATCTACGGATTGAAGCAAGCTTCTCGCAGCTGGAATCTTTGTTTCCATGAGAAAGTGAAAGAGTTTGGTTTCTCTAGGAGCGAGGATGAGTCCTGCGTATATGTCAAGGCTAGTGGGAGTATAGTCACCTTTCTGGTGCTGTATGTCGATGACATACTGCTCATGGGAAACGATATTCCAACCTTGCAAGATGTCAAGGCTTGGCTTGGGAAATGCTTCGCCATGAAGGACCTAGGAGAGGCTGCCTATATTCTCGGGATAAGAATATTGAGAGATAGGAAGAAGAGACTAATTGGACTTAGTCAGGGTACATACTTGGAAAAGGTACTGAAAAGGTTTAGTATGGAAAATTCCAAGAAGGGAGAGCTACCTATCCAAAGTAATGCAAAATTGAGTAAGACTCAAAGTCCGAGTATAGACGAAGAAATAGCTGAAATGAGTCGAGTACCTTACGCTTCGGCTGTAGGATCGATCATGTACGCTATGACGTGTACACGCCCTGACGTAGCCTTTGCTTTAAGCATGGTCAGTCGGTACCAGGGTAACCCTGGAAGGGCTCATTGGATAGCTGTAAAGAATATACTCAAGTATCTGCGAAGGACAAAGGACATGGTGTTGGTCCTTGGAGGCAGTGATACATTGAGAGTTGAAGGATATACGGATGCCAGTTTTCAGACGGATAGAGACAGTGGTCGGTCTCAGTCTGGCTGGGTATTCCTTCTGAACGGAGGAGCAGTAACTTGGAAAAGTTCCAAGCAAGATACGGTGGCTGATTCTACTTGTGAATCAGAGTATATAGCAGCAAGTGAAGCATCAAAGGAAGCGGCTTGGCTGAAGAACTTCATCGGTGACCTTGGAGTAGTCCCGAGTATTCAGGAGCCCATGGAACTGTTCTGCGATAACGAAGGTGCGGTCGCCATGACAAAGGAACCGCGAGACCATGGAAAGTCCAGGTATATCGACAGAAAGTACCACTACATAAGGCATAAGGTAGAAGAAGGTCACCTCGTGGTAAAGAGGGTATCATCGGAAGATAATCCTGCAGATCTCTTGACAAAGGCTCTGAGTAGGATTAAGCATAATCAGCATGCTAGGAGCATTGGATTAAGAGATGATATAAAGTTTATGTAAATTAGATAGGTTTCGAAACTTGTAACAATGTATTGTATTTGACTCTTGTGATTTAATAATAGAGATTTATTAATGAGTAATGGTTTACTACTTTTGTCAATACTTTATCATTGTGTTTTATTTTGCATGTTTTACTTCCTGAATAATTGGATTATTCAAATATCCACAGTCGATTACACTTTTGGGAGTAAGTGTGAAGTAAGACTGTCATGAATTGGTAATAGATTGTCTAAGGAGTTAGACATTGCAATTGGATTGCTGCACCATTCGTGAGTACTTGGAAATGGAGATTTGAGTATTGGATAAACCTGCGCTCAATGGATTGCTTCATGGATTTCATCACGATCAATATTGAGACGATAATATCTTTTGATCTTTAAGCTAAGACATATGAGTTATGATTTACTAGACGGTTGTTCATTGATAATACGAAAACGCATCGGTAACTCGGTGTTATAAAACGTATTGTTGTGAGTGATTTGTCTGATAAAAGACATAAGTATATGAGTCGAAGCTTATTCGTCCCTTGACCCTAACGGGGAACAGATATCTGTAGGCCTCTCGATGAATTTGAAGTTGACTAAAATGGTTGGCCAACCGGGACTAAATTGGTAGTCTAAGAGTCATATGCAAATCGGAAATCGAGGAACAATGAATCAGACCGGGATTGACTTTAATCCATGTCTTGAGTCTGAAAATATCTTGTTGGACGGAGGATCATCTGATCACTTATCTATGGACAGAACTGATTAGATCAGAGTTTGGCAGTGGTTTCTAGGAAGCTAAAAGTGCTGGTTAATTAGAGGTTAAATTGGTAATTATAGTCATAGACTTATCCAAGTGGGAGACTGTTGGATTAGGTGTCTAAGCCATGACTAATAATTAGTATTTACCTAATTAACAGTAGCATAGTCCATTTGGGTTGCCCTCATGGCCGGAGGTTTGTTGGAAAGATAAGTAGAGAGAAAGGCTTGATTTATTATGTGACTAATAAATCAAGATATTGTTTGTTAATATATTATGAAGATAATATATTAATTAGAAATAATATTATTTGATTAATAATTAATCAGAAATTAATTGGATTAATTTCTGTGGCATTAATTAGATTAATCAGGAGGTCAGGGATTAAAGTCGTACAAATTCAATAGTTGAATTGCGGCGCGCGGCGCGCATATGACTTGGCCGCGGCGCGCGTACAGGTAATCCGGAAAATGGGCTGCGGCTAGGATTTCTAGCTTTGCCACTTGGTTCCCTATAATTAGGGAACCCTAGGCCTCACTATCAGTTGCTCATTCTATTATTTTCGCTCTGGAATTTCGATCCATAAACCTCTCGGCTTGGGTGTGACTTTCATTTGAGGCAGGATAATTTTGCTGCTCAGCTTCCAAGAAATTAAGGTTGGTTTTTCTGTTTTAATCTTTAATTTTCTTATGGCCTCTAGTTTTTGTTATATGTTCAATTAGAAGAAAACATAGGTCCTCATAGGTTGCATGTGAACTTAGGTTATTTAGTTCATGGTTTGCAGAAAAACCTTTCAAAAATGATCATCACATACGCGTATTTGGTTTCTTGTCGATTGAAATTGTTCGAACTTCAAGTCGATTTTTCGCCCCAAGACATTCCTTTTCTTCCCTGGTGAACTGCGATACATACGATTCTGATGACAATTTATTAGGCCTTGTTTCTCTTGGGCTTCCACCAGAAGGCTTAACGTAAATCCCACCCATCAAATTACCAACAAGCGAACAAGTATCCTGGAGTCAAAAGAATCGAAGAAACCTTTAAATTCAATTCAATACGAGCACTAAAAACCAAAAATTAGGTTTTCGACCGGCTCTTCAAAGTTGCGAAGTTGCTATCGTTCTACGATTATGCGAATTACAATCTAAACCCATTGCTTCTTCAGACACTTGATCACTCTATTATGTGATATACAGAATATACGTAGAAGACAACAAACATATAGACGTTTGGCGATATAGAATAGACGGACCTCTTTGCCGGTGGTACTTGGTCGAATAGATTATACTCCGCTCAGTGTGTCTCTCTCAAGAAACTAAACCTTCATTCATTGGATTGAATTTTTGCGTTTGAATGAATAATGTGTAGAAGTCGTCGCTTATGATTGGGGGATAAACATCGATGAAATTCGGAAGAACAGCGAGTTGAAAATAACAGAGGATGTGGTTGATGGTGGCATTGTCGCTGTCTGGAATCAACCCTCTTCCTTCTCCAGTGCCCTTTCCATCTTCTGAAAAGCACACACTACACATACGCCTACCTTCACATTCACTCTCTGTTTCTCTATTTCCTTTTAAAGAATTGCAACCCACAAAAGCTTCGATCTGTTCTGTTGGCCTTCATTAGACTCCTTTCCTCTATAGCTCATTCTATCTGTTTGGGTTTAATGGGTTTAGGTCCCGTTTGTTTCTCTATTGATCGATTCAGGTGATGAAGAATTGTGAATCCATCGTGATTGTTAGGTGCTGTGATTCCGATGACAATTTTGGGGGTAGAGGTTGAATTTTTCTTTTTTTTTTAATTACCAAAATAATAATACATAAAAGAAAAATGAAAAAGAAAATAAAAAGGGTGTATTGGTCATTTTACCTGGCCAATGGACCAATAGTGTAAGCAAAAGTGTAGTTCAGGGATCATCAGCGTGGAAAAACGAAACGATGACCAAAAGTGAAATTTCATGCAAACCACATGGACCAAAATTGTAATTTACTCTAGTTAAAATTAAAGTCTAAATTATATGTACACCAGATAAATTCCAGCCCACAAAAAAATTTAGGATGTGGCCCATCAATAACTTAAATCTCCGATCATTTTCCAATAGACTTTGTTGGTACCCAATTAGTAATTCAGCAATACCAAGTTACCAACCCATTTTCAAAAATACTCGTCCAATATGAGTTAAATCAGCCCACTTCACGAAGCACGTGAGCGTTAATTACCAAAAGTAAAACTTTACTTTGAGTATGACATTTAATGCTTCTTATAATTTCCATACGTCCGAATTGTATTGAGAGAAATTAATGCTCTTCTTATTTGAGCGTGACATACAAATGCCGGAAAAGAGAGTCATGGAAATAGAGCAATTAATGATCACCATACACCTATAAACACTTTTCCTTATAGTATCGTACATTGTGGAAGAGAGTAAAAAGAGAAAACAACAATATCTGTTCAGACGATTTGTAGCGGTTTTCATGTAAAAAATTATGTGATACATGTAATATTATCAAAATTCTTAAGTTTGTCAGAAATATTCAGTTTTATCATTTTATATATTTTTGATTCATAAAAGCCTTAAGTTTGATAGAAATGTTCGGCTTTACCATTGTGACATGCTAATCTGCTATCAAAGGTTTCTAGATTACCATGCAAAGAAATATATTTAAAAACGTTTAAGTTTGTAAATTTTTTTATGTTTTTCACGTTAAGTATTTTTTTATATTATAAGTATTTTTATATAACAAAAAAATATTCAAAACATGAAAATACGTATACATACACGAAAAAATATTTCATTAAATATCGTATTTATGTTTTAAAAAACGTAAATATGGTATACTTTTTTTGCATATGGTTTAAAAAGTAAAAAGTATATTTATATTCTTATATAGCAGTGAAAATCTAACTTTTTTAAAATCGTTTTTTATGTCTTTATATATATATATATATATATATATATATATATATATATATATATATATATATATATATATATATATATATATATATATATATATATATATATATATATATATATATATATATATATATTGCGTATTTTTTAGAAGTGTTATTATATTTTTAGAAGTATAAATACGTATTTTACGTTTTTAGAAATATATTGATATATTTTTTAGAAGTATAAGCACGTATTTTTATGTTTTTAGATGTATATTGACATGTCGCAGTCGTTGATTTCTTCAGCTTGTGTGAGCAGTTTGATCGCAAATGGATAACAAAACCCTGGTTCGTGTACTCTCGATGGTTTTGTTTTTGGATTCACTGATTTTATATTTGTATATTACATCCCAATGCAAAAATAATAAGAATTAAAAGCATATCTCATGTCAACATCCTTACCGGCTAACCCTTTAAAACCATTTCATTTGGTGTAATTGACACGTTTTATAAAAGTTAATGATCTATTACGCCAAAAATAAAAAATAAAAAATAAAAAATACCTCCAATCACCAAATCTGTAACTTTATTATACTACATTAACAATAGCTCGTAAAATTTAGTACGTACACTACCAAGAGCCACGACAAGTTAGACTTTTCACACCCATCAATTGGGCATGGCCTATTTCCTAAGCCCACTTAATTTGGCCTACCATTAGAAGGAGAGTCTACCTTGATGTGCACAAACAATGGTTTTTTTTTTTTAAAACTAGTTTTTCTAAAAATCGGGCGGGTTCTGTTTCGGTTAAAACGTAACCGGTTTTGACCATTTTTCTTTAAATGAAAACAAGTGAAAAAACAGTTTTTCCGGTTTTTTAATCGGCTCGGTTCGGTTTTATGAGGAAAAAAAAAAACCGGTTTGTAAATTTTTTTAAAACCTATATCCAACCGTAGATTCGGTTTTAGTTAGAACCGGTTATTAGAAAACCGGTTCCGTTCTCTTTTTTGGTTTCTAAAAAACCGGTCCGATCCATGTTTGTGCACCTCTATGTCCACCCAAGGCCAGAGGTGCGTGGTTGCGTCGATATCAACCAAATCGTTTCCTTAGAAATCAGGATTGTGATATGTCTCTTTGTAAACTCAAATTGTCGTTGTATTTGTGGTGTTAATGGGTAGAAGTTCCATATTTTTAGGTGATAGCTTGCTATTTATTTAATTCCTTGTTAATTTTTTTAATGAGAAATCCATAAAATCTTGCCCCACAATATTTCTATCAGTTACCTCGTCACGTGACGTTCTTCTTTGTTTCTTGTGTTTGATACTTTGATCGTATTTAAAGCCGTTACCTGCAGAGACTCACGTGAGTGGAAGGGTCAATGGAATGTCGTACACAATTAAATCAGTTTTGTTATATTTTCGTTAGTTATAATTTTATCTTAGCTACTACTATAAATCATCAATAAAAGTCGAAAGGAATGATAATTTTCTTAGGAGGTTGTTTTTTCAATAGTCATCTTGTTCTAAAGAGATTATTTATCGCAGTTAATGATTAAATTTGAAAAACAAATGATGGATTGATTGTGAGAATAAAATGTGTGAGTGGTCGACGAGATGTCCTAATATGTAAACGACAAAAGTATTAAAATACGATTCTGTTGTTTTCACTATTTCACCATATATAGTACAAATATATTTGGTTGATAGCATTTTATTGGTGCAGTTGGTCGATAGCATTTGATGGTGCTGCATCTAATTCAAAATTCCTTCATTCACCTCTTTTAACATTAGTTTGTTTTTTTGTTATTGATTTTACTATACTCTCATTTGATTTAATTTCTAGTCTTTTTATGGTCTTTTTTATATCTTGTTTTACTGCTTTGTCTATTAGTATTATAATTATTATTTAGCATTATTTATTATTATTATTATTATTATTATTATTATTATGTTAGTGTTTTTATTATTTGACAAAAGTTTACAATTGGCGACACAGTTTACCAAAAATCACACGTTTAATTGTTAATCTTTGATTGCTTATATTTACAATTGGTCGATATGATTTATAAAAATCACATGTATAGCCGTTTATTTTTTAACGTGCATTTTTACGATTGATGTCTTTTATATTATTGTTAATATTATTTAGTATATTTATTATTATTATTATTATTATTATTATTATTATTATTATTATTATTTGATAAAAGTTTACAACTGCCACCGCAGCTTACCAAAAAAATCATGCATTTAGTCGTTGATATTTAATTGATCACGTTTATGATTGGTCAATGTGATTTACAAAAAAATCAGGCGTTTAATCGTTTATTTTTATCGTGCATGTTTAATATTGATGTCTTTTATGTTATTATTATTATTATTATTATTATTATTATTATTATTATTTTTATCACATTACTTTTATCACGCATAATTACGATTTATCAGACTACTAAATGACATTTTTGCACCATCATCAACTATAGTTGCTGACCAGTTGTTCGTAAAAATACTCGTGGACGTCCACGAGGGAGTACAAAACAGTCTCAAGCAAAACCCCATTTTTTGCTTGTGTTGATTTTCTTTTTGTTTTTTGTTTGTTTTGTCATTTTATTGTTATTTGTTTTTTTTTTTTTTTGCTTTTTTGTTTTTTGTGATTTTCTTTTATTATCTTTTATTATTATTTATATTATTTTTGTTATTATTATTACTATTATTATTATTATTATTATTATTATTATATTTTTCTATTATTATTATTATTAACATACTACTACTACTAATAATAATAATAATAATAATAATAATAAAGACATAAATAGTAAACATGCGCGATAAAAATAAACGAGTAAATGTATGATATTTTGTAAATCACATTAGCAAATCGTAAATGTGACCAATTAGGGTGGAATGCCCTTTTTATGATATGTGAATTGTAAATAACCGGAGTCTTTGAACTTTCTCTGGGTTTGGCAGCTCCCCTGACCCAGTTGGTTTTTGTTGGTTTTAATATATTGTGTTGTCGGTTCCAAAAAACAAAAAAAGCAAAGGTAGGTATTTAGATTGGGCCTCTTGAAATGTTAGTCACTTATTATTTTAATACCTTTTGGTACTAGCCTCTTGCTAGCTGTTTCTTTTACTAAATACTTGACGTTCAAAAATTAGATGCAAATGACATTTTCATTTCTAAAAATAAATAATTGGTAATTTAATAATGGAACCTCGATCATTTCCATCACAAAAAAATGCTATCTAATTTATATATAAATAGGATTTCAGGTCATTGGTAACATGTGAAATAGAATTATCAACATTCGATTAAATAGAATTTCAGGTCATTCGTAACATGTAAAATATAATTATCAACATTCGGTTAGTTGAATACTACACTTAAAAGCATATTTAATTAGAGTTTTTTTTATAGTTTTTTACTATTTGATTAACCGTTTAACATGACTCAACATAATAGGATAAGATAATTTTTTTGTTAATTTTTATTAACCATTCAATATACTATGATTTGAACATTTGACTTTTTTTCTTTCTAATAATATTTTATTTTATCATCCTATTTATATTTAGCTCTAAAACAATATGTTGCATTATATTTATTATTTAAATATTCATATCTAGTGATAATATTTATTAAAATATGATGTGTTTATAAAATCACTAATTAAACGAATACTGTTTTATAGAACATTTTAGATAGATCGAGATAAATTAGTTAACTTTATAAAAAGGCTATATAAGAAAGTAACCTCTAAAATATAATTTAATCAGATGTCAAAATTAATGAAATGATGAGCTGACTTGTCAAGAAATTAAAAAATTTTATCATGCAATTCATGGATAGGTGTGCATGGGTCGGTTTGATTCAGTTTCAGGCTAAAACCGAACTGAAACCCATAAGTTCGGTTATAGTCGTTTTCAAAGTCATTCAGTTTGGTTTTTTAATGAGTTCGGTTTTCGGTTTTCGGTTTTTTGGGTGGGTTTTCAGTTTTTTGGTTTTCAACCCATTGGGTTTAAATCTAATTTTCATTTTCCAGCCTGCTTACTCCTACTTTTAGCTTCATCAACAAATTCTTCCATCTCTACACACACAAACAAAGGCTAATTAGCTAAGTGATTGTCTAATTCAATGATTTACAAAAACAAAATAATAGAAACAAGAATCAGATTTGACATATACAATAGGGGTGAGCAAAAATCGAACCGCAACAAAATATAACCGAAAAAATCGCAAAAACCGAAATCGAAAAATCGAAACCGAAGGGAAAACCGATGGTCTGGTTTATACTTTTACAAAAACCGCAAAATTGCAGTGCGGTGCGGTTTTTAGTTTTGAAGAAACCGCAAATAACCGAACCGCACCGATTACCATGTATTAAATAATTATATAATATATATATATATATATATATATATATATATATATATATATATATATATATATATATATATATATATATATATATATATATATATATATATATTATTTACTTATTATTAAGTTTAAATATGACATTATAGATTAAATAAAAGAGTGAGTTTGAACGACAATTTCATTTTGTATTTTGATAGTGGCAATTCCATTTGTCATTTTCACCGATTATAAGTTATAAACTTTAGTTCTTTCATGATTTACTATACTAAGTACAAAGAAACAAATGAGTTCTATTTTGTATTTTGATAGCGGCAATATCCAAAATATATAGTCAAAATACTAAAAAATTTTAAAAAAATATATTGATTTTGAACTTCTGCGGTTTTACAACCGCACCACAGAAAAAACGCACACCACTATATTATTAGGTTAATAACCGAAACCGCACCAAATAAAACTGCACCGCATGGAAAAACTGCAAAACCGCACCGCATTAGAAACCACAAATTACGGTTTTAGGTTTTTAAAAACCGCATAATGCGGTTTGCGTTTCGGTTTTGACCAAAAACCGCACCAAACTGTACCATGCTCACCCCTAATATACAATACACACATAGTTACATACAAATTTAGGAAGACAGAAACAAAAATCAGATTCGACACATACAATACATACATACATACATACATATATACATTCATAAGAAATGCAGATACACATCAGAATTTCAAATTCAAATTCAAAATTATAGACAGAGTGACATATTCACTAATTCGCAAAGACAAAATAAAAAATCAGAAAGGCTAACTAGCTAACCAAATCAGAAATGAAACAAATAGCATATAATACATACATGCATAATACATTACATAATGACATCAGGAAATTCAAAAATCAGAAACAAAAGCTTAGACCTAGTCACCTGTAAAGTCGAATTTGATGTTTGGGAAATAATAATAATAATATGAAGATCGAAACAAATATACAAGGTGTCGAATGATTAATATATGTGAGAGTGTACAAAATATCGTACTCCGAATCAAATGCATGAGCAACACATAAAGCACATACACCTCACATTGTGAGCTCTACGTAACAAATAAATAACACATGATTATATATAGGTAGGCATACAACTAGAGCAAAGCCCAACACACACAAATCATAGTGCGCCTTTCAAGCCCGCCAAACATCATCCAATATAGGGCTTTGTACCCTAACAATCTCCCCCTCAAATGTCGGAATGGATGATGTGGCGCACCATGAATGAGCAACTGGTGGAACTGAAGACGATGATAACACGAGGTGTAGAAGCGAATCCTCGAATCTCTACACGTCGATAGTCTCCAAAACGAGCGCAGGGATAGTGGTGTGATAAGAACCGTGCTATAGAGGACCTTCGCAGCCTCAAGCAACAAATACTAATCCCGAATATAAGCATAAGCATAGACTCGTCATGTAAACACACTTCGGAATCGAAATCTGAATCGTCTCGTAGACATGAAAACTCCCCCATTACGTGTCATCGTTCTCCAAAAAATGTGATCGTGAAGTAATCTGCCAAAGGAATAATCGCAAAAAGATGTCATGTATGTAACTCAAAATCCTGATTCTCGACCAATCACGGTCAAGATAAAACCAAAGTCGAGTGCCAATAACGTATGAGTCATCACATCAAATAATCGTCAAAGTGTATCGAGACTAAAAATAATACTCAACTTCAATAAATCTCTCACGGACTTCGCCAAAACTCGTTAAATCTAAAAAATGACACTTCACTTTCGAATGATCATTCCATATTCTCCCATTTTTATTATCTTAAAATAGACCATAAAAAATAAATATGAATGAATATAAGAATTTGTTCAAACCAGTAAAACCAACAAAAACCCCCCCTTGACTTGTGTGTACTCCAAAGCTCAAACATCATCCGCTTATGAGTTTTAAAAAGGTAAATCATGGAATCCAAAAATATTTATTGTGTACTATTCATATGTGTCGTGTCATTGTTAATCCAATTGTTTTTTCCTGAATTTCAATCCGAATTCGCAAAAATAATAAACGCTGAAGATCGTCGCATCTGAATGAAGCAGTCTTTGTAGCCGAAAAATATGTTGCAATATGAGCCCAAGAAAAAATTTCCAGCCCAAAAGTCTATGCAGCCCAATGAAAAGAGTCTGAGTGCCTTTGTTGTTTGGGCTAGGGTGTGAAGGTTTGTTGGGCTAAGCATGGAGTCCGATTGGTTTAAAGATTGGATCCGAATTTGAAAGATGGAGTCGGAATAAGTGTATATTTTTTACTATAAAGTCAAACATGGCCTCAATTGTCTTCCTCATTTCATCCCGTGTTCTACTATCTTTTGGTCCCCGTTGCCATCTCTTCTCTCTTTTTCAGCCGACGATAGGAGCAACACACATCGAAGATAAAAAGATTCGGATGACGTCTCCGGTCACCGAAGGTGACACCCACCTTGTGTCACACCCCCAAACCGTACTGGCGGAAACGTTCGAGGGTGAGTGGCTTCATGAACAATATCATAACAATGTCAAAGTAATAATGAATCCAAGCAATCTCAACCATCATGATATAATTGTAAAAGTTACATAAGTTTCGATGTTACTGTTTCCATTACAATTACGCATGATATCAAAATACATAATTAAGACGTAGTGGCGTCCCTTCATCTTGAAAACTACTTACTAGTTCCCTGAGAATACAAGTAGTTTGAAAAGTGTCAAAAATTAAGTTGGTGAGTTCATAAGTATTTATTTGAGAAAATCCATTTCTTGTACCGCGTAGATTTGAAAACCCAAGAAAATCCAGTATTTTCTACATTTCAAAGTGTATCAAGTCTTAAAACCCAAAGACTATACTGTAGTGTAAGCTGTAATGTAACATTATGGAAAATGTATATTTCAACGTAAACAATTATTTAAGGTTGAATCGTTTTCCCATGTGAGACGTCCTATAACCATACTGTAGACTAGTTGGCCTGCTGCGACGTTCTTCAGGCGTCGGAATGTTATGACGTTTGTTACCTCAGACCTGCCGGTCTAGCTGTAGCTAACAGCTCAGTTGCGGGGTTGTCAATCCCGTATAGATCAATACACAAATGTCACGCTCTCTTACCGAGACTCTGGTTATAAATATCAGGACTTATAGTTTAAGTACTTAAAAGTACTATGAAGACCCGTCTCACAAAAATATATGTATCATCAACCCGTTTACGTAAGTTGTTAAGAAATCCATTGTTTTTCTGTCGTTATTTTTAAATTCCCAAAATAAAGTTGTAATGTATTTGGATCATATATTTCTATATAATAAACATTGTATTGTTCCAAGTGTAGTGGAAAATCAAGCTTCTATAAACAAACCCCATAGTAGTTTATCTACCGCACTGTTTGGCGATATAAGCGAAATCTTATAAATATAGTGTAGTAGCTGGTTTCGGAACCAACAACTTTGCAAAGAGGGCTACGGTTAGCACTTTTTACATCGGCAGGGTTGTATAATACGACGTGCGACGTCTGGATCCGAACATAGTCCGAAACCAGCAACATTTTCGCATGCTATAAATGTTTAAACTTGAGTAATACTTTAGTCAAGATATATGAATATATTCAAACATGTGTAAAACATAGTTTATAACATAACATCTTGTATTCTCCCCCTAAAAGTTGCTGAAAAGTGAAAAGGAGGGGTATGAAGCTCACCCTTGATGCATGACTCTGTCGAGAGTGAAGGTAGGTTCGGAAGTTCGACGACAGGAACCAAGACTTGGGTTCTCGGAACCTAAAGATCTTCGGATAAAGCAATTACCCACCAGTTTTACGAGATGTTAGTGTGTGTAAATGAAGCGAAAGTTGTGTAATCACGTTTAGAATCGTAAAAGGAAGCTAACTTACCAGGTATGAAATGGTTTACACGTGAAATAATGGAGGAGGGTGGTGATTTGCGGTAGCACTGATGAAGTAGGAGGCTGGAAAGAAGGTGGCGGAGGTCGAGTGTTGAGAGAAAATGAGAGAAAGTTGAGAGAAATCTGAGAGAGTTCGTGGTTTATTGTTTCCAATGGGCATGGGAACTCACTAAAAGAGTGGTTAGTTAAACTTTACGTAAAATCACTTAGTCATAGGTTTACTTCGTAGCAGTTGACATTGTGATTTGATTGACATTTGCATTGGAACTTGGTATTAGCAGTAGGTGAGAGAAAGGATAATGGCCTTCTCTTATGAGGTAGACGTTGCATGCGAGAGGGGTAAGTTCTGAAAGTGAAGAGTCCGAGAACGGGATTTCCGGAACATGTTTAGAAATTGGATGGAGCTCGGGCATATTCAGTTCTGAATCGGAGGCTAGCTTCGGATTCAGTCTCTGAGTCTTCACTCGGAACCTGGGCAACTTTCGAGTGTGGGTTCCGAGTCAGATGGTGATTTCGGCGTATGGCTTGTTCCGAAGTCAAGAGGCTTCGAATTTGGAGTTCCGAAGTCAGACGTTAGAGGTTCGGATTCCTGAGAGGGCCCGAGAATGGATGTTCCGAAACTAAAGGTTCTGAAGATGGTTCGGAAGGTGGTTCGAGGTTTCATTTTAGGTATTAGGTTCTGGAAATCAAGGGTTCCGCAAGTGATTCAGAGAGTGGGTCAGGGTTTCCGAGAGTTGTTCAGAAGGGAAACGAGTTCCGAAGCAGGTGTCAGGGTCTGAAAATTCGACTTCGGAAGCTCATTCTGAATTGGGAGACTTTCCGAGTGCGTTTCCGAAGTGATTTGTGATATCAGAAGTTATCTAGGTGTTGAGGTTTAGAATCCGAAAGTTGAGATTTCTTGAGAGACTACGAGGAGACTACCATTCCAGTGTAGCCTTATTAGCCGTTTTTATAACGTTGGCATGACAATTGTTTTGGAATAGTGTGTGTAGTATTATAATAGCCCAAAATACATTCTAAAAGTTATGCGAATTTACTTTTCATTATATGAGTCAATGTACTCTTTGTTTGGCTACAGTTGACTTTAGTTGACCAGATTTTACAATTGTCACATCATCTACCCGTTAGAAGGAATTTCGTCTCGAAATTTTGCTCTTGAGTAGATCCTCAAGGGTTTGGGAAGAGATGAGGATATTTTTGTTTCATTTGGTCTTCGCGCTCCCAAGTAAATTCAGGTCCACGTTTGGCGTTCCAGCGGACCTTTACGATTAGTATGCGATTTTGTTTTGTTCTTTTGACCTCCCTGTCCATAATCTCTACAGGTTCTTCAATGAAATGGAGGTTCTCGTTTACTTCGATTTCGTCGAGTGGAATGACAAGGGTCTCGTCAGATAGGCACTTCTTCAGGTTGGATAAGTGAGGTGGGGTGGACATTGTGGAGATTTGGTGGTAGTTGAAGTTTGTAGGCCACCGGGCCGATCCTGGCAAGGATCTCAAATGGTCCGATGTACCTGGGGTTTAACTTCCCAAGCTTTCCAAAGCGTATCATTCCCTTCCATGGCGAGACTTTCAACAACACATGATCGCCCACCTGAAATTCCAAAGGTTTGCGTCGCTTGTCTGCATAGCTCTTTTGTTGGTCACGCGACGCTTTCAACCGTTCGCGAATTTGAATGATCTTCTTCGTTGTCTCTCGTATGATATCTGGACCGGTGAGAGTACTGTTAGGCACTTGTCCCCTGGCTAATTGAGTATCACCCACCTCAGCCCAGCACAGAGGGGACCTGCATTTCCGTCCGTACAAAGCTTCGAATGGAGCAACCTTTATGCTAGTGTGATAACTGTTGTTGTAGGAAACTTCCACGAGCGGTAAGTGGGTGTCCCATGCCTTACCAAAGTCTATCACACAAGCCCTCACATGTCCTATAGCGTTTGAATAGTCCTCTCACTCTGCCCATCCGTCTGTGGGTGGTATGCGGTACTCATGTCGAGTTTGGTTCCCAAAGCCTTCTGCAGTGATTGCCAGAATCGTGATGTGAACCGACTATCTCTATCTGAGATAATGGAGATGGGTGCACCGTGCAATCATACAATTTCTTTGATGTACGTCCTTGTAAGTTTCTCCATTTTATTAGATTCCTTGATTGGCAGGAAGTGAGCTGACTTAGTTAACCTATCGACGATCACCCATATGGTGTCTAGCCCACCAGTTGTATTGGGTAATTTGGTTATGAAGTCCATAGTTATCCGCTCCCACTTCCACTCGGGTATTTCGGGTTGTTGTAATAAACCCGAGGGCTTCTGGTATTCTACTTTAACCTTAGCACAAGTCAAGTATTTGCCCACGTAAGTAGCAATCTCTGCTTTCATGTTTGGCCACCAATATAGCTTTTTGAGGTCCAAGTACATCTTGTCGGACCCAGAATGGACGGAGTATCTTGTCTTGTGTGCCTCATTCATGATAATGTCCCTGTATCCGCCGAACCTCAGTGTCCATATTCGGTTCATGAGGTAACGAGCTCTGTCATCCTTGACTTCCAGATTTTTATCCATTCCTCGCAAAGCTTCATTTGCGACATTCTCAGGTTTTAAAGTTTCTAGTTGCGCCTCCTTGATCTGAGTGGACAAATGGGAATAGATCATTATTATCAATGACTTTACTCGGCGGCCCGAGTACTCTTTTCGACTAAGGGCATCCGCTACTACGTTAACCTTCCCTGGGTGATAACGAATTTCACATTCATAATTACTTAGTAGCTCTACCCATCGCCGTTGTCTCAAGTTGAGCTCTTTCTGGTTGAGGATGTGCTGGAGGCTTTTATGGTCAGTGAAAATTGTACACTTAGTGCCGTAAAGGTAGTGTCTCCAGATTTTCAATGCGAATACTACAGCTCCCAACTCGAGGTCATGCGTAGTGTAACTGACCTCGTGGGTTTTAAGTTGTCTTGAGGCATAGGCAATGACTTTCCCTCTTTGCATTAGCACGCAACCCAGAACCTGATTTGATGCATCGCAATAGACCACAAAATCCTCTGTTCCCTTTGGAAGGGATAGGATGGGTGCACTGCACAACGCTTTCTTTAGAGTCTGGAAGGCGGCGTCTTGTCTATCCTCCCACTTAAATGTTACACCCTTCTGAGTCAGGGTGGTAAGTGGCTTTGCGATCTTGGAAAAGTTCTGTATGAATCTTCGATAGTAGCCAGCAAGGCCCAAAAACTGGCGGATTTCTATTGGTGTCCTTGGTGCTTCCCAGTTTTTGATGGTTGTGGTTTTGGAGGGGTCTACATTTATCCCTTCCTTGCTGACCACGTGGCCTAAAAAGTCCACTTTTCGAATCCAAAATTCGCATTTTGAAAACTTAGCATATAGCTTTTCCGCTCTCAACGTCTCTAAGACTTGTCGCAAGTGTTGACTATGCTCCTCCTTACTTCGTGAGTAGATAAGTATGTCGTCGATGAACACTATCACGAATTTATCCAAGTAAGATCTGCATACAAGATTCATTAGGTCCATGAACACCGCGGGGGCATTGGTCAACCCGAACGGCATCACAACGAATTCATAATGCCCGTAACTCGTTTGGAATGCTGTCTTAGGGAGATCTTCTTCTTGAATTCTGAGCTGGTGATACCCCGACCTTAGATCGATTTTGAAAAGTAACTTGACCCTTGGAATTGGTCTAAGAGGTCGTCGATTCGAGGTAGCGGGTATTCGTTGTTGATGGTGAGTTTGTTCAGCTCCTGATAATCGATGCACATATGGAATGATCTATCCTTCTTCTTTACGAACAAAACCGGTGCTCCCCAAGGTGAGAAGCTCGACCTGATGAACCATTTGCTTAACAGCTCATTCAGTTGACTGGATAATTCTTGCATTTCCGCCGGGGCTAATCGAGAAGGTGCTTTTGTTACTGGGGTGGCTCCAGGTATCAAAGCGATTCTGAATTCGATTTGTTGAGCAGGTGGTATTCCCGGAAGGTCTTTTGGGAACACATCGGAGAAGTCGCAGACCTCTTGAATTTATTTGATGCTCTTCACCTCTTTCTTTTCATCAACAACGTGAGCTAGGAAGGCAACGTATCTTTTCTGTAGGTATTTTCGGGCTTTGATGCAAGACACAATGCGGAGACTAGTGTTGGGTTTGTAGCCATAGACAACAAGGGTCTTGTCCTCCGGTAGGTGAAGGAGAATTCCTCGCTCGTAACACATGATGTCGGCATGATGGGGGATTAGCCAATCCATAACTCCCTATTCTAACATGCATTAAGTTGATTTGAAAGGAGTGGTCGTCCAGAGTAAGTGTGCAGTCCATGAATATATCGTTGGTACTTTTAGTTTTGCCATTGGCCATTTCTACCGTAAACGTTCTACTGAGTGGTTGAGGTTTTTGTTTTAGTAAATGTTTAAATTCATGGCTCACGAAACTCCTCTCGGCACCACTGTTGAATAGTATACAAGCATAGGAGTTATTGACGAGGAACGTACCGGTGACCACGGTGGGATCCCCCACCGCTTCAGCGCGTCCCATGGCTAGAACCTTTCCATTTCTTCCTACCGTCTTGTTCTTTGGGCAATCCCGTTTGAAGTGCCCTGTCTCTCCACACCCGTAGCAAGCTTGAATTATCCCGGCGTTAGAAGTTTGGGTGGTCTGTTGGGTTGGTGCCCTGCAGTATTTCGAAGTATGGCTGTTTTTGCCATAGCTGGTACATTGCATTTGTCTACAGGCTCCGTGGTGGTGAAAGTTGCACTTATCACACTTGGGTAGGTTCCCAACGTATCGTTTTGTATGTGTTGGAGCAGCATGGATAGTGGCGGCATGAACTGCCACTATCTGTTGTCATTTAGAGTTTTCCTAATGCGGTTGGTTTCTTCCCCTGTTCCAAGGTTTCCTCTTGTGGTCTCTCCCCCTTGGTTGTTCCGTCTTGAGTGTCATGATGCCCTGGAGGACGCCATGATCGACCAATCGATGTGCCAACCTTTTTGCACTGTCGTAAGTAGCTGGCTAGTTGCTTCAACATTTCCTTGGATTTGGGGAGAAAGTCCCCAAATGAAACGCTCCACTTTCTGTGATTTCGGCGTGACCATCGAAGGACACATAACCGCTAGGTCATTAAACCTGTTGACGTAAGCGGTTAGATCGGAATCCTTCAAGGTGAGGTTCAATAGTTCTTGCTCTAGCTTCTGCACTTCACCCCTAGGGCAGTATTCATCCAACATCATTTTCTTCAACCCTTCCCAACTCATGGAGTTGGCTATTGTGAGCGTCATTGTCTTCACGTGGCCGTTCCACCACGAAAGAGCTGCATCGGAGAAAGTACATGCGGCGTACTTTACTTTGAACTCTTCTGGGCAAGCAGAGATCTCGAATACGGATTCCGTCTTCTCAATCCACCGTGTAAGGGCGATAATTCCACCATCCCCACGGAAGGTCATGGGTTCACAGTTGGCAAATTCTTTATAGGTGCATACTCGCTGATGGTTCTGGGTTTCTCCATTTGTGGAGTCATTCATGTCGTTCCTGCTCCCACTGCCATTTGTGCCGTTAGGGTTTATTTGAGCAACGGCGGCTGCTGCAGCGGCAGCCATGGCGGCTTGGAAGGTAGTAGAATCCATTAACGACATCTCTGGTGTTTCTACTTCGGTACGCCTAGTGTTCCTTCGTTTAGGTGGCATATTTCTGCCACAAGGATTTAAGATTGGACGATGGTCAGTTTCCGGAAGAATTGTTAGGAATAAGGTGTTAATTTGGGTATGGTGTTTTATGTTACATGTTTGTTTTATTCTTTCCTTATCGTAAGTCGTATGCACATTTTTAACATCATGCATATGCATCAAGTATTGGTACAGTTCCACACAAAATATACTAACACACTAACTGCAACATTTCATAACATTGCATGTTTTGGGCGACGGAAAATTTGACCCTCGAAGAGGTCTATAGCACATAAAGTAGAAAGGGCGGCATAACGCCCCCAAAAGTGAAATTGTTTGGTTGTAGGATTGTGTCTACATATAATAATGAGCAGCACATGAAGCTTACTCATGGGTTCCTAATTTATTACAAAATTTGAGTAATGAGGCCACTACTCAGTGGGAATCTAATCCTCTCGCTTCCCGGAGTGCAGCCACTTGTGCCCTCAGCTCAGCCACCTCTCGCATGGCCGGCACAGCTCTCAGCTCCACGCTCCGGGCCCTTATCTCGGCGTCTCGTAGTCTTTGTTCCGCTGGCTGCAATCGGCCGTAGATGTTTATGAGATCCTCTCTAGAATCCCTGGCGGTGTCCCAAAGTGTTTCCACTCTCAATATGGTCCGTTCATGGGCCTCATCGAGGCGTTGGACACGGACGGCAGTGACCCTGGCATGATCGTGGCTCCACTTCTGCATGTGCTCTGCCCAGGCGGGCGTTGGACCCTGGGGAGGTTCATTTATCAGTAACGGGTGATGGACGGGCAGTATTCTCTTGTGAGGAGTACGTATCCATAAAGGACCGTTGGGATGACGGTATACCTCGAAACTCGGTGCCGGTGGTGGCACATGCATGTTACGGGCAGGGTAACGTGGGTTGACGATCTCCGGCTCGCTGTCGTGGTCTTCTTCTTCTTCTTCCCACTGGTCTTCTCCCTCTGACATTTCCTCTGGTTCCTCCTCTGGAATCTCCTCTGGGTCTTCTTCCTGCTCTTCGTTAAGCCATCCATTGTTTCCTTCTTCTAGGAAGTAGGGGTCCCCGGGTAAATGGAATCCGGCATAGTTTCTGTACGAGAAAAAGGGTATAAGAAGTATGTAGAGAAAACCCTAAGTATATAACTTCTTAATATTCCCAAAATACTCCTATAGTATTTTTAACTTCTGGCGATCGATGATATAGTTATTGGTAAGTGTTCGGACTTGTTGTTACCACGACTATTCCTAAGTTTCCGTTAGTCACATCTTAGACCGATACAGTTGATCAAGCTCGATCTATCCTAGACATGACTACCTAAACACTTAGGTCTACTCGTAGTGTTCAATTTGTCCAATCACCTTTGTATGTTTCCGTTATAATACCGTTCTAGTATGCATGTATGTATTTATACTTTTTATAAAAATTATCATTGTAATTTTAAAAGTATACTTGTATGAAAATGTTTTCGAGAGTTTTAGTCCCATTGTATTTATAGTTGTATATCTTTAAATGGATTGATATACTTAATTCACTATAAACAATGCTATGATACCAATATGTCACACCCCCAAACCGTACTGGCGGAAACGTTCGAGGGTGGGTGACTTCATGAGCAATATCATAACAATGTCAAAGTAATAATGAAACCAAGCAATCTTGACCATCATGATATAATTGTAAAAGTTATATAAGTTTCGATGTTATTGTTTCCATTACAATTACGCATGATATCAAAATACATAATTAAGACGTAGTGGTGTCCCTTCATCATCGCTTTAAAACTACTTACTAGTTCCCTGAGAATACAAGTAGTTTGAAAAGTGTCAACAATTAAGTTGGTGAGTTCATAAGTATTTATTTGAGAAAAATCCATTTCTTGTACCGCATAGATTTGAAAACCCAAGAAAATCCAGTATTTTCTACATTTCAAAGTGTATCAAGTCTTAAAACCCAAAGACTATAATGTAGTGTAAGCTGTAATGTAACATTATGGAAAATGTATATTTCAATGTAAACAATTATTTAAGGTTGAATCGTTTTCCCATGTGAGACGTCCTATAAGCATATTGTAGACTAGTTGGCCTGCTGCGACGTTGTTCAGGCGTCAGAATGTTATGACATTTGTTACCTCGGACCTGCCGGTCTAGCTGTAGCTAACAGCTCAGGTGCGGGGTTTTCAATCCCGTATAGATCTATACACAAATGTCACGCTCTCTTATCGAGACTCTGGTTAAAAATATCAGGACTTATAATTTAAGTTTTTAAAAGTACTGTAAATACCCGTCTCACAAAAATGTATGTATCATCAACCCGTTTACGTAAGTTGTTAAGAAATCCATTGTTTTTCTGTCGTTATTTTTAAATTCCCAAAATAACGTTGTAATATATTTGGACAACACACATTTGCAGACCAGTGAATCCATCAATCTACATTCGCAGACCAGTGAATCCACCAATCTACATTCGCAGACCATATACATTCCCAAAATAACGTTGCAATGTATTCAGAATCGTTTTCTCCACCAATCTACATTCGCAGACCAGTGAATCCATCACCCACCAAAGGCAATGGTCTCACACGCTATCCATGTCGGCTTCATCAACATCCCATTTTGATTCCAGTTACATAAAGCTGATAGGTTTTCTATAACCTAGATACATTAAACATGGCAGTGGACATATACAAAAATTATCTAAGGCCAGTAACAATTACTAAAACTTTATAGGAAGCTATTTAATGATAGTTACAACTACAATAAGGATTAGGATTACTAACCTTTAGCAAAACCAATTTGCTTGAAGAAGCATTTTGTAGATCAAATCCCAAGCTAAGGAAGGTAGTACCCAAAAGAGAATACCTCTAATGGTTCACACCCAATAAGTCTAATTATCAAGTTAACTGAAAAAGCTCACTATAAAACCCTAGAGATGCATTATAGATTCTGCTGAGGGAGAAGAGATAAATTCCAAGTCTAAGGAGCACTGAATGGGGTGCAGAATATGGTGCCAGGGGAGCTATATTTACACTTGAAGGTGGCACAGAAATAAGGCAGTTTTGAATGGTAACATATAAGGAAACAATCCAAACTTACCCAGAATCAAAACCCTTGTTTTTCTCCACATTTTGGACAAAATTTATGGAAGGTTTCTTCCAAAATTTCGTCCTCCCCCTTCTAGGGTTCAAGAATGTTCATTGCTCAACTATTAAACAATTACAATTTAGCCCCTGCACTTTTATTAGTTGCCAAATTAATTCCAATTAATTACAGATCAATTATAATTAACTGTAAATGAATTACAATTATTTCTAAACTAGTTTCTAATTAATTTATCATAACATGACAAATTAATAAACTAATTATCTCTCTCTCTCTCTCTCTCTCTTAATTAACATTGATATCATATGGACTACTGAGGGCAACACAAAAAGGACCCTGCTATTAATAGAAAATCCTTACTAATTAGTTATGACCTTGGACACTATTCCAAAAATCTCCCACTTGGACAAGTCATCAACTACAATTGGTCGTCAGCCCTTAGATAAGTGATCAACTATTCCTTTGTTCTACTATGAATCTGAGATATGGATAAGAATCAATCTCAATTTCAATATTATGTTCCCCGATTTCCAATTTATGTTGACATTATTAGACTATGGGATTGAACACATCAATCTAGTCCAGGATGGTCCCAGCACTATAATGTCCACGTCAAATCATCGAGGGGCCCATGAAATCGATTTTCCTAATTAAGGCAAAATGAACAAATAAACTTGGACTATATAGGTATAGTCAAGTCTTCATATCATACATGGATATACCTCTTATGACTTGCAATTACGGTTGCGTTTAAGTAAACCAATGCAGAACAGAATCATAAACTAAAACTCATGCATCTCCGCTAGAAGAATAGAAGATATTGTCATCTTATAAATATTCATGATTGAATCTATGAAGTAATCTCTAATTGCGGGTTTTTCCAATACTTAAATCTCCATTTAATTACTCATGAGTGTTAGCTGCATCTCCATGCTATGTCCAATCTCCATCGATATCAACCAACACTCCATGACAGTCTTAAATCAATACTTACTTCCAGGAGTATGACCGACTATGGATGTTTGAGTAATTTAATACTCGGGAAGTGGGTTCTAAACATGCAAAACGAAACACAATAATAAATAATTGTAACATGATAGTTCACCAACTTATAAAGAAATCTCCATTCATTAATCACTAAATTCAACTACAGTTTATTATTGTTATAAATGTTTCAACTATCAACTAACTACTAACACTAACATCATCTCTCATGCCTATGCTCTTCACATGCTCATCGTGCTTGATTTTACTCAACGCCTTCGTGAAGGGGTCAGCCGGATTTTTCTGTGATGATATTGTATTCACTACGATGTCCCTTCTTTCCACTTTGTGACGAACATAGTGGTACTTCCTGAGTATGTGCCTTGATATTTCATGATCCTTAGGTTCCTTAGTCAATGTGGTTGTACCTTCGTTATCATAGAAGATTTCAAAGGGTTCTTGGATTGTTGGAACAACTTCCAGATCACCGATGAAGTTCTTTAACCAAGTTTCTTCCTTTTCAGCTTCACTAGCTGCAATATACTCTAACTCACAGGTAAAGTCTGCCACCGTTTCTTGCTTGAAACTTTTCCATGTCACCGTGCCCCCATTCTACAATAACACCCTACCGGAGTGTGAAAAACTGTCATCTCTATCTGTTTGGAAACTTGCATCACTATACCCGCTCATTTTGAGTTCATCTTTGCCACCAAATACCAAGAACATTTCTTTCATATTTCTAAAATACTTAAGAATATTTTTTTACTGTTGTCCAATGACTTTCACCAGAGTTGTCCTGTTACCGACTCACCATGCTCAGAGCAAATGAGACATCAAGACGAGTACATAGCCGAAGCATATGGGAATCGACTCATTTTGTCCACCGCATCACTAGTGGCTGGACATTGAGTTTTACTAAACTTTATGCAATGGTGTAAGGGTAGCGACCCTTTCTTGGAGTCTTGCATATTAAACCTCTTCAATAACTTGTCCAAGTATGTATTTTGGCTAAGTCCCAATATACTCTTAAATCTGCCTCTATATATCCTTATTCCAAGTATGTATGTTGCATCCCTTAGATCCTTCTTAGCGAAACATTTCCCAAGCCAGGCTTTTACACCTTCTAGAGTTGGAATAACGTTTCCTATTAGGAGTATGTCATCCATATAGAACACTAGAAAGACTACAACGCTCCCACTAGCTTTGACATATACGCAAAACTCATCCTCACTTCTAGAAAATCCAAACCCTTTGACCTTTTCATGGAAGCAAAGATTCTAGCTACGAGATGATTGTGTAAGTCCATAGATTGACTTTTCAAGCTTGCACACCTTATTAGGATATTTGGCATATTTAAAACCTTCCGGCTATGTCATGTACACATCCTCCGAAAGTTTTCCGTTGAGGAAAGCCGTTTTAACTTCCATTTGACAGGCCTTATAATCATAGAAGGCGGGTATGACAAGTGTTATCATAATTGACTTCATCTTAGCTACTGGAGAAAAGGTTTCATCAAAATCAATCCCTTGGGTTTGAGTATAACCTTTTGCAACCAACCTATTTATGAATGGGTGTACATTCCCATCCATGTTGGTCTTCTTCTTGAAGATCCATTTACAACCCACCGTCTTTCGACCGGGTGTATGATCAACTAAATTCCAAACTTGGTTATCGTAAATGGACCAAATCTCGTCCATTGCCTCTTTCCATTTGGCTGCCGCAGGGCCTGCCATTATTTCCTTATAGTTAGTTGGCTCTTCCAAATTTACCAGTGTTTTATCACTAATAAATGTGTCCCTTTCCCCAGTAATATGAAAACCATAAAACTCGGGAGGCATGCTAACTCTACTAGATCTGCAAAGAGTTAATGAACTGTCAACTGGCACAACATGCATTTGACCCTCTAGTTGAGTGCTAGTGTCAACTACAGGTTCCTCATTGGCTGACTCTTGAATATCTTCAATATCAACTGTGCTCCCACTGTCCTCTTTAGATATAAGTTCTCTTTCTTGAAAGAAACCTCTTCGAGCTACAAACACCATGTTTTCACAGGGTCTATAAAACAAATATTCAAAGGACTTTTGTGGGTATCCAATGAATAGATACTTCTCGGCTCTCGCTTCAAGTTTATCTTGGGTTTCATGCCGAATGGAAACCTCACAACCCCAGACCTTGATATGTGTGAGTGAAGGACGCTTCCCATTCCACATTTCATGAGGTGTCTTAGAAACCTTCTTAGTTGGTACAAGGTTTAAGATATGTGCGGCTGTCTCAAAGACATATCCCCAAAAACTTATCGGAAGAGAAGTTCAACTCATCTTGGAACAAACCATGTCCAACAAGGTTCGATTTCTCCTCTCAACAACACCATTAAGCTGTGGTGTTTTTGGAGGGGACAATTGTGAAATTATTCCACATTCCTTTAGATAGTCGTTGAACTCGATACTAATATATTCTCCTCCCCTATCAGAGCGGAGTATCTTTATCTTCTTGCCCAATTGATTCTCTACTTCATGCTTGAACTCTTTGAACCTTTCAATTGATCTTCTTGCCCAACTGATTCTCTACTTCATGCTTGAACTCTTTGAATTGTGAAATTATTCCACATTCCTTTAGATAGTCATTGAACTCGATACTAATATATTCTCCTCCCCTATCAGAGCGGAGTATCTTTATCTTCTTGCCCAATCGATTCCTTACTTCGTCCTTAAACTCTTTGAACCTTTCAGAAGTGTCTGAATTATGTTTAATCAGATAAAGATAATCATATCTACTAAAATCGTCAATAAATGTCATGTAGTAGCGATTTGCGTACCTTGTGGCGGATCTAAAGGGTCCACACACATCTATGTGGATTATGTCCAATAATCCTTCACATCTATCCTTGAGAAATGTGATTTTGTCATCTTGCCTAATAAACAAGAGTCGCATACATCATCTGATTTCAATTCAAATGATTCCAAGACTCCATCCCTTTGGAGTTGGGCGATGTGTTTCTTATTTATATGCCCAAGACGACAATGCCCCAAGGACGCTTTGTCTAAGTCATTAAAATAATCAATATTTAATATTATATTACTCAAGTTATTCACACACACAATAGTTTCATACACACCATTATAAGGATAAGCTTTGAATATAAAAGAACCATCTTTATAAACCAAAATATCACCATTATTATTATCAAATGAATAATGATAACCTTGTCTGAATAGTGCATGGAAAAATTATGTTTCTAGACATTTCAGATAAATAATAGCAATCTAATAAATCTATCCTAACTCTACTATCAAGAATGAGCTCATAAATCCCAATATTCGTAACAGGCGTGATGCGTCTATTCCCCATGATCAGGTTAAGCTCTCCTCGCCTTAGCTCCTTACTTTCCTTTAGGCCCTGCATATTGACAACGCTTATCAATACTAAGTATTTTAGTCGTTGTTAGGCCCTATTCTTAGTGAAATTATATCAGAGATATATTGGTATTGCTCACTTCTGTGCTAGTACTTGTATGCAAGAAAAAGATGAAAACAAGGACTAAACATGGACAAAATGAAAGAAGTTTGGATACACACCATTTCAGTCGAAAAGACACGCGTGCCGCGATTAAAGGAGCACACGCGACGTGGAAAGTCAAAGATGAGGCGGTGTATTGAAATTCAAAGTGCGAAATACAGGGATAATGGATAAGACCCGACGCGGATCCAAGCCCTGCGCGCCGCAATTAACCCTAATTTGCAACTATAAATAGAGGCATCTAGGACGAATTTCAGAAGCGAAGAATCAACCAAATGGTGTAACCTAGTCTTCTTTGATTCCATATTTCGGATTTCAGTAGCTTCACTTGGTATTTTTATGTTTTCTTGTTTATTTCAATATTTGTTAGTTTTAGTTCTAGCTTGATTTCAGCGATTCTGAAGTGTAGAATATGTTGAGACAAGTTAAGTTTGGATTATTTTCGGAGTTGGAACCTTGTAGTTTCTGGAATTGACTTTGGTTAATGATAATCATTCGGTTTCAGTTATTTTACATGTTTTTCTGTATTTTTTATGTTTGGATGTTTATTTGAATGGTTTGGATTGTTTGTTGCTTCTGATTTTCCTGGACTTCACTTCTGGAATCAGTAGGTAAGTTTAGTTTAAAGTTTGGAATAATTTAGTTGAGCTTATGATTATTTTAGTTTTCGGTATTCGATTTTGTAAGTTTTCGGGAAGTGAAGGGAACACCGCCGACTATAGCGTGACATTGTAGTTGGTCATTTTGACACTATATCTTGACCACCAAACTCCCGCAGATCGACCCTTACTGCTACTATACTAGTTTGCGTGTGAGGTTTTATTTTCTATTTTTGACCGCATAATGACCTAGGCGTGCCACATATCAGAGCAAATGTGATAACCACATCCTGTATCAAGAACCCATGAATTAGGAGTATTAGTGTTACTGAGTTGGATGATATACATACCTGAGGTGGAGCCAAACACCTTGGCTTTATCATCCTATATATCCTGTAGGTACTTTGGGCAGCTTCTTTTCCAATGGCCCTTTTGGGTGTAGTAAAAGCAAGTGGCCTCTTTCGGATCACTAGTGGGGGAATCTCATACTCGACCTTTCTCTTTAACCCATGACTAGACTCTCTAACATGGGCTTTCCCTTTCCAACTGGGTTGAGAAGAAGCCTTTATTTTCATTCCCTTACCATGTCGAATGGCCATGATGGAAACAGTAGAGGCATTCGAGCCCTGAGACTTTCTCATGATCGCCTCTGCGGTTTGTAGTAAACCATGCAACTACATCAACGTGGTCTCCGTGTTGTTTAAATGATAGGTCAGGATGAACTGATCATAACAACTAGGGAGAGAGCTCAGGACCATGTCAATGGCCAGTTCTTCGTCAAATTTCACGTTGAGTTTCCAGGTCTTTGAAAGTACAGTTGCATCTTCTGCACATGGGCACATACAGAGACTTCGTCTTTCATTCTACACGTCATTAGGGATTTGACAACCTCACAACGCTTCTTCCTTGCTCTTTTGTGAAACATTTCAGCAACTTGCAAGTTCATCTCAAACGGTCAGCTATCCTCGAAGGTCTTTTGGAGCTCTAGGGACATGGTGACAACGCCTAGTGATATTACATATTTTATTCGTTGTTGAGCCCTATTCTTAGTGAAATTATATCATATATCTCGTGGTATTCTCACTTTTCGTGCTAGTACTTGTTTGGAAGAAAATAATAAAAACAGGGACCAAAAGCGTGCAAATTGGAGAAAGTTTGGAAAAGAAGATAAAATCAGGAAAACACGTACGCGCGCCGTGGAATCAAGAAGGCGCGACGCGGCTTCGAGGCGGTGAACTAAATTCAAAGGCCGAGAAAACCGGAGAAGATAAGTACGCGCGCCGCGGTTCACTTAAATGCACGGCGCGGCAGCGGGAAATTTCAACTATAAATAGAGGCATTTACAGCCGAAACCCTGAGAAAAACCCTGGTAAAAAATCGACCGTAGAGGCTCTTTGACTCCAAGAATTCGTTTTCAGCAACTACCTTTTGGCATTTCAGGTTTTTATGTTTAATTTCTTTTAGTTTAATAGTTAGCATTAGTGGCTAGGGTCTTTGGGAGTGACAACCACTGACCTTGAGCATTGGAGTTACTATTTTTCAGTCTGTGTTACTGTATTGGATGATTGGAATTCAGTTTGAGTTTATAATAATCATTTGGTTAAAAGTAATATTGGCTTTTCGGTGTTTGATTCTTGTTATTGGTTTTGAATGCTTGGATTGTGTTTGAATTGTGTTTGGATGATTGTTTTGACCTTGTTGTACTGTTTTCATTCGCTGATTTCAGTAGCCAATTAGGTTAGCTTTTTAGGGTTTGAACTTTAGCCAGTGACTGTCCCGTTGGATCTTAGTTATTGGTGTAGTTTATACCTTGTTCTGGTTTTGGTTTGGATTGTTGGATGCCTTTGTTTACTTTTGAATTAGAGATGCACTTCTGATTTCAGAAAGTAACTAGGTTTGGTTTGAAGCTTAGCTTAGTCTATGCTTATTTTGGGATTGTTTAGCTTAGAATTTCTGAGTTTTAGTAGCAAGGGTTTGGAAACTAAAGTCCTCCGACTATAGCGTGACACTATAGTTGGTAATCTGTCATCTGAACTGACCACGTAGCTCCTGCGGATCGACCCCGACTACCACTGTGCTAGTGTGTGTGTTAGGTTTTTCTTATTTTTGACCGCACGACGACCTAGGCGTGTCAAATTTTGGCGCCGTTGCCAGGGAACTGTGAGCTTAGTTTAGGTGATTAGTAGGAACTTTTTTTTCTTGATTTTCTTTAAGTTTCATTTAGTTAGTTTTTGGTTTTTGGTTTTGCGGGCATGTTGCATTAGTGCATGCGTACCCGTAGGGGTGAGCAATTATCCCTATTGCATTTTGACTCAGAGATTGAGTGAACTGCGCGCAAAATCCGTGCACGTAGGCATTTGAATACAATGATTTTTAGTCAAGTTAGTAGTAGTACAGTAAGTGTTGCCCAGGAACCATCAGGTGAGGCAACGGGGATGTCTTTTATTCCTATAGTTTCGGAGTTTCAATTCGGGATCACGAGTGCTTCTGGTGGTGCAGTTTCAGCCCCTGCACCCATACCATCATGCACTCCGCCATCGATTCCATCATTTCCACCAATATCACAACCACAATCCACCAATCCATTTACCTCTGCAATGTCTTGGGGAGAGTCGACCCGTGATGGCACCCCAGTTTCTAGACAGCAGACACCTACTTCTCAACCATTTTCTCAACCACCACCAGTATTTTTCAAGCCTCAACCTACTCAACCACAACAATACCAGCCACCTCTTCAGCAACAGTACCAGTATCCAGAGGAAGATGAGAGATATGATGAGGAAGATGAAGGATGGGTGCCACCAGCACCTCAGCACCCAAGGAACCGAGGTCGAGGACCTCTGAGAAGAGCACCGCAGTATCAACCACCACAAGGTCAGCAGGAATATAACGGTCATCACCCTTACGGTAATACTGCTCAACCTTTATATTTTGCACAACCGAGAAGGCAATCAGTTACATCACATTTCCAGCCAAGGGAATATGATGATTCGTTGCCAATTTATATTCCTGACAATATTGAATCTCAGGTAGAAATAAGGCCTCAGTTGTTAAGAATATTGCCAGAGTTTAGGGGGTACAAGCAGGATGACCCGTACAATCACTTATATGAATTTATAGCGATTGCCAATGCTAATACCCCTAGGAATGTTAATAGGAACATCTTTAGGCTTAGGTTATTCCCATTCACTCTTAAAGACAAAGACAAATATTGGTTTACGTCTTTACCATCAAACAACATTACCACATGGGATCAGCTCAAGGCCAAGTTCCTACAAGAATTCTATCCGAAAAGCAAAACAACAGAGATTAGGAGGGTGATTCAGGACTTCCAGCAAAAACCAGGAGAAGCTTTCCACGAAGCTTTTGATAGGTTGAAGGAGTTGTTACCATCCTGCCTGCATCATGAGATTCCCAAATGGCAGTTAATGAAGTTGTTCTTTGAAGAAATCAGTGAAACACATCAGGCTATGATAAATGCCTCGTCAAGCGGGACATTTATGTGGCAAGATCCAGAGGAAGCTTGGCAGTTCTTGGAGCAGTTGAGCAATGGCTCCAAAGCAAACGTTTCTACGACAAAGACTGTAGGCACAGCAGCAGCAGTGGGAGTTGATGTTGATTGGAAGAAGGAAGTAAAAAAGGAAATAAGTGAATTAAATAAGAAGTTTGACAGGCTCATGTCAACGCTGCAAAATAGACCTCAGGGTCAATCACAAGGAGGTCAAGGAGGAAAAAAAGTTCAGGAGGCAAACCAAGTTCATGGCCAGGGTCAAGGTCAGTACAACAATGGACGACCCTACAGACCATATAATCAAGGGCAGCAGCAGAACTTCAACAACCAGAGGCAGAATAATTATCAAGGTCAATCGTCTAATCAGCCAAGGTCGTACCAGCCCGCAAACAATAATGGAAAATACGAGTGGGAGTGATAGCAATAATAATAAGGGGCCCAAAAATACTGTCAACAATGCCCCAAGAACTCAAGAAGAGATGATTGCAAAAATATATGAAATGTTCAGTGCTACTCAGCAGCAGTCCCAGGCCAATGCAAAAGCTATCGCAAACATGGAAAGGCAAATTGGACAAATGGCCGAGGACCGGCAAAAAAGGGACAATGGAAAGTTGCCAAGTGCTACGGAGGTTAATCCAACCCATAATCAGCGAGTTGGGAAGGAGCACGTAAATACTGTTGAGGCTGAATGGAGAAAGGTCACTTTAGATGACTTATTAGATTCAATAAGTGAAGCAGACCAGAAGAAAGAGGAGGATAAAGGAGAAGGTGAGGAAGGAATGAAGGAAAAAGAAATTCCTGTTGAGGAGGGAACTCAACCAGAGACGGACACGGAGGTTTAGGAAGAAGAGCAGTCGACGGTAGCAGGAATTAAGCAGAAAAAGAAAGATAATAAAGGGAAGAAGAAACAAGAAGCACCTAAACCAATAGGGCCTTTGATAAACCAACATCTGTGGGATGAACTTAAGGATGCTCCTGAAGATACAAGAATTCTTCAGGAAATGTGTGAAAGAAATGAAAAAAGTAAGATCCCCACACCAGACACTGTTAGATTGACTATTAAGGCCAGTGAGGCACTATTGGGAACACTGCCCAAAAAAGAGAAGGATCCTGGATCACCATTAATCACTACTACTGTAGGAGATGTGGTCATTCGGAACACTTTGCTGGACTTGGGAGCAAGTGTAAATGTGCTGCCGGGGGTACTTGTATGATAAGTACAAGAATGAAGAACTAGAGCCAGCAAAAGTTGTAGTGCAGCTGATTAACCAGTCAACAAAGGTATCCCGGGGAAAATTGACTAATGTCATAGTCAAGGTTGGAGACTTCTTCTATCCTGTAGATTTCTTAGTCATGGAGTATGAAAGCTTGGATGACGCGCCTGCGATCATTTTAGGACGCCCATTTTTAGCTACGGCTGGCGCGGTGATTGACTGTAAGACGGGGGATGTGGACTTCTCCTTTGGGACGCGAAAAAGAAGGCTGAATGTGTTCGGAAATCCTGTATCCTTACCTTCAGAGAATGATGGCAAGCAACTGGACAAAAGTGTGTTAATGGAGCCAGGGATTAGGAGCAAAGAAAAAATCTGGCCGTGAACGGGGGAAGGAGGAAAGGAAGAGATTTTCAAGGAAACGAGGAACCACATGTTGGCCACTATTGATAAGGAGCAGTTGCTGGATATGATGGAGATGCTAGAAGCAAGACACCAGTCAACAAAGGTATCCCGGGGAAAATTGACTAATGTCATAGTCAAGGTTGGAGACTTCTTCTATCCTGTAGATTTCTTAGTCATGGAGTATGAAAGCTTGGATGACGCGCCTGCGCTCATTTTAGGACGCCCATTTTTAGCTACGGCTGGCGCGGTGATTGACTGCAAGACCGGGGATATGGACTTCTCCTTTGGGACGCGAAAAAGAAGGATGAATGTGTTCGGAAATCCTGTATCCTTACCTTCAGAGAATGATGGCAAGCAACTGGACAAAAGTGTGTTAGTGGAGCCAAGGATTAGGAGCAAAGAAAAAATCTGGACGCGAACGGGGGAAGGAGGAAAGGAAGAGATTTTCAAGGAAACGAGGAACCACCCGTTGGCCACTATTGATAAGGAGCAGTTGCTGGATATGATGGAGATGCTAGAAGCAAGACACCAGCAATATGAGAAAGATTCAAAAGAAAGGGAAGCAAAAGTCTTCAAGCTTCTGGAATCGCAACAGCAATGGATTAGTGGAGTGAGCGATAGGATGACCCAACTCACATCCTTAATGTCGATGATGGCCCATAATTTCATACCTGGGTTCAAGAAGATGTCTTCAGAAGTCCAAGGAGAGGAAGAATAGGATTAGGAGTACCACGTCTGGCTGAAGACGTTAAACTTAGCGCTTGTTGGGAGGCAACCCATCGTGTCATAGGTTAGTTTTTGTATTTCTTAGAAATAATTAGGAAAAATATCATCATTAATTGCAGGTACCATTGGTCCAAGGCAAGTGTGGGGTCGTGTGATGTTTTGGAATTTTTAATGACCGCGCCGCGGGTTGTTCATCTTCGCGACGCGGGATCGTAAACCAACCCGATGCGCAGGGGTTGATTTGGTGACACGCGCGCTGCGGGTTTTGCATTTGCACGACGCGGGAATCGATCGGTCGGTTTTCTCCTATATTAAGGTAAGCCGCGACACTATTCACACACACCACGACTCGGAGCTCTGATCAACCAAAAATTCTCGCGTTTTTTCTTGCTCATTTCCTTCCCACTACTACGGTATGTCATTCTAACTAGCTATTACTCGTTTAAACTAGTGATTAGGTAGTTAATTTGAGTGATTTGTTCAAAAAGTTCAAAACTTCGAAATCGCCAATGCTGACTCATAGGGTGTTTATTTCGCCAAATAGAGACCCTAGATGAGTTAGTCGGCACTTAGGCTACCTTGTGGTGTATTTGGATTGAGTTTAAACAGGTTAAAACTCGAATTGGGTTGGAATTTTGGAAACAGCCGCTCGCCACGCCGCGCCCTTACTCTTGGGCCGCGCCGCGGTGCGGTGGAGAAGATAAAAGACTTATTTTGCAAAAAAATTTCGTTTGTGTAGATCATGTTCAGACTAAACCATGACTTCCTTCAGTTTCCAGAGGGGCCAGAGGCCTCTGTTGAGTACAGATCACGGAGAGACGCGCTGACGAGTCGCCGGGTTCTTGAGGCGACCGTTATTGATAGGGCCATCCTCGGGGAGGCCGGGTTATGGGGCGAGATAGAGCCGTTTCTACACCGCACCTGGACCCATGGGGACGCTTCTTTCACCTACCGGGGCTGGGACAGGATCATGGCCACCGGAGAGGATGTCGTGTACACGGAGCTCCTCCTGGAGTTCCTTTCTACCATTGAGTACGCGCCGAGGCGACAGACCCGCGGGCGAAGTTGATTCGATTCAAGTTGGGGGGCGTGCACCGGGAGTGCAGCCTTCGGGAGTTCGCGAGGCGTACGGGGATATATGTGGAGGCGGATTTTCAGCACCGCCATTTTCCCCAGTTCTTTGATGCATGTATTCAGGGGCAGTCGGAGCGGGCTGCCAATATGGAGGTTTGGGCACTGTTGTCCAACGTCATCTACGAGGCAGGGACCTCCCGGGAGAGCCACCTCCACGACCCACTCCACCGCCTCATGCACCGCATCGTCTCCACCTCCATCATGCATAGGGAGGGGGGCGAGAAGGTGTCCGGGGAGGACATGACGTTTTTCTGGGTTCTCCTCGATCCCTCCAGGTTCATCCACCTTCCCTATGCCCTAGCAGTCGCCCTATCCACCCGTGCGACGGGTGCCTCCGCCAGCAGTCCTCTGGGCCAGGGATACTTCATCACCCGCCTGGCCCGATCATACCGGATCCTCACTGCCAGGACTGTCGCCACCTTGACCGCTTTACCTCTATCTCGCACTACGGCGCGAGCTCTGGAGAAGATGGGACTGATTGAGCAGCAGCGCCTAGGACAGTTTATGCGGGCACCGACAGAGCCACCCCAGGCGCCCCAGCCAGCATATGCCCAGCCTGGCAGGAGACGCCGGAGAGCAGTAGCACTAGAGGCAGCGCCAGCAGAGCCACAGCTGCAGGAGGACTCAGCGGCCATCCACCGATTGGAGGTCAGAGTCACGAGGATTGAGGACCAGCTTGAATGGATCGGGGAGGTACTTCTGGATCTAGCTACCCAGCAGGGACGACGCCCCCGACCATTCCCAGCCAGAGCCCACGATCACGAGGCTGGATCCTCCAGGCCACCAGGTGGCAGTTGATGTATTCTTTTTCTTTTTCTTTATTTTTGGGATATATGTACTGAATCCATGACACACCTCTATCGTTTGTTTGCTTATATTTTATTTGTATGTTGCTTTTAATGTTTTGTGAGTCATGCATGTTATACCAAATTGGGGAGGAGTTGTCTCAGACAAGTGTGGGGTCACCGTGCCCCCTCCACTTGTCTTGACCACCGGCGTGTTCACTGTTGCGCCACAACTCCAGAATGCGAAATCAAGAATTCTTTTTGTTCAAATTTGTACCTGTGATACCGAGTACCAACCAAGCAGTCTACCGTCCAAATGGGTAACTCTTTCTCCCTTGTTCTAAATATTTTTGTACAACGGGGACGTTGTACGGTTTTAAGTGTGGGGTGTGGACGGTTGAAAGAGTAGTTTTTTTTTGAAATTTTTGCAGAAATTCATGGACAATTCCTTAATGGCCTTTAGAATCTGAATGAGTAAGTACACTTCATTGTGGACAGAAAGTTTGTAATCAAGGGTTCTCTAGAAAGCCATGAATTCCAAAGAACATTCTGATTAGGTTTTCACGAACTATTTCACTCTAACTCCTGACACAATAAGCTTTGAAACTAAACACAGTCAAAAAGTGTTTGAGTCTTAGTTAGAATTTATTAAAAACTCTCTTGCTTGGGGACAAGCAAGGCACAAGTGTGGGGTGTTTGACAACGCCTAGTGATATTACATATTTTAGTCGTTGTTGAGCCCTATTCTTAGTGAAATTATATCATATATCTCGTGGTATTCTCACTTTTCGTACCAGTACTTGTTTGGAAGAAAATAATGAAAACAGGGACCAAAAGCGTGCAAATTGGAGAAAGTTTGGAACAGAAGATAAAATCAGGAAAACACGTACGCGCGCCGCGGAATCAAGAAGGCGCGACGCGGCTTCGAGGTGGTGAACTAAATTCAAAGGCCGAGAAAACGGGAGAAGATAAGTACGCGCGCCGCGGTTCACTTAAATGCGCGGCGCAGCTGCGGGAAATTTCAACTATAAATAGAGGCATTTACAGCTGAAACCCTGAGCAAAACCCTGGTAAAAAATCGACCGTAGAGGCTCTTTGACTCCAATAATTCGTTTTCAGCAACTACCTTTTAGCATTTCAGGTTTTTATGTTTAATTTCTTTTAGTTTAATAGTTAGCATTAGTGGCTAGGGTCTTTGGGAGTGACAACCACTGACCTTGAGCATTGGAGTTACTGTTTTTCAGTCTTTGTTACTGTATTGGATGATTGGAATTCAGTTTGAGTTTATAATAATCATTGGTTAAAAGTAATATTGGCTTTTCGGTGTTTGATGCTTGTTATTGGTTTTGAATGCTTGGATTGTGTTTGAATTGTGTTTGGATGATTGTTTTGACCTTGTTGGACTGTTTTCATTCGCTGATTTCAGTAGCCAATTAGGTTAGCTTTTTAGGGTTTGAACTTTAGCCAGTGACTGTCCCGTTGGATCTTAGTTATTGGTGTAGTTTATACCTTGTTCTGGTTTTGGTTTGGATTGTTGGATGCCTTTGTTTACTTTTGAATTAGAGATGCACTTCTGATTTCAGAAAGTAACTAGGTTTGGTTTGAAGCTTAGCTTAGTCTATGCTTATTTTGGGATTGTTTAGCTTAGAATTTCTGAGTTTTAGTAGCAAGGGTTTGGAAACTAAAGTCCTCCGACTATAGCGTGACACTATAGTTGGTAATCTATCATCTGAACTGACCACGTAGCTCCTGCGGATCGACCCCGACTACCACTGTGCTAGTGTGTGTGTTAGGTTTTTCTTATTTTTGACCGCACAACGACCTAGGCGTGTCACATGGTCGCTATCATGATGCAGGACACCTTAGTAGTGTCATCGACATGTTTTTGCTATTTTGCTAGTTCTTTAGGGGTAGCGAATTCCTCATAGATCTCTGGAATTTGGTTATCGAGAACATACTATTTGCCCTCATAACGCAGTGTCATCTTTAGATTCTGCATCCAATCCATATAATTTGGACCGTTCTGTTTTTCCTTGGAGAGAATCGAGAGTAGGGAGAAATTTGAATTGGCGGGAGGTGGTAGAGGAAGAGGATAAGGGGGAGGGAGATCACCATTGATTCTAGACATCTACGAGAGAGATAAGTTTTAGTTAGTTGACTTATATATATCTCCTTAAAATAATTACCCAATTTATGTTTAAGGCTAGGATCCGTATTTTACCATTCATTCTACGAAAAGGGATGCCGTAATCATAAATGAACTTATTTTAGGTAGGCATACACTTTGACAATTTCAATCACTATGAAATTCCTAGATCTTTTGAGATTCATTGAATTTATCAATGACATATTAATCTTGGATATGCTATCTTACCTTTGTAGCTGGGATGCCGAGGACCACAAACAAGATTGTGAATTAACCATGCAAAACCGTGTTGGCACATTCGTTCCATTTATAGTCTCAGATTGATGTGCCAGTAAACCACACACGCTCCACCAACAACCATAAACCCGAATTTCCACATCATCCTTCACCTATAGTCTCAAATTAATGTGTCGGTTAACCACGGACGCTCCATTAATAGACCATAAGGAAATGATGTGTGTTTTCATGTATTAGTATACATTTTCACATTTTCTTATTTATCTAAACGTGTTTGGATAATTGTTAAGTTAATACTTTTAACTTTGCATCAACATCATTGGATCCTTTCGGTAACTCCATTGGTCCACACAAATGGCAGTGAGCGAAAAGGACGCATATTCAATGGCGGCCATTTTATAGACTGTTTCCTTAAACCACCTTAGAGTGCTTAGAATTAATGAGTCTAGTCTTGATTTAAGTTGATGTATTTAATTTTAATCATACATACAATATAAAGTATTATATAAATGTGTAAGGTATATTTTAAACTTTTAAAATTTACCAGTTGTTTAATTATATTAATTTAGATTAACCTATGTGTTCAAATGATAATATTAAATCACCATTTAACTATTCTAATGATGTGAGGAAAAATGTTAACAATTAATATCAAACAAGCAAGACACACATTTAAGATCAAAATTGAACTAACCAATTAATCTTAATTATCCATGTATAATCAACTGACAATAATTAATTACTAATTAAATATTCAAATCATGTAAGGACACATGATAATGATTAATTTTAATTCAATTATCCTAAACATTTCCATAATAATTTGAACAATTAAATTATCAAATTTCCTAATTTAACAAAAGGAAATAATTTCATGAATTCAAATAATGCTAAAAGATAAATATATCTTTTTGGAGATAACTAAAAAAATATTTTAAAACATTTTAAAATACAAAAACTCCAAAAACCGATTTAAACAAGCCATTAAAGGAATTTTCGAAAAAAATATGTCAAGAAAAAACCATGTAGTGCAAAATATCAACTAAGCATAGGCTCTGATACCATTGATAGGTTTTCTATACCCTAGATACATCAAACATGGCAGCGGAAACATACAAAAATTATCTAAGGCTAGTAACAATTACTAAAACATACAACGAAGCTACTTAATGTAGATCAAATCCCAAGCTAAGGAAGGTAGTACCCAAAAAAGAATACCTCTAATGGTTCACACCTAATAAGTTCAATTATCAGTTTAATTGAAAAAGCTCGCTATAAAACACTAGAGAGGGATTATAGATTCTGCTGAGAGAGAAGAGAGAAATTCCAAGTCTAAGGAGCTCTGGAATGGGGCGCAGAATATGGTGCCAGGGGACCTCTATATATACGTAAAGGTGAGACAGAAATAAGAGAAGTTTGAATGGTAACATATAAGGAAACAATCCAAACTTACCCAGAAACAAAACCCTTATTTTCTCCACCTTTTGGACAAAATTTATGGAAGGTTTCTTCCAAAATTTCATCGTCCCCCTTATAGGGTTCAAGAATGTTCATTGCTCAACTATTGAACAATTACAATTTAGCCCCTGCACTTTTATTAATTGCCAAATTAATTCCAATTAATTACATATCAATTATAACTAATTCTAAATAAATTATAATTAATTCTAAAGTAGTTTCTAATTAATTTATCATCACATGATAAATTAATAAACTAATTATCTCTCTCCCCCTGTCTCTTAATTAATACTAATATCATTTGGACTACTGAGGGCAATCCAAAAAGGACCCTGCTATTAATGGAAAGTCCTTAATAATTAGTTATGACATTTGACACTATTCCAACAAAAGCTTCATCATAGTCGATTTTGCAAATCAAAATCAATGTCTTTTTTACATACTCCGATTTAGGTTTAACCTGAAGGATCCGAATCACATCTACCACTTCACTGATTGGATAACTGATTAAAGGTAAGCCTCAATCTGAATCACAAATATCATATTTAACCGAATAACCAAGTAATTGCAGATCTAGACTTGTTATCTTCAAAAAGAATTAGCGTCAAGGCAAGAACACATAGCATCATGGGATGTGGAATTTCTTTTCAAATGGCTATAAAATTAGTAACATGTATCTGTGAACCTGAATCTCGCTTATATTTTCGTTGCCCCAATAGATTCCAGGATGTGATTCTTTTATTCAATGATTATTCTTGCAAGTATTGTACCATGGATTCTCATATCTAATCGAGAATGAAAATTGAATCAGAATAACTTTTAACATCCGTTCTACAGTGATTTGATGAAAGAGATTTCAAACGAGTTTGATTTGAATTTTACTATTAAAATTGAAACCGAATAAATGTAAACTCAATGTAGATTAACTAATGACAATGAACAAATCTGACAATATTGGTGAATCGTGAGATTGATTTGAATCAGTGGTGAGTCTAAAACTAGAACGAGAATAAGAACGAAATAATTAAGATATATGGATTCAGAAAATGAGAGATATAGATTGGATAAAAGCAATTTGTCTCAAACATTAATCGAATCACAAAAAAAGATTTGGGCACAAGCTATTGGGCTCATGAACAGACGAAACAAACATGAGAATCGGAAAGCATATGTGACTAAAATATGAACAGTAATGGATCTTCAACATAGACTCAATAACGAGATTCAGATCTAGAAAAACAAGATTTGGGCATGAAGAACGACTTCTAGATCTAAACAAAGGAGGAATATGATGAACAATAAAATCAAGCATGATGAACACTAACACTAAAAAATGATAAATGATTCCATATGATAGATTTGAGAGTCTCACCCAAAAATTCTTGAAACTTGAATCAATATTCAAAAAGTTATCAAATCAATATCATCCCCTTGAGATAATCGATAGATCTTCAAGGTACGGCTCTGATACCAATTGTAAAGTCGGATTTGACGTTTGCGGAATAATAATAATGTAAATATCGAAACAAATATCCAATGTGTCAAATGATTAATACATGTGAGAGTGTATAAAAGATCGTGCTCTGAAATAAATAGATGAGCAACGTATAAAGTACATACACCTCACATTGTGAGCTGTACCTAACAAATGAATAATACATGAACATATATATATATATATATATATATATATATATATATATATATATATATATATATATATATATATATATATATATATATATATATATATATATATATATATATATATATATATATATATATATATATATAGACACACACACACACACACAACTAGGGCAAAGCCCAATACACACAATTCATAGTAGGATTTCCAAGCCCGCCAAACATCATCTTGTGTAAGGCTTTGTATTCTAACATCGCATAACTGATTCACAGATTTCTATAATGGGAGACAGGGAGGGAAATCGGGACCATATCGACTTCGCCGACCTAACATATTCAACACAAAATCAACTAAAATAAAAAATCAAAATGACATACTCACCGATTTCTGTACAAACATATCAATTTACAAGAGAAATCATGTTTTAAAGACATACTCACCGATGACTAAATTGACTTCGCCGACTGCCACAAAAGTGTGCGCTAATCGAGACCATTAGCCTGCTACAAACATACGCGACTCCGTCTTTGCTTTGCCAGTCTTTTTAGTTTCTTTTTGGTTGATTGGCATTTGCAGGATTCGTCGAGTGGCAGGGAATCACACAATGTCTATGGTGGGAGGGAAATCGGGAATGATTTTACAAACAACCCTAATACGAAAAAAAGATAAAAACCACAATTAAAGGGCGGGTTGGTGTATGGGTTCATTTTGGGTCGGTTTCACGATATGGGTCGGTTCGGTTATAAATTGGTTCGGTTCTCCTATATAAATCGAACCGCCCCGAAATTTTCGGTTTTTGTAAAATTCAAATTCAAACCGTCGGTTCTTATTTTGGGTTCGGTTTTCTGGTTTTGGTTTTACCAGTTTTTATTGTTATTTCGGTTGTTGGGTCGGTTTCTGCTCACGCCTATCACACATAAGGGATAAGGGAATATAGGTATGTTTTTTTATTTGTCAAAAATTGCCATTGTTTAGGTTGATACCCTCTCTAAAGTGGTGCTTCCCCACTAGTATATAATTCAATGTACGATATTACTGTGGGGTTCAACTAAAAAGATACCATCAATCACCAAGTTGCTCCCAACTCAGATAGTAGAGCTCAATTACAATGAAATTTTCTATGTAAAGCTTTTGTTCTTTCTTCAAAAAATAACTTTCGTTTCGAGATATATCATTATACCCGTAACCTTGTAATTCAAGTGTAACTTGGTAATTTTTCCCAGCCAAAAGGCGTTTATAATTGTCTCATTTAGATGTTGTTTGGGAATGTGTAATGAGTAGGGAAGCCACGATCGAAGAAATCTGTAGATGGATCCATATATCGTCGGGACTCGGCCACTCGGGGTTTTCTAAAACGAGAAAATCTTAGTTTTTTTTGTTTTGTAATATTTATAATCTTACCTTTTAAGAAATATGTGGGGCACGTAAATTTTCTATAGTTGTTACAAAAGTGTTTAAATTAGTAGAGTTGCCTCATATTGGAATTTCACATACTAAATGTTGAGTGCTATGCCGTTAAAAATAAGTCTCTTCCAAGATTTTTTTTCTTTAACACGTCTGGTAAAACTAATTTATTCAAACTTTATCCGCGTTTATTTTTTCTATATTTTTAGGGTTGAAATAGTTTATTAAAGTTAAGTGATCGATCATGGTCGGATATAGAGAAAACGATAAATATAGTTATCTTTCGTAAGTCTTTTTTACATAAAGATTTTACACCAATAACCATATATCTCATAGTAGAAATTCTTATGCACAAGGTGCACAATATGCCCCAACGGATCGGATGTGTCCCCCGTATTTAAGTCAAAATATTTTGTGGGAGTTTTTTTTTCATTCTTAACACTGAAAAAAAAAACTTTCTAACTCATAATATCTTATGAAGAAATAGATGTATTCGATTAAGTTTTGTATGAAAATTTAAATTCGCACATATATGGTTCATTTCCTGAATTTCTTTGCGTTTTCTATAAGTTAAAACACTTTGTGATGAAGTTTTTGAATTACATGGTCATCCGTGAAAAATCTAAATTTTAGCTAAATATTGAAAAAACGTTAGCAAAATGGCTAATCTTGTTTTGACACTTCTTTTAAAACACATTCATTAATATACTGTTTTGAATTGTTATGTTTTTTTGATGATATTTAGTTTTTGTTTTCCCTTTCATATTATATTGTTATTCTTATTAGGCGAATGCTCGTTCGTTGCGCAAATACAAGTTATACAATAAAACTTTTAACAAATACGTTATTGAAAATGATTATGTCATGGACATTAACAATGGAATAATAATCGTTTGAGTTGATATATAAAATTATAACTATTTTGATTAATATTACTTAATGAGCTTTATCCGCGGCTCGTTTATTAATTACATTAAGAATAATTGTTGATTTAATTTTACTTTGAACTATTGTTATGATTAATTAATTTAAAATTTACTTAATTAAGAATATTTTAATTTTGATTATGATGATTACTTAAAATATCAACGATTGTTATTGTTTGTTAACAGCCACTTATTTTTACTAAAAATTTAAAGAAGACATTTAAAACTACTACTCATTAATAAAAAGTTACTGATACTAAAATATTTAAAAAATCACAGAATATTCAAATAAAATAACTACGTGATAATTACAATTATTTAAAGGTTGCAAATTATTGAATACAATTTTAAATTTTCTTAATCCATTTGTTTATTTAACTATGTTGGTTACAACTTTTTTTATTTTACTCTTTTAACCTGTGATAAAAAATAACATAATTTAACATATAAATAATTAAAAAATATAGCCTCTAAAATTGATTTGTTTGGTTAGCAAAAAAATATTTATCTCGATTCTAGATAATATTTAATTAACAATAAAAGTCATTAATTAAAGTAAGTATATTAGAATAATAACCATAAAGTGGGGGATTCAAATGAGCAAAATTTAATTTATGTTTTGATTTTAGCAACATATTTAAATTACCAAATTAATTATATTATGTTGAAAAATAAAGAGTAAATATTAATTTTAGAATAATAAATAGTTATTATTGAAATTAAAATATTAAAAAATTTAATGTGTTAATTGAAAGGGAAGTTGAAAAGTTGGAGGTTTCAAATGAATGTGATTAGAATAAAAATGCTTCTTTTATAATATACTAGACGAATGCCCGCATGTTACGCATGTTAACTCTATAATTAAAATTGTAACAAATATAAAAATGATTATGTCATTGACATTAATAATAAGAGTTTCAACTTTTATTAGCTACCTAGTTGATTAACATTTTTTTGTAAAAGTTATTCAACTAACAATCACTTCATAATCAATAATCACACTAAAAATATTAAGTAACAGAGAACGTTACTATGGATTTTTGATAATTCAAAAAAAATAAAAATTTAAATGAATGTGGTTAATGGTTATAAATAATTTATATATAGTTTTAGATAGAAATCGAAGACTTAATTATAAGTTTTAACTTTTATTAACTACTTAATTGATTAACTTACTTATTTTTGTAAGAACTTATTCATCCACTCATTACTTAATAATAAATAATCACACCATAATATTGAAGTAATAGAAAAGTTAATGTAAATATATAATTATTCATAAATTTAAATAATCTAAATTATTATGATCTAAGATAAATAATTTATCTTAAACCACGTTAGTTATAATGACTAAATTAATAAAATTATTCTATAGTGGAAAGTCAAAAAAATTTAATCAATTAAATACATGATTTATATAAATAATATAGGTTAATATATTAGAAATAATTATTTACTATATAATTGAATGACGAAAAAATTAAACAATTAGATGCGTTACTTACAATATAATATCTATGAAACCAATTAATCTATATGCGATATTTTCCAATAATTTCTTCAAGCATTCATATATTTTTCATAATTTTCTCAAATATCAATTTAACTATAAATACTAAAATATAATATCTATGAAACCAATTATATATAAAGTTATTTCAAAATATTAAACACTGAAGTATATAAATAAGAAGTTATTTTGAAATCACAAACATAACACATGATAATAAAATATGAAAGCTTGTATTATGTGGAGATCTGTACTATTATAATTGATAAATTAAGAATACCAAAAATCTCAATAAAAGCCAAATCATCAACTAATTATATAAGCTTGATTCTAGTTACAAAATAAGCATAAAACATGATAATATAGAATAATCTCATCATGGAATATGTTTCATACACTCACGTTTTCTTCGTTGATAATGTTGTATGATCGTTTTTGATCTATAAGACATAACGAAATACCATTAAGTTACTTTCGTAATATATAACAAACTTACAAATTTAAAACTTTAAAATCGTAACATGGGTCGAAATGTAGCAAAAAAAAACTCAAACCAACACAAAAATCTTTAAACCTTTGTATTCTTCTTTCTAGACGTTTTCTCTCACTTTGTATGTGATTTGTATTTCTATGTTCGTCAAATGATTTACCCCTTTTATAGTAAACAAAAAAACTAGTCAACTACAATTCATTTGATAGTCATAAATTATACCATATTAGTTTAAATACTTAGTAATTATAAGGTATAAGTTAAAAAAAACTATTGAGTGATTTCTATTAATTAATTGAAAGATGAAGGGTTGTGGAGGTTTCAAATGAATATGGTACAAGAATGAGAAATATCTTGAACCATATTCATTTGGATCATCTCCTTTATAAGATTTATATATATATATATATATATATATATATATATATATATATATATATATATATATATATATATATATATATATATATATATATATATATATATATATATATATATATATATATATATATATATATATATATATATATATAAATATCTACAAAGTAATTAATTTGGTAGCCGTAGTTCAATTTTTTTTAGTTTGGTAGCCTATTCTTCTGTTTATAAGTAACATAAGTAATTGATTTGAGAATCGACGACCCGAATGAATATTGATCTATCCAACCAAAATAAAAACAAGAGTAAATTACAGTTTTGATCCCTGTGATTTATCCTTTATTTCACTTTTAGTCCAACTTTTGAAATCTCACGCTGATGGTCCTTGTGGTGGCCAAAATATTGCACTTTTGGTCCTTTGACCTGTAAAAATACAAATTTACCCTTTTAATTTCTTTTTCTTTTTTATTTTAATGTATTATTATTTTTTGTAATTAAAAAAAGAAAAAACAACAAAACCCTCTCTCTCTCTCTCTCTCTCTCTCTCTCTCTCTCTCTCTCTCTCTCTCTCTCTCTCTCTCTCTCTCTCTCTCTCTCTCTCTCTCTCTCTCTCTCTCTCTCTCTCTCTCAAAAGTAACATCAATAGCCGTCCTCACTAAAATATCTCACAAAAGAATTTCGCCAACAATTCACCAAAATACCCCACAGCCCTTAAGCCATAAATTTTGTCAAGCACCTGCCATTCGTGGTCCTAGAAAGAAATGGAGCATTAGTACCTCAGATCAGCTAAAACAGCATTCCAGAACATCAAAAACGTATCAGTACTGCAACCACATAAACACTTTTATTGTTGAGGTAACTATCATTTCTTTTGGCTCACATGACAATCTTTAGCTGTTTGTACCAATCGAACTGGCTATGGATACATATTAAAATCTAAATGATAATTCTTCTTATGATTTCAGTTCTGAGTATTTCAATGTATTTAATTAGTTATTCTTGAGTGCCTTTAACTTAACCTCTATCCTCGATCACCGATGTCCGATAAATTCAATGCCGTTACAGCACAAGGCAGAACAAATCCAGGACATAACACTAGGAACTCAATCCAAAACTGTAATATTCGGGCGGCTGAAGACTTGGGTTCAGCGAAGACCTATGTAGGGCGACCATGGAAAGAGTATTCACGAACAGTTTATATGAAGACGTTCATGGATATATCAATCGACAGAGCAGGATGGCAGGAATGGTCTGTTAATTTTGCGTGGAATACATCGTACTATACAGAGTTTGATAATTCAGGGTCGGGGTAAGACACTAGTGGGATGACGGGAATGGTCTGGTGATTTTGCGTTGAATACATCGTACAACTCACTGGTCTCAAGATTGTTATCTTCGACATCTTTCAACCACTCTACGACCTCGTAAAAGATCACATTTCTCATGGTAACAGTTTGACTGAAATTTCATGGTCAAGACACGATTTATTTTACAATTAATTGTTTATATTTATGTGTATTATCATTAAGGTTTTGTGGAGGCGACAAAAGGGTGCTGCGAAACAGGATCAGAGGAGAGAATCCTTTTATTCTGAATCGATGCAGGTTTAAGTGAATCCGCTCACTAAAACTTAAGAACCCCAATCTAGCCATGCTTGTTGGGAACCTCACACATCTTAGGATTCTTTATTGGAAAACTTGAACAGTTGAGCACAAAATTCGATTGGTTCTAGCAGTTGTCCTCATCGCTGCATAATTTGGAGGTTTTCAGCTTTGTCAAATTGTCAACCGCACACCTGCAAATCAGAAGGAGGGAGAGAGAGAGAGAGAGAGAGACCGGAGGGGTTTTGTTTTTTTCTTTTTTGAATTACCAAAAATAATAATACATTAAAATAAAAATAAAAAATGAATTAAAAAAAGATAAATTGGTCTTTTTACATGCCAAGAGACCAAAAGTGCAAGATTTTGGCCACCACGGGGACCATCATCCTGAAATTTCAAAAGTTTGATTAAAAGTGAAATAAGGGATAAACCACAGGGGACCAAAAGTTGGAGTTATGGACCTCTGATGATTTATTTAGCTGGATCCGACCCTAGTCTAGTTAGGATTACATTTTGTGCTAGGTTATATAATAAAAGTGGTAGCATGGTTTAAAACTGTCCTATAAATATATAATAATAATATTTTATTTGTGATTTACTTTCTCAATATATATATATATATATATATATATATATATATATATATATATATATATATATATATATATATATATATATATATATATATATAAATGAAAACTAAAGTTGTTGGGGTCTAATGGATCGTTTATTCAAAAACACTATTTGACAAGTATCCGATTGTGACATATTCTTCAAAATCTGTCCATTTTGGGTTACCTCCTAGATATGGAGTTAATTGGAGTTTATTCCTAAAACGACACAAATATGGCTAAACTCGTAGCAATATATATATACAACTGCTAATGTATGAACCCTAAAGGATGGTATAGTAATTCATTTGTAAAGAAGACAAAAAGAAGTAAAACCAATCAACCCGACATACATTTATAGAGAAACAAACAAACATTAAAATACTATTTATGCATTGATAAAAATAATAAATATGCAAGAGAGAGAGAATGAAATTTGTCGATTTTTTTTAGAACAGTAACTTTATTAAAAACAAACATTAAAATACCAATTTTCAGATGTCTTTCTTTATCTTTAATTTTTGTATTATTTAACAGAAAATCAGAGGTATGGACTAGGACCACATTTGTGGTCTCCCTTTGGATCCGGTCCTGCGTTGTCCCCATCTCCATGTTAGAGTATCTTAGTGGATGGAAGATAAAAGAAACGAGATAGAAGTATTTTCACCCGTAAAAAAAATAGGGTGTAGGGATCACATGTTTTGGTTAAGCTATTCTATTTGATACGTAAATAAATTTAGAGTAAATTACAGAAATGGTCCTTGTGTTAATATTTTAGAGACTACCGCAAGATTCTTAAAAACAGAAACCGGCGGTTTGGGTTTGAATTTTTTAAAACCGAAACTGTCGGTTTCGGTTTCGGTTTCGGTTTCAGTTGAAAAACCGACCCATAGAAGGTTTTCTAAATATTGTTTGGAGTATGGAGTGCAGATGTTTTTTCACTGGCACATTTAGAAGTCTAGGGTTTTGGGGCTTACGTTCGTCAAGTTCAAAGAACACAGACTAGAGAATTGTTCTTCTACTAGATTACTTGGATATAATAAACCTACAAATAATGAAGTCTTTGTTATTCGAACAACAACTTTCCATTAAAGGGAACTGATATATACTTGAAGGCCAGTGGGAGCCAAATTGATCTTGAAGAAACACAATAGTCAACCAACAAAGAACCTGATGTTGATACTAGTACTGAACCAGAGGTTGAGAAACTTGTTAATCATCAGCAAGAACCTACTTAGGAATTTGACATACGTCCACCTCCTCTTCCCAGAGTACTTCATGCACTCGAGTTTTATGGTGTGTATATAACTAAAGGTGATGACTCACTATTGGACCAAGAAGATTCTGCCAGTTATCAGAAGGCCATGTTAGGACGAGAGTCAGAAAAACAGGAGGAGGCTATAAAGACAAGATGAAAGCCATGTATGATAACCAAGCATGTCTTGGAATATGATAACAAAATATCAACACAGCGGAAACAAAAACTAAAGATCGTATTCCCCGCGGATCACAAAATCATGCACATTTTCATAACTGCAAACTCAAGAGGGATCACTATATACCTTTATGATTTAGATATGATATTGTTAGGATGTCTAGAACCCAAAGTAGAACTCCTCTAATGTAATCGTATCCAAGACAACGATCTAGCACCCGTTGATGAAGTATAAACCATTGCTTGAAGTTTTAGCACGTTATCTTCCAGGTATTTCAAGAAATCGGCCAGGGAGATGGACGGATTTAGGGTTTTTAGGATACTTTACAACTCTAAGGGTTGTATTTATAGTGTCTTTCATCCTTATCTCCTCCATTGCAGATAATGACTATTTGAAATTCAAATTGTTGATATTTCAGTTTAGTTCTTTATCCTATTTTAGTCTTTAATTAATTTACAATTACTTTGATATATTAATAAACATAGCCACTAAAGTTTATTTACATCTCTAAGGGTTGTATTTATAGTGCCTTTCATCCTTATCTCCTTCATTGCAGATAAGGACTATTTGAAATTCAAATTGTTGATATTTTCAGTTTAGTTCTTTATCCTATTTTAGTTTCTAATTAATTTACAATTACTTTGATATATTAATAAACATAGCCACTGAAGTTTATTTTTCGATCTCTTTTGGCTAAATCGTCTCTTGCTTGTAACCCAAAAGGACCCCACTATTTATAGTAATATTACCAACTTGTTATGACCATGAGCATATAACCAACAGTCTCCCACTTAGAATTGTCATAACAATTGTATGGTCAAATATTCTCTAACCTAGTAAGGTGTATGCCATCCTACACAAGTGTCGTAATAATCTAATGAAACAACCCTTAGGCAAGTGATCAAATATTTATTTGTTCTACAAGATATCCATATGAACGTTTGACATGGAATTCTGTCAGTCTCAACATTCAAAATTATGTTCCTTGATAGAGATTTATGGTGACTGCAACAGATTGCACCATTGAAACTTTGTCAATTCAGTTTGAGTACGACTGATGGTTTTATGTCAACACCAAATCATCGATGGGCCCAGGGATATCGCTTCTACTGTTAGGGCAGAAGGAACAAATAAACTTCGACTACACAGATCACCTACTCATCATGTCATACCTGGACATTCCTTTTATGGCTGCCAGTTACGAACAATGTTGGAAAAAAACCAAGGCACAACAGACTGTAGGACTAAGAATCAATGCATCTCCGCTTGAAGAATATAAGATATTACCATCTTTGAATTACTCGTGACAGATTCCATGAAATAATCTCTAAGTGCAGGTTACTCCAATACTTAATCTCTATTAAGTATACATGAGAATTGGTGCATCTCAATGTTATGTCCATCTCTATGGACAATCCATTAATTCCTCATGCCAGCCTTGAATCAATACTTACACCTAAAAGTATAACTGACTGTGGACGTTTTGAATAATAATTTAAGTAATCATGAAGTCAATAAAACATGCAAAATAGGAAGACAATGATAAACTAATGAATGCCTTTATGCATATATATTAAGTTCTCCACATAATAATGTTCAAATCAGATAGAGTTTTACATTGATTAAGTTCCCAACATAAATCAAACGAAACTAAGTATACTCAAATCAACTCATTTGCAAATCTAATGCCTATGGACCTAGTATGAGAATCATGCTTGGCCTGCGATAATGGTTTAGTGAATATATCGACAAGATTATCTTTCGATATAACTCTAATAATCTTCATGTCACAATCATCAATGAGATTTCAGATATAATGGTACTTCCGGAGTATATGCCTTGTGCGCTTGTGAGTTCTAGGTTCTATCGCCAAGGCGAGTGCACCCTTATTATCACTGAAGATATCAACATGGCCATCAATGCTAGGAACAACACCGAGATCCCTAATAAACTTCTTTATCCACATTGGAAGTGAGAAAATCTAGAGATATGTGGCTTAGTGTAGCTAAACATACCTAGCTACTGATGTAGGTACATGTGGATTTTTATTTGGTACATAGCAAACAAGATTTCTTTAACTACCAAGTTTTTATCAGTAAATGATTCTGTTTGTGAAATGATTTGTTTTATACATGTTCATAAATATGTTCACGAGTTATATATAGTTTTAAAGTAATTGACATGCTAGTTATATATAATGAATTTCATCAATGCTGTCAAATGATCTATGTGAGTTTTGGTAAATTTCTTAGTAAGATTGTGAATTTTGATCATTTACCCATAAAGTTTTTGGGTTTTGGTTAAGCGAATGTTAAGTTCTTTTGATGATTTGGTCATTGATTTTCTCATTTTAGTTTGGATCGTTTTCCCATGAAGTTATTGTTGGTTATATGTCTATGCTTATAACAAGTTGATAATATTACTATAAATAGTAGGGTCCTTTTGGGTTACACGCAAGAGACGATTTAGCCAAAAGAGATCAAAAAATAAACCTGAGGGGTTAAGTTTTATTAATATACAAAAGTAAATGTATATTAATTAGACACTAAAAAGGACTAATGTGAAATTATCAACACTTGAATTTCAAATAGTCATTATCCACAAGGGAGGAGATACGGATGAGATACACTATAAATACAACCCTAGATCTGAGTTGTAATTAATAGAGAAACCCTAATTTTTTCCCATCTCCATCACATCCTCGATATACGGCCAATTTCTTCATAAACCTTGAGTATTACGTGCTAAAACTTCAAGAAAATGTATGTACTTCATCAACGGGTGTTTGATTGTTGTCTTGGGTACGATTACATTAGAGGAGTTCTACTTTGGGCTATTGTCATCCTAACAAGATCAGATCTGAGATCTTAAAAGGTATTTGTTGAACCCTCTTGATTTTATAGTTACAAAAGTGTGCGTGATTATGTGATCCTGGTTGAATACGATTTTAAGTTTGTTTCCGCTGCATTATTTTTATGCTATCGTATTCCAACAGTGGTATCACAGCCAATTTATCATGATTTTGTACTGTTTAGATTCGATTTAAGCCATTGGTTTATGTTAAAAATTGGACTTTTAAAGGGTTTTTTCGAATCTGTTTGTCGCTCGCGCTGCGGTCCTTGAATTGTCGTGCCGCGGTCTTCTATACAGTTACGATCATTAGTGTTTTTCCACGTCGCATTTCCTAGTGTGTCGCGCCATGTTGTGCATCTCAAGATTGTGTTTTGTTGGTTATTCCGCGACGCTACAATTAGCTTACCGTGTTGCGGTGGTCGTAACATCTTTCCGAAATTGTGATTCTTGATATGCAATATGGTGAATTTTTGTATTAGATGATTTTTTAAATTAATTATTAACACTGCATCCTTGCGTGTTTAATAGAATTAATAGTTAAACAGAAAGTTTAAAATGCTTCAACATTTAATGGATAATTGTTTAAATTAATTATTAACATTGCATTCTTGCATGTTTAATAGAATTAATAGTTAAACAGAAATTTTAAAATGCTTAAAATTTTAAATCATATATATATATATATATATATATATATATATATATATATATATATATATATATATATATATATATATATATATATATATATATATATATATATATATATATATATATATATATATATATATATATATATATATATATATATATATATATTAGAATTGTATCTATATGTATAACTTAAATTAAAATAAAAACATTGGTCACACCGTAACCAGGCTCACCCACTCTAAATGTGTTTAGAAGATTTAATGAGGTCTCTTTGAATCCTAATGATGTCGGTTTTTAAATAGCATTCATTGCTTACCACCCTCACCGCCTACCGCATTTATCTTGAATGGAGTTACCGAAAGGGTTTGATGGAAGGATGTTTCATGATAAAAGTATTATTTATTTAATACAAATGTTGTTTAAATAAATTTGAGAATACAAAATAAATAAGTAAAAATTGTTAATAGTTAACAAAATTTTTCAAAATTAAATTGGCATTTCAAATCGGATTTTAAAAGTTTAAAAGACTATCCACGAAGAACTTAATGAAACAAAATCTAGTTTTTTGAAAATGTAAATCTCATGCTACCCACGAAGAACCACACATTTAACCGAGCCCTTCCGGTCTGCGAAGTGTCATAGCCAACGCGTCAGATTGGACTCGGCCAAAATGATGTGATACTCACGATAACTCATGAATCATGGGTCGGGTGTCACGTGGGTCCTTCATGATCGATTTACCATCCAAACCTGTGATCCGCGGCATACCCGTCACATAAGAGAGGATAAGCATGATGGGATTAAACATGCCATTGATCAGATTCAATGAATCCCAAAAGATCTAGAAGTTTCATAGAGATTGAAGTTGGCAAAAGAGTATTGCCTACCTAAATAACTTCTGGGGGTGACTACGGCATACCTCTTCACCACCAGAAGTGAAATATGGATTCTGGCCTTAAATAAATAATTTTATGGGTAATTAATTTATTAAGGGTTAATCAAACTAAGTAAACTCTATTTTAGATGTCAACTAAAGAAAGTTTGAATGTTACAAGTTTTTTTACTGCGTGGCTTCCTCAATCAAAGTAAGCTTAACGACATAGGTTATGCGCGTTGGTTCCGGATTTTGAGAAGAGTACTCAATTTTAAAGGAAAGCCTTTTATGATTGAGGAACGAATTCCTAAGGATCATCCAGCCAGATCCACTCGTGCTGAAATAGACGGTCATCTTAGACGTCTAAATGATTCAAATAAGGTTGCTCGTCTCATGTTAGACACTATGTATCCTGAGCTTCAAATAAGATTCTGGGTTCTTGGTGCTTTGACATAATTAACTAGCTTAAGGACATGTTCCAAGAGCAGGTTAAATGGGAATGATTCGAAGTCATGAAAGCAATATTGAGATGCAGGCTGTAAAAGGGACAGAGCGTCAATACCCATATGTTTAACATAAGAGGGGTAATTTGATCAAATATGGAGGTTGGGATTTCCAGTTAGTCGGGAGTTAGTCACGGAAATTGTCCTTAACTCGCTGACTAGTTCTTATGATGAGTTCACTCTGGACTTCATTATATAGAACTTAAAAGGACACTTCGAGAGATTACATAACATGTTGAGCAAACTAGAACTTGACATGGCTATGGAATCCAACACCACAGTTCCTAAATAAGGTGTCAAGAGAAAAGGACAGACCCTACCAAGGGAATTATTTTCTGAAAGAAACGTCAATACTAAAATCCTGAGGAACTATTTTGTTTCCATTGAAAGGAAATGGGACATGGAAGGCATAAATGCTCAACATATCTGATGCAGCAAAAGCAGTTGCAAGACAAAGAGTATGATGCTTCACGTATATTTGTAATTCCATAAGTGCTTTGCTTATAACCATTACTGCCATTTGTTAATGAGCAGAAACTGGAATAAAGCAAAGGCACAAACCATGGAGAGTTGGATCAAATCATGGACTACAAGCAACTTGCTTTCATCTATAAGATTATGAACCAACTTCTCTCTAGTGTTTTAGTTTATGGTTTTGCAATTAAAGATTGTTGATGAGAACATTATTTCATCAGATGGTTTTGACTTGGTTTAAATAAAAGTTGTTTTAAATAAAAGTTATTTTAAAAGTTATTTTGGAACAAAGTTATGGTCATTACATCTATGAGAACTAGTTCACAACAATAGTTCGAAGAAAATTGATTCAAGGGAGTCCAAATGTTTGGATTAAAGGTATGAGTGGAATTGTCTGCTTTTATAAACTTGGAAGAAGCTACCAGAACTCCAGGTGGATAGGATTCTGGAAATCATTTAACTGAACATCTTATGATAACTGCTATTCCTGTTTACATAGAGAGAGATAACTATGCACTACTCACAAGTTATTGTGGACAGAGGCTAAGAATCTGTTGGACCTTGTACATCTAATGTATTTGGACCGTTTAGTTTTTCCACTAAACCGTCTAAGACACTTTATTGAGTTTGAAACCTATATAGTGTTCAATACTTCAAAGATAGAGTATAGAATCAACTTAGGAAAGGATAACAATTCTAAATTCAAGGGTAGATGTAATACCGTAATTTTAATTTATGGTAGAGTTATTTTAATTTTTGATATAAACGAGATTAGATGAGTTAAAACACGAGTTAAGATGTTTAGAAACCCATCTATGAGAAGTAGGATGTTAAAAAGGGTAAAAGAAACAACTTTGGTTCCTGCGAGGTCAACCCGGGTCGTGTTTAATAACACGGGTCGAGTTTGGGTTGCAAAGATTTGGAAAAAGAGGAACCCGGGTCGTGTAGATGAACACGGGTCGTGTCCGATAGGAACCCGGGTCATGTAAACCAACCCGGACCATCCTGTGACAACGCCTAGTAATATCGCATATTTTAGTCGTTGTTCAGCCCTATTCTTAGTGAAATTATATCATATACATCGTGGTATTCTCACTTTTCATGCCAGCACTTGTTTGGAAAGTAATAATGAAAACAGGGACCAAAAGCGTGCAATTTGGAAGAAGTTTAAAGATCAAGGCAAAATCAGGAAAAGACGTACGCGCGCCGCGGAATTCACAAACACGCGACGCGGGTATGAGGCGGTGGAAAGAATTCAAATTCTGATAAAACGGGGATAAACCCCTACGCACGACGCGGGATCCACCTATGCACGGCGCAGTCTCGAGATTTTTACAACTATAAATAGAGGCTTTTAGGTCGAAAAAAATGAGCGAAGACCTGGTGTGAAATCGACCCCCAAGGCTCTTTGACTCCGAGATTTAGCTTCAGCAACCATCTTTTGGTATTTTCATGTTTTTATCTTTAATTTCCAATTAGTAAAATAGTTAGTGATAGTGGCTAGTGTCTTTGGGAGTGACAACCATTGACATTGAGTATTTGTTTCTGTTTTTAATAGTGTTGGTTACTGTTTTGGACCTGTTGGATCTGATTTAGTTAATGATAATCATTTGGTTTATGTTAATTGCCTAGTTTTTCGGTGTTTATGCTTGTGAATGAATTTTTGAATGATTGGATTGTGTTTGATATTTGGATTGCCCTTGATTGCTTCTAATTTGGAGATGTACTTCTGAATTCAGTAGGTAATATGGTTTAGTTGATAGATTAGTTTAGTTAATGTGTGCTTGGAATTGTTTTAGTTTATGATTTTTGGGATTGTTTGGCAAAAGTTAGGAACTAGGTCCTCTGACTGTAGCGTGACACTGCAGTTGGTAATCTGTCACCTGTCTCGACCATGTAACTCCTGTGGATCGACCCTGACTTCCATTGTGCTAAGTGTGTGTGTTAGGTATTTTCTTATTTTTGACCACATGACGACCGCTGCGATGTCAAATTTTGGCGCCGTTGCCGGGGAGTTGTGAGCTTGAGAATAGGTGATCTGTAGGATTTTTAGTTTCTGAATTTTGGATTTCAGTTAGTTAGTAATTTTGCTTTTGGTTTTCTCGGGCGTGTTGCACTTGTGCGTGCGTACCCGTAGGGGTGAGCAATTATCCCCTTTGCGTTTTGACTCAGAGATTGAGCGAACCGCGCGCAAGATCCGTGCACGTAGGCATTTAAATACAATGAGTTTTAGTAATGTCTGTAGTAGTTTAGAGCATGTTGCCCAGGAACCCTCGGGTGAGGCAACGGGGATGTCATTTATTCCCCCGGTTTCAGAATTCCACATTGGGAGCACGAGTGCTACTGGTGGTGCAGCTTCAGCCCCTGCACCTATACCTTCATGCACTCCGCCGTCGATTCCACCATATCAACCTTTATCCCAACCACAATCCACAAACCTATTTACATCTGCCATGTCTTGGGGAGCGCCGACCTGCGATGGCACCCCAGTATCTAGATAGCAGACACCCATTTCTCAACCCATTTCTCAACCAGTACCAATACTTTTTAAACCACAAACCACATTCCAACCTATACCACCGCAGCAACAATATCAACAGCAACCACCTCAGCAGCAGTACCAGTATCAAGAGACTGAGGAGAGGTATGATGAAGAAGACGAAGGATGGGTTCCACCAGCACCATAGCAACCATGGGACCGAGGTCGGGGACCTCCAAAAAGACCACAACAGCATCAACCACTATAAGGTCAGCAGAGATATAATGATCATCACTTTTATGGTAATCCTGCTCAACCCTTGTATTTTGCACAACCGAGGGGGCAATCGGTTGCATCGCACTTCCAGCCACGGGAGTACGATGACTCATCGCCCATTTACATTCCTGATGATATAGAATCTCAAGTAGAAATTTGGCCCCATTTAATTGGAATATTAACGCAATTTAGAGGTTATAAGACTGATGATCCATACAATCACTTGTATGAGTTCATAGCTATCGCAAATGCTAATACTCCTAGACACACCAATATGGATACTTTTAGGTTAAGATTATTTCCTTTCACATTAAAGGATAATGCCAAATACTGGTTCACATCTCTTCCATCTAATAGTATCTCTAGTTGGGACCAACTTAAGGCAAAAACTTTACAAGTGTTCTATCCAGTTAGTAAAACCACAGAAGTTAGACGCACAATTCAAAACTTTCAGCAGAAGCCTGGCGAGGCTTTTCATGAAGCGTTTGATCGATTAAAGGAGTTATTATGTTCCTGCCCGCACCATGAGGTTCCTAAATGGCAGTTAGTGAAATTGTTCTTTGAAGGAGTAAATGAGACGCATCAAGCAATGATAAATGCCTCATCAAGTGGGACATTTATGTGGCAAGAGCCAGAGGATGCCTGGAAATTCTTAGAGCAATTGAGTTTAGGATTTAAGGTCAGTGGATCCATGAAGGATAATACAGTCTACGTAGCAAACATTGAAGCAGAAAACAAGTGGTAGACAGAAATTCAGAAGGAGCTTAGTGTTGTGACTAAGAAGTTTAATCAAATGCTCGTGAGGTTTCAACAAGAGAAGGGAGCATATGTATTGCATGGGTAAGTTATATGTAATACATGTGGTGAAATAGGATATAATCACAATGAATGCTCAATGACTCATGAGTAAATTAGTCAAGTGCATGGATATGGTCAATTCCATAATGCGCCACGACCATTCAGAAACAATCAGCAGCGAGAGGTAAGACAACCACCAGTGAGGCAGCAGCAAATGCAACCTACGCCTCCAGTAGGAAGTATGAACATTGGCATACAGGAAATTTTTGAAATGTTAGTTAAGCTTCAGGAAGTGGAGGATGCCAATTCGAAAGCAATTCTGAAGTTAGGGGAGTTGATTATTAAGATGGAGGAGGATAGAGCACAAGAGAAGGCACAGCCGTCGAAAGTGCAAGTGAATGAGGTTATCACGCTTAGGAGCGGGAAGAAAGTGGATAAGAAGGTTACTGCTCCACCAGCAGAAGAGGATAGTGATGTAGAAATAATTTTTGATGAGAAAGAAGAACTGGAAAAGGAAGAGAAAAAGGGAAAGGAGGAACAAGCAAAGAAGAAGAAACAAACAAGTACATGGGAGAAGGGAGAAACAAGTGGGACAGTTCCTTTCCTTACGGCTTTGGAAAAGCCGGAGAAAAGACCATATGGAAATAAGGGACCGCAAGCGGAAGATATGTAGGAACTGTTTAGTCAGATCAAGGTTAACATTCCATTGGTTAAGCTTATCAAGGAAGTCCCTGCTTATGCGAAGTTTCTCAAGGATATGTGCATCCACAAAAAGTATATTTTATCCCATTTGCCTAAAATGATTAGTTTGCCTGAGAATGTAAGTTCTATTTTAATGGATGCATTGCCTCCCAAGATGAAGGATCCTGGGGTTCCTCTCATATCTATTGACTTAGGTGATGTGCACATTAAGAGAGCTCTGTTAGATTTAGACGCGAGTGTGAACATTTTACCGGGACAACTTTTTGACAAGTATGACTTCGGCACCATGAAATCTACATATGTAATTCTTCAGCTTGCTGATAAGTCTACAAAGATTCCCAGGGGAATGTTGTCAGATGTTATCATTAAGGTGAGAGACTTTTATTACCCAGCGGATTTCTTAGTTCTAGATACCCGTCAGGCGGCCAATGGAGAGCAACCAACAATCATCTTAGGGCGACCCTTCTTGGCTATAGCCAATACAAACATCGACTTTCGTACACGAGGGATGGGGATTTCCTTTGGGCATCGGCAAACTAAGATCAACATTTTTAATGCCAATACCATGGAGGATGAAGAATGCTACCAGGTGGACATCATAGATGAGTTAGTACAACAATATATGTCAGAAGTATTGCAGCAAGAGGTGATGGAGACTCAAGAAGAAGGAGAGGCTGAGTAGGAAAAGCAAGAAGAAGCAACAGAAAAGGACAAAGGCATGGAGTATGAGGAATGCGCGCACATAAAGAAGCTGCCGACAGAGATTCCCAAGACGTTAAAACCATCATTGCAGGAATCACCGAAACTGGAGTTGAAACCATTACCAGCTCATTTAAAGTATGCCTTTCTGGGAGAAAAGGATACTTTGCCAGTGATTTTAGCAGCAAACTTGACAGAGGGACAAGAAAAGGAATTACTCAAGATATTGTCCAAGCATAAGGAGGCTATTGGTTGGACAATTGCAGATTTAAAAGGAATTAGTCCAACCACATGTATGCATCGAATCATCACAGAAGAAGGAGCTAAACCTGCCAGAGACACGCAGAGAAGATTGAATCCAAATCTGAAGGAAGTTGTGAAAAAGGAAGTTCTAAAGTGGCTGGATGCAGGGATCATATATCCGATCTCTGATAGTGAATGGGTCAGCCCGACACAGACAGTGCCAAAGAAATCTGGAATAACTGTTGTGGATACTAAAGATGGTGACAAAGTTTCCACAAGACCCGTGACTGGATGGAGAGTATGTATCGATTACCGGAAACTCAATGCCGCTACATCTAAGGACCATTTTCCATTACCATTCATCGATCAGATCGTGGAAAACTTAGCTGGACAGAAGTATTATTGTTTCTTGGACGGCTATTCTGGGTATAATCAGATTGCCATTCACCCGGAGGAGGCTTGGCGGTTTTTGGAACAATTAAGTAATGGCTCCAAGGCGAATTTCTCTACAAGAAAGACGGTAGGCACAACTGCAGCAATAGGAGCCGATGCCGACTGGAAAAAGGATGTAAAGAAGGAGATAAGCGAGATCAATAAGAAATTCGATAGGCTTGTGTCTACTCTGCAGAATGGACCTCAGAGTCAGCCACAAGGAGGTCAAGGAGGACCAAAGACTCAAGAAGCAAATCAAGTCTATGGTCAGGCTCAAGGTCAATATGGCAATGGACGACCCTATAGACCATATAACCAAGGTCAGCAGAATTTCAATAACCAGAGGCAGAACAACTACCAAGGGCAGTAATCCAATCCACCTAGGCAGTATCAACCGGCAAAGAATAGTGGTAATACCAATGGAAATGGTAGCACCAACAATAGGGGGCCCAATAACTCCATCAACAATTCCCCAGGGACTCAGGAAGATCTGGTTGCAAAAATGTATGAGATGTTCAACACAACACAGCAGCAATCGCAGGCCAATGCGAAAGCCATCGTCAATATGGAGAGGCAAATCGCCCAAATGGCCGAAGACCAACGAAAAAGAGATAATGGGAAGCTGCCAGGTACCACAGAAGTCAATCTGACCCATGGTCAGCGGGCCGGAAAGGAACATGTCAACACTGTCGAGGCTGAATGGAGGAAGGTCACCCTGGAAGATCTACTAGAATCGGGAAATTAGGCTAAAGTGAAAAAGAAGAAGAAGTTAAGGAAAAGGTGGAAATTGAAAAGTAGAATAGGAAAGAAACGGAATTAAAGGAAATTCCCGTTGAGAAGGAAACTCAACCAAAGGAGAAAAAGGATGGCCAAGAGGAAAAGCAGCCAATAATAGCTGGAATTAAACAAAGGAAGAAGGGTAAGAAGGGAAAGACAAAGCAAGAAGCGCCCAAATCGACGGGGCCATCGATGAACCAACCCTTATGGGATGAACTTAGGAACACTCCTGAGGATACAAGAATTCTTCAAGAGATGTGCGAGAAAAATGGAAAAAGCAAGACTCCCACACCTAACACTGTGAGGTTGACGATTAAAGCTAGTGAGGCACTGCTGGGAACATTGCCCAAGAAAGAAAAGGATCCTGGGTCACCACTGATCACTGCTACTGTAGGAGATGTGGTCATAAGGAACACCTTGCTGGATTTGGGAGCAAGTGTGAATGTGCTACCGGGATACTTGTATGATAAATACAAGAAGGAGGAATTAGAGCCGGCAAAGACCGTGTTACAGTTGGCTGATCAGTCAACCAAAGTATCCCGAGGTAAACTGACCAATGTCATAGTGAAAGTTGGAGATTTCTTTTACCCAGTGGACTTTTTAGTCATGGAATATGAGAGTCAGGAGGATGCGCCCGCATTAATATTAGGATGTCCGTTCTTGGCTACAGCCGGCGCTATTATTGATTGCAAAATAGGAGATTTGGATATCTTCTTTGGGTCAAGAAAAAGAAGGTTAAATATGTTCGGAAGTCCCATATCTCTACCTCAAGGGTATGATGATAAGAATTTCGATAGCAACTTGCTGATGGAGCCTGGGGTTAGGGACAGAAGAAAAATATGGACACGAATGGGAGAAGGAGGAAAAGAGGAAGTTTTAAAGGAAACAAAGGAGCATCCGTTGTCCATCATTGACAAGGAGCAGCTGCTAGACATGATGGAGATGTTGGAGGCAAGGCACCAGCACTATGAGAAAGATGCAAGGGAAAGAGAAGCAAAGGTATTTCAACTTCTAGAAGCTCAGCAACAATGGATTAGCAGGGTTAGTGACAGGATGACTCAACTCACTTCATTGATGTCAATGATGGCTCACAATTTTAGGTGTGGGAGTCTTGCTTTTTCATAAGTTAGGTGATGTATTCTTAGGAGTAATTAGGAAGATTATATCATCGTTATTTGCAGGTATTATTGGTCCAAGGCAAGTGTGGGGTTGTTTTGAAGAATTTGGGTTTTTGATGACCGCGCCGTGGTCAGGCAAATTGCATGCCGCGGGATCATAAACCAACCCGATGCGCAGGGGTTGATTTGGGGGTACGCGTGACGCGGTTCGCTCATATCTGCGACACGGGAATCGATCGGTCGGTTTCCTTCGATAATAAGGTAAGTCGCGACACTATTCACACACACCACACCGCAGAGCTCTGATCATCGAAAATTTCTCGTGTTTTTTCTTGCTCATTTCATTCTCGCCACCAAGGTACGTCATTCTAACTAGCTTTTACTTCCTAAAACTAGTGATTAGGCAGTTGGTTTGGTTGATTTCTCCAAAAACTCAAAAACTTAGAAATCGCCAATGCTGATTTGTAGGGTGTTTATTTTGCCAAATAATGACCCTAGATGAGTTAGTCGGTACCTATGCTACCTTGTAGTGTAGTTGGATTAAGTTTAAACAGGTTAGATCGCGAGATGAGATTTGGAATTGGAAACAGCCGCTCGCCTCGTCGCGTCATAGTTCTGGGGCCGCGCCGCGATGCGGTGGGGAAGAAAAGGACTTAAATTGCAATTTTTTTTTCTTTTGTGCAGATGTCGTTCAGACTTGACCACCAGTTTCTCCAGTTCCCTGAGGGACTGGATAGCTTTGTGGAGTTTGCTAGCAGGAGGGATTCACTCGTAGGTCGTCGGGTTCTCGAGGCGACGGTCATCGACAGGGATATCCTTAGAGATGCGGGGCTTTGGGGCGAGATCGAGCCATTCCTCCACCGCACATGGACCCACGGGGATGCTTCATTCACGTGCCGAGGCTGGGATAGGCTTATGGCCAACCAGGAGGACACAGTATATACCGAGCTTCTTTTGGAGTTCCTATTTACTGTCTGTTTTGCACCGGGATCGACAGAGGCCCGTTCCAGGCTCGTACGATTTAGATTGGAGGGAGTGCACAGGGAGTGCAATCTCTGGGAGTTTGGAAGGCGCACCGACATTTATACAGAGGCGAACCTCCAGCACCCCCATTTCACGCAGTTTCTTCTGGCATGCACTCAGGGGCAGCCTGACAGGGCTGCCAATGCAGAGGTTTGGGCACCGTTGTCCAACGTGTTCTATGAGGCGGGGACATCCAGGGAGAGCCATCTCCGTGATCCACTTCACCGACTCATGCACCGCATCGTCTCCACCTCCATCATGCACAGGGAGGGGGCGAGAAGGTGTCCGGCGAGGACATGACTTATCTCTGGGTCCTCCTTGACCCCTCCAGGTTCCTTCACCTCCCGTGCGCTCTAGTCGTCTCCCTTTCCACCCGTGCGATGGGTGCATCATCCAGCAGTGCTCTGGCCCGCGGGCATTACATCACCCGCCTGGCCCATTCGTACCGGATCCTTACTGCTCCTTTTGTGGCATCCTTGACCGCTTTACCTCCAGCTCGCGCTACGGCGAGAGCCCTAGAGAACATGGGGCTTATAGAGCAGCAGCAGCCGGGTCAGTACGTGAGGGTGGCGACTGAGGCACCCCAGGACCCCCAGCCAGCTTACGCCTAGCTGGGTAGGAGACGTCGGAGACCGGAAGCACCAGCAGATCCAGCACCACAGCCACAGCAGGAGGAGATGACAGAGCTGAGGTGATTGCAGGATCAGGTCGCCAGGATGGAGGAGCAGTTGGAGTGGATCGGAGGGGTACTTTTGGAGTTAGCCACACAGCAGGGACACCGCCCCCGACCATTCCTTGCCCGAGCCCACGATCATGAGGCTGGTTCTTCCAGGCCACCAGGTGGCGATTGATGTATTTTTCTTATTTTCTTTTGGGATATATCTGTACTGTACTTATGACACTTTCTATTTTTTGTCTATATTTTATTTTGTTTGTTTGTTTGCGTTTAATCTTTTGTGTGAGTAATGCATGTGATACCAAAAATGGGAGGAGTTGTTCCAAGCAAGTGTGGGGTCACTGTGCCCCCTCCACTTGTCTTGACCACCGGCGTGTTCACTGTTGCGCTACAACTCCAGAATGCAAAATTGAGGACCTTTTTGTTCGTATTTGTACCTGTGACACCGAGCACCAACGAAGCGATCTACCGTCCAAAAGGCTAACTCTTTCTCCATTGTTCTAAATAATTTTTTGTACAACAGGGACGTTGTACGATTTTAAGTGTGGGGTGTGGACGGTCGAAAGAGTAATTTTTGAAATTTTTGCGGAAATGACCGATTTTCAAAATTTTAGCAACTTTTTCAAAATTTTTACTAGATTGTAATTTTGAAACGAATAATTTGTGATTGTTTATAGCATTAGTATTTTTCGAGAAATACTATTTAATTGTGATCATGCTGTTAGTTTAGTCAAATAAGTTGAGTTTTATGAGTTTAGAAGATTGGACTGTTTTAGGTTTGGGATTTAGGAAGGGACTGTCAATCAGTGACCTTTGTTGTTTGAGCCGGTAAGTCTAAAATGGGTGGGCCTTATGCACCTTGCCACCAAAGATCGTCTGGTCTGGGATGGTATTTCTGAAAGCTCGTTACACGGAAAACATCGAAAGTCATGGACAATTCTTTTATGGCCTTTAGAATCTGAATGAGTACGTACACTTCACTGTGGACAGAAAATTTGTAATAAAGGGTTCTCTAGAAAGTCATGAATTCCAAAGAACATTCCAATTATGTTTTCACGAACTATTTCACTCTAACTCATAAGGTAATAAGCTTTGAAACTGAACACAGTCAAAAATTGTTTGAGTCTTAGTTAAAATCTATTAAAAACTCTCTTGCTTGGGGACAAGCAAGGCACAAGTGTGGGGTGTTTGACAACGCCTAGTAATATCACATATTTTAGTCGTTGTTGAGCCCTATTCTTAGTGAAATTATATCATATACATCGTGGTATTCTCACTTTTCGTGCCAGCACTTGTTTGGAAAGAAATAATGAAAACAGAGACCAAAAGCATGCAATTTGGAAGAAGTTTAAAGATCAAGGAAAAATCAAGAAAAGACGTACGCCCGCCGTGTAATTCACAAACACGCGACGCAGGTATGAGGCGGTGGAAAGAATTCAAATTCCGAAAAAACGTGGATAAACCCCTGCGCGCGACGCGGGATCCACCTATGCGCGGCGCGGTCTCGAGATTTTTGAAACTATAAATAGAGGCTTTTAGGTCGAAAAAATTGAGCGAAGACCTAATGTGAAATCGACCCCCAAGGCTCTTTGACTCCGAGATTTAGCTTCAGCAACCATCTTTTGGTATTTTCATGTTTTTATCTTTAATTTTCAATTAGTAAAATGTTAGTGATAGTGGCTAGTGTCTTTGGGAGTGACAACCATTGACATTGAGTCTTTGTTTCTGTTTTTAATAGTGTTGGTTACTGTTTTGGACCTGTTGGATCTGATTTAGTTAATGATAATCATTTGGTTTATGTTAATTGCCTAGTTTTTCGGTGTTTATGCTTGTGAATGAATTTTTGAATGATTGGATTGTGTTTGATGTTTGGATTGCCCTTGATTGCTTCTGATTTGGAGATGTACTTCTGAATTCAGTAGGTAATAGGGTTTAGTTGATAGATTAGTTTAGTTAATGCATGCTTGGAATTGTTTTAGTTTATGATTTTTGGGATTGTTTGGCAAAAGTTAGGAATTAGGTCCTCTGACTATAGCGTAACACTGCAGTTGGTAATCAGTCACCTGTCTCGACCACGTAACTCCTGTGGATCGACCCTGACTTCCACTGTGCTAAGTGTGTGTGTTAGGTATTTTCTTATTTTTGACCGCATGACGACCGCTGCGTTTTCATGCTGCACCTAAAGAGAAAAAGGATTGATTTTTCGTAAATGGACCCGGGTCGGGTTCTGTAACCCGGGTCAGGTTACGCGTTCAGAGCTGTTTTTAATATGAGAAAATATTTCATTTTAGGGTAAAATCCATTTCGTCAAAACCCTTCTAAAACCCTAGAAACTCGATTTTAAACCCCCAAAGTCGAGATTGAAGCCTATTGTTCACGAATTGAAGCTAGAGATTGATACTTTGAGTATGAAAGGTAACTCTCTTTGATTTTTGCTTCATTTTTTATGGTGATTTCATTTGATTTGAAAAGGGTACATGTGGTGGTGAAGAACCACTCGTGATTAAGAAGTGTTAGGGTGAAATTTTCTGAATTTGTGAGTATAGGAGGGTTCCAATTTTAGACCCTAACTAGTAAGATGTGGTTATTGTGTTTCTAAGATTGGATGAGTCGAGATTATCGAGTTGGAAGTTATAACTAGGATATTGTTGATATCTTTTGTTGCAACTCTTTTCTATGAGTCCAAATTTACGACTGTTATGAATATTGAGCATAATTGAGATTATTCTTGAAGTGAGTATTGAGATTTAGCTATTATGTTACAGCTAAAGCTAGACAGAATCACATGCGAGGTTCAGGAGTTCCACACATCGACTCAACCTCAGGTGAGTAGTTAATTGTTAGATGAATCGTTCTTGTTGAAATGTTTAATGCATAAGAATTATGCTATGTTTTGATTTGTTGAGTATAACCAAATTTGAATATATGGAATAAAGAGTTATAATGTGTATATTACACTTGGGACTCAGATAGTCCGTTGAGCATAATTAAAACGAGACTTGATTTAGACTATGGTGATATGACCGAGTCTAGCGAACAGGAGCCCGGTATGCGTAAATTAAGGGTCTCACATACTAAACCGATACTAAGTGAGTACTTTCTAGTACTTGAGTAGAGTTACACTTGTTTTATGCAGAGTATATATATATATATGTATATATATATATATATATATATATATATATATATATATATATATATATATATATATATATATATATATATATATATATATATATATATTCTATGTGTTATGTTGAATTTTATGAGACTAAGTGGTAGAGTGATATTGTTATTTTGGATAATGAATGATGAGTTGAGTATAAATATTGATTAATAGAGAAGAGTATATGCTAGCGTGACTGAGGTAATGAGATCTTGCATTTGATTATTATAACAATGAGAAACGTTGTAAGTGAGTTCATATATGGTTGTGTTATATAGTTTTGTGTGGAATAGTATCGCCATGAGGGTTATTGAGTTTAGTAAATTGTTAAAATGAGTATATGTGAAATGGAAATCGAGTTTACGTGTATTACTGATTGTGATACTGTATATTGAGTTGATGTTGTTAACATTTAGCCAGAGTTTGTAAAGCTAATATGTTTGCAGGTTCCTAATTAAAAGATGAGGGATCTTGCTAATGAAAATAGCAAGAGAGGAAGTTGAGGATGTTTATTGAGAAAGACTTGTGAAATATGGTTGAGATTACTCACTAAGCTTTATAAGCTTACACTTGAGTTGTATGTTGTTTTACAGGTATCTGTAGCAGTGATAGGGAAGGCATGTGATAAGGAAAGACGAACAAGTTTAGAGCCTGTCCTTTAGTTGCTATAGATTTATTTGTAATGCCTGGTCGTATTTATAAGGACCTTTTGTGTAATAGATTATGTTGATTCATCTTGTTTCTGTGGTTTAAATACAAGTATACCCATTTTTAATGTGATATTGTTGAATCATTTTGGGTGTACTTCGTATGAGAAACCGGGCGTTACAAGTTGGTATCAGAGCATGGTGTAAGTGAACTAGATCTTCAGTGTAGAGTCCTAGACATAAACCGAGAAGAGAGAGAGACCCTATCACATGCCTGGAAAAAGATACTGCTGCAGATTTTAATTTATGAGTTACGTATAACTCTTATGTTATATTATTGGTTGTTTTCTATGTGTAAATACAGATATGGAGTCAGATGAAGTATGAGTTAAGAAATTGGTCACAGTCGGTTGGACCTACAGCAGATAATGAGATAAGATTTTGGTTGATATGAGATATCAACTAACGAGGAGACAAGAACTTCAGTGATAATGAGATGTCAACTGAATATGAGATGAGATACTAATTGAGATGAGGTCCCAGCTGATGGCGAGATTCCAGCTGATGATGAGATGAGATTCCAGCTGATGGAGAGATTCCATCTGAAGATGAAATGAGATTCCGGTTGAGGCGAAATTCCAACTGATGATGAGAAAGAGTATGAGCATAAGGTGATTATAAGCTAAGAGTTGAGACATGTGATTGTAGCCGAGTACACTCAAGAGTTGAGAGCCGAAGTACGCAAGTTTTAGCTAATGAGGAGACGAGATTTTGTTGTTATGAGGTATGTAAGTAATTTTACTTAACATGTTAGTTGTAACATGTCGCACATATTTAATTGTTGATAATACATGTGTTAGAGAATTGTGGTTATAAAGTGTAGTAATTGGCATCGAGATGAGAATCTCGTGTCCATTTTAGGTAAGGTATACATATCACATAACAAGTGCTTTGTGATTATGTATAACTGAGATTATAAGCGGTTGCTTGGCGAGTACTTAGCAACCATGGAGAATTGTATATAAAGAGTATATACATGGTGAAAAATGTATATAAATTTTGATATTGTATATATAGTGTTTGTTGTTTCACAGGTGTGACGAGACTTTTATGTACGAGTACTTTGTGGTTGAGACCGCATGTTTTGTGGGGCCACATGACTAGTACTTATGATTGATCAAAATGAATGGCTGAGATGGCCAAAAGAGTATGTGTTGAGAAAGACGTTGAGTGTGTAGTTGATTGCACACTATAACTGATTATGAGTTGAAATGTTGAGAGATGAATTGTGTGGTTTGGAGTTGTCACATAATGAGATATTTGTGACAGAGTCGTCAGAGGACACTCGAGTAACCACATAAAGAGTACTTTGTGGTTATAATTGAGAGAACCTAGGGTGGTTCATGTAGGCCTTATTGGCCAAAAGATTGAGTTAATTGCCGAGTAAATGTGGTTGAGACCATATATTTAGTGGGGCCACATATCGGGTAAAGTGGTTGAGACCACATATTTGTGGGGCCACATAACGAGTAAATGTGATTGAAACCACATATTTTGTGGGGTCACATATTGAGTAGTTGATGTTGAGACCACATATCCTGTGGAACCACATAAAGAGCATCTTGTGGTTAGAGTAGTGGCGATATTTGTGACTCAAACCAAAGGAGGAGTGACGGTGAGTCTATATGACTCAAGACCATAAGGGAGATCTTCCAGAGTCAAGAGGAGATGGATTGAAATCAGTGAATGGTACCAGGTACCATGACTTGATTAGAGAATGCTACGAAATACCGTGACACAGTGTTGAGCGGTGAAACCAAGAGGATGGTACGGGGTACCATGAGTTGAGGCAGGGTGGTGTTACAGTGTTGTGCTTATGTGCAAATAGGCATGTACTTTATGGTGATGCGGAGTAATGAGACATGTATTATCCTTGCGTGTGGATAGATATGAACATAGCGGTAAGCTTGTGTGACTTGAAACCTTGTAGGTTGAAAAAGGGATGAATCGGAGGCTGAGTAAATAGTACGGGAGTACTATGAGATGATACCGTGAATAATACTGTTGAGAAGTGTTGTTGTGAGTAAGTATGTTTATCATGTAGTCGTGGTTGAGAATGTGTGAGATTTCTTACATGTTGAACGAAATACAGTTTTATAAATACATAATGAGAAGATATGAGTTAAAAGAGAAAGAAAGTAAATTGTGGTTGTGATTGATAGGATTTGTTCCTTAGCAATCAAACTAATTACTGCCAGTGAAATAAATGCATGAGTGTGAATATGATAAAACTATTTATTCGTATGAGACGATGAGTAATAAGAGTTTGATACAATAATCTTGAATTATTTCTTGAGATTAATGAGTAAATCGGATAATGAGATATGGATCTCACTGTAGAGATTGCGGTGTTTGATGTTATTACTTTGAATCGTGTGTAGAAATTTCGGTGAGCCGTATATATGACCTATGTTGTGTCAATCGGATGAATTAGAAATTGAGATGATAATGACAGAGAAATGGTGAGAAGAAAATCCTTACTAATGGTGTGTCAGGAGGACTATAAGCGGTTGTGTTGATAAATTATTTGAGAATAAATTATCGAGTTTAATATAGATCTAATGATTATCGATTGAGTGAGAGTGTGATGTGGATTGTCCACATAAGAGATGATATAATAAGCGAGTACATTATGAGAAACAACATGAAGTATGTTGTTGGATTGGGATGGAGAGGAGCCATTCGTGGTTGAGGATTTTACATTGTATATTCGGTGAAACACCTAATATATGTGCTGCAGTGAAAGCAAGATATATGAGATTTTGACGAATTAGTGTACAGATATAGAGAAGAGACAACTAAAAAGGGGTCATGTGTGACCAAAGTATCGAGAGTTGAATACTAAATTTTAAGGAGACACGAGTGAAACTCGATATAGTTTCTAATATTTTATTTATTTTGGATTTTATCTTTGGGTTGATGAGTCGTATGAAGTGAGTGAGACATTTGAATGTTTGTGTCTTTTATATTGTATGAGTTTTTTTCCTACTCTAAACAATGAGAATGTGCAAGTCAGAGAAATCAATAACTGGCATGTTTTTATTGGGGGAGTAAACTAAGAGAAAGAATGAGCTTGAAATTGGTAAGACCATTTTTCTTATTGAGTTAGAGTAAAATAATTTCGAGAAAATTTGAAACAAAAGTTGAGTTCTAGACGGCTATATGTGACAAGTTGGTGATTAGTGTATCACTTGAAGAGTGAGGTAAGATAGCTTGGTGTCAACGATGCCATAGCAAAGTATGTGGCCTGAAAGAGTGAGTAATTTCCTACGTGGCAGTGATGATAGCCAATATGACTATAGGGATCATATTGTGAGGATGATGGTGGGTCTTACCTATATTATGAGTAAATGAGATGTAACAGTATGTACATATTATATGAGGTGACGAGAGGATAATATCCTTATCATATGTGATGTATGATTGCGGTGGTGAGATGGTTGTATAAGCCATGCCTAATCTAAGAGATTCCAAGGACGAAATCTTTTGAAGGGGGTAAGAACTTGTAATACCGTAATTTTAATTTATGGTAGAGTTATTTTAATTTTTGATATAAACGAGATTAGATGAGTTAAAACACGAGTTAAGATGTTTAGAAACCCATCTATGAGAAGTATGATGTTAAAAAGAGTAAAAGAAACAACTTTGGTTCCTGCGAGGTCAACCCGGGTCGTGTTTAATAACACGGGTCGAGTTTGGGTTGCAAATATTTGGAAAAAGATGAACCCGGGTCGTGTAGATGAACTCGGGTCGTGTTCGACAGGAACCCGGGTCGTGTAAACCAACCTGGACCGTGCTGCACCTAACGAGAAAAAGGATTGATTTTTTGTAAATGGACCCGGGTCGGGTTCTGTAACCCGGGTCAGGTTATGCGTTCAGAGCAGTTTTTAATATCCGAAAATCTTTCATTTTAGGGTAAAATCCATTTCGTCAAAACCCTTCTAAAACCCTAGAAACTCGATTTTAAACCCCTAAAGTTGAGATTAAAGCCTATTGTTCACGAATTGAAGCTAGAGATTGATACTTTGAGTATAAAAGGTAACTCTCTTGGATTTTGGCTTCATTTTGATGGTGATTTCATTTGATTTGAAAAGGGTACATGTGGTGGTGAAGAACCACTAGCGATTAACAACTGTTAGGGTGAAATTTTCTGAATTTGTGAGTATAGGAGGGTTCCAATTTTAGACCCTAACTAGTAAGATGTGGTTATTGTGTTTCTAAGATTGGATGAGTCGAGATTATTGAGTTAAAAGTTATAACTAGGATATTGTTGATATCTTTTGTTGCAACTCTTTTCTATGAGTCCAAATTTATGATTGTTATGAATATTGAGTATAATTGAGATTATTCTTGAAGTGAGTATTGAGATTTAGTCGTTATGTTACAGCTAAAGCTAGACAGAATCACACGCAAGGTTCAAGAGTTCCACACATCGACTCAACCTCAGGTGAGTAGTTAATTGTTAGATGAATCGTGCTTGTTGAAATGTTTAATGCATAAGAATTATGCTATGTTTTGATTGGTTGAGTATAACCAAATTTGAATATATGGAATAAAGAGTTATAATGTGTATTTTACACTTGGGACTGAGATAGTTCGTTGAGCTTAATTAAAATGAGAATTGATTTAGACTATGGTGATATGACCGAGTCTAGCGAACAAGAGCCAGGTATACGTAAATTAAGGGTCTCACATACTAAACCGATATCAAGTGAGTACTTTCTAGTACTTGAGTAGAGTTACACTTGTTTTATGCAGAGTATATATATTTTTGTTTATATATTTCTATGTGTTATGTTGAATTTTATGAGACTAAGTGGTAGAGTGATATTGTTATTTTGGATAATGAATGATGAGTTAAGTATAAATACTGATTAATAGAGAATAGAATATGCTAGCATGACTGAGGTAATGAGATCTTGCATTTGATTATTATAACAATGAGAAACGTTGTAAGTGAGTTCATATATGGTTGTGTTATATAGTTTCGTGTGGAATAGTATCGCCATGAGGGTTATTGAGTTTAGTAAATTGTTAAAAATGAGTATATGTGAAATGGAAATCGAGTTTACGAGTATTACTAATTGTGATACTGTATATTGAGTTGATGTTGCTAACATTTAGCCAGAGTTTGTAAAGCTAATATGTTTGCAGGTTCCTAATTAAAAGAAGAGGTATATTGCTAATGAAAATAGCAAGAGAGGAAGTTGAGGATGTTTATTGAGAAAGACTTGTGAAATATGGTTGAGATTACTCACTAAGCTTTATAAGCTTACACTTGAGTTGTATGTTGTTTTGCAGGTATCTGTAGCAGTGATAGGGAAGGCATGTGATAAGGAAAGACGGACAAGTTTAGAGCCTGTCCTTTAGTTGTAATAGATTTATTTATAATGCCTGGACGGATTTGTAAGGACCTTTTGTGTAATAGATTATGTTGATTCATCTTGTTTCTGTGGTTTAAATACAAGTATACCTATTTTTAATGTGATATTGTTGAATCATTTTGGGTGTACTTCGTATGAGAAACCGGGCGTTACAGTAGATAAAATGTTTCATAGTCAAAGATCATACAATCATCTAATGGACTGTGAAAATTGTTTCAACAGTCCATTCCACTTAAAACGTCATGCATAACGTATGGTGTGTGTGAGTTGTAATCGAACATAAAGGTTTGACTTATTCTAGATTGTATTATGCTTCCAATCAATGTCTGATGTTAGACTTTATAGACAACTGAAAAGTCCTAAATCTTGCACCAACACAAGAGGTTCTCTAAACACTGTCTAAGAATATGGAGTGCAGATGTTTCTTCACTAGCATATTTAGAAATCTAGGGTTTTGAGACTTACGGTTTACTGTGATGCTTAGAGAACACCGATTAACAGAAGTGTTATTCCATGGGAGTACTTGGATGTAATAAGCATTTTGACAACAATATAATGTTGTTTATATGGCAGTCTTCTATGATAGGAAGCTGGTATTCAAGAAATCAGTGGGAGCCAGATTGAATTTGATGAGACTTAAAGGATCAAATAACCTGATGTTGGCACTAGCACTCAACTACAGGTAAAGAAACATGTTGAGACTCTGTAAGAGTTTGTTGAGAAATCTGACATCACTCCATCTCATGTTCGAGAATCTGATAAAGGACGTGATGCACCTGAGTTTTACGAATTACATGTTGACGAAGGTGATGAACGTCTGGTGGATCATTGTGACCCTACCAACTATCGTAAATCGTAGCAGACCCTTTGGCTTGCCTTAAGGAAAGAGGTTATGGAGAGCAAAATGAAATCCATGAAGGATAACCAAGTTTGAAACTTGGTTAATCACACTCCTGATCTTAAAATAATCGGGTGTAAATGGGTCTTCAAGAAGAAGACAAACTTGGATAAAGAGTACACACATGAGAGACAGAGAGGTGGCAGAAAATGCAACACAACAAGGGGCGAACCAAAGGCTTGCGCGAAGGAAGAAGCGAATCTTCTTTTTATTAAAAAGGGAAAGGGCTTTTTCCCTTTGGATCACTAAGGAAAATCTTTACGGGAAATCAGGGGTTTTGTCGGGGAATCGGTGTCGTTCAATGTGCCGTCTCCGCCGTGTCTGACCGCGTGGGTACAAGATCGAAAAGAATGCATTGGATGGAGAGGAGGGCTTTTTTCGTTATATAAAAGAAAGGTCAATGAAAGGATTCAGTAATGACGCCATGCATCGTCCCGTGAAATCATTTCATAGAAGTTCATTGAGACGAAGAGTTATACTCATATTCTAAGCTTGATTATGAGGAAATCTTCTCATCATTGGCAATAATCATGTCTATTTGGATATTGTATGCCACAATAGGGGTCAGTGATTATAAAGTATGACAAATAGATGTAAAATCCGCTTTCCTAAACAGAAAACATTAAGAGGATGTGTGTATGACACAAACAATGGGTTTTATACAGTCCAAATGTCTGAATAAGAGTTTGTAAGCTTGAAAAGTGTATTGATAGACTTGAACAAGAGTCTTGCAAATGGAATTTTGTCTTGATGAGAAAGTCAAAAGAGGTTCACTGTTTGAGAAACAAAAGTGAACCATATACATGTCAGAGCTAGTGGGAGCACTGAAGTCTACCCTATGTTGTACATGTATAGCAAAGTTCTCATGTAACGTCCCTATCGCGAGAAATATGAAATAAATGAGAATGGCTATACTAAAATGACACATGAGAGACTTAGTGCGTATGAAGCATTATGATCTATGGAGATAGACTTGAGTGCTTCATAGTGATTTGAGAAACAAAATTGAACCATATACATGTCAGAGCTAGTAGGAGCACTGAAATCAACCCTATGTTGTACATAGATAGCAAAGTTCTCAACTAAACATCCCTATATCGAGAAATATGAAATAAAGAGAATTGCTATGCTACAAATGACACAGGAGTGACCTATTGCAGGTGAAGCATCATGATCTATGGAGATAGAACTGAGTGCTTCATAGGGATAAGCTAGAGTACATGAATAATCAGGATCTATAGATACAAGACTCCTATAAGGGATTTGAATTTCTGTATCAGGGTTTAGGACTGAGTGAAACTCAAAGTCCTAGTTCCACTAAGATTATGGATGATATGACTTGAGTCTCGTATGCACTTGCATATAGATCAACCACATAATGTACAAGACCGAATGTATCATATGCCTTGAGCATGATGAGTTGACATTAGGCTAATCCTGGCAAAAGTCAAATGGATAGAAGTCAAGAAGTATCTTAAATATTTAATATGTTCTTGATCCATTATAATATGGAAGAACTCAGTGTAAAGAAACGTATTGATACTAGCTTCCAAACTAATAGAGACGGTTCCTGTATGTACTCAGGATCCGAGTTCATACCAAAAGAGACATCACAGTTAATCGAGTTTTTGTAGGTCCCAAATAATCCAAGATCTACGATAATGGTATCAATCAATCAAAAGAATAAGATGAACACAAGAAGATTCAAACAAACTTCAATGCATTCTTGGTAAACAAGACCAATACATAAGTTTTTGGTTGCTAGAACAAAGGAAAGTCTCTCTTTAATTAGCACAAGTTTCTAGGACAACCAACCTCACTAATGAGGTCATAATTTCCTTAAATACCCTAGATCTAAAAAACCTAGAAGCCCAAGCCCATGGACCTAGAAACAAGCCGATAAGGCCATTTCGATCAAGGACCAAAACCGAACAACCATGGGTTGTTCGGTTCACACCGATTAACCCAATAAAGCCTAAATTAATTATATATATATATATATATATATATATATATATATATATATATATATATATATATATATATATATATATATATATATATATATATATATATATATATATATATATATATATATATATATATATATATATATATATATATATTCTATTTTAGTCCTAATTAAATGCAAAGATTAAACCACTAAATTAATTCCCAACAATCTCCCCCTTGGTTTAATGCTTTCATTTAATCATCAGGCTTCACTTGGTTAAGGCTACGATTGTGCACTGCAGAAGAAATCTAACAATCAATCTCCCCCTTAACAAGGAATAGGAGAAGATGTTAAAAACATTCAGCAGGATGCAGCTGCAACTTCAGCTTCGACATTGGACTGTCATCTGAATTGACTTTGAACGCGCATTGGGTACTGGCTTTAGCATAGGTCTTGAGATCACGACATCCAGCTTTTGATTTGACTTTGACTGGCATAGAGTCTGACTCTTCAATTTTCTTCTTCTTGATCACTAAAGGTATAAATGTAGCAACAAGCTGGCTGAAGAGGAATTCAAGCATCCTGTCACATGGAATTGAGCTTCACATTCTTCGGGAACAAAATATTCATGTCAAAATTCTCAAACTTCAGTTCTTGAGCTTGCTCTTCTTGATACGATCTTTGACTGCAAATCTTGTGGGTCACGGAGTTATAAACTCTCACCATAGTTGTTCAATGATTCATCCTTGGCTCAGAATAATACTTCTCGTAGTATCTGTGTGAACCCGAGGGAACGCACTGCGATTGTTTGAGTAACGCTGAACTACTTGTAGCCGCTTTTATTTTGGCCCCTGCATATCCTTGATCAAAGATCTCAATGTAGTTTTCAAGTTGACAAGTCAACTTGGCTCTTGGGAGACGTTCAATGGTATCCAAACTCTGCGGAGTGTACCATCTTAGTGCCAATTTGAATCCGGGGAAGTTGTTGGGGTCTCACAGCTATTGTGGTAAATAACAACGATCACTGACCCAGAGTTTTGATGTTTCATCAATGCGAGGTAATATCACATTGAGTCACGAACATCTTGTTTAAAATATGTGGGTTCAAGAGTGGTATGAGCGTGTAATATGTCTTGGTTACTAGACATACCCATCGGCTAGACATTCGAATTGTCATCAGTGCATGGTTTATTACACTGAATCATCCAACTCTTGAATTAGAAGCTTTGTATGTCAGAATGGTTATCGATGCCTCACATCTACTACTGGTGTTGTAGCAGAGATCACTGGCATAGAGTGTCGAAATATCATCATTACTTGTTTTAAAGTAATGAATCCTCTATTTCTTGTATCAGAAATATAAAGGTGGTTAAGAAAGGGCTGGTGCGTGTGATAGACTACGGTACGCAGTCTAACCATCGGCACAGACTTTTTAACTCTCGACTTCGAGTGGTTTCTCTCAAAGTGTCTAGAAGCTGGTGTTATACAAGAAAAATCTTAAATTGGTTAAGAAGCGGTTGTCAGTGCTTCATACTTATTGAGGCTTATCAATGAGGATCACAAACACTTAAAAATTACCTCAGCAGTGAGTGGTATAAACTCGGTGCGTCGTCGGTAGGTAATATTTTTGGATTTTTTTTAATTTTCTGAAAAACAAAGACATAAACGAAAATATTTTTGTATTTTTAAAGTTTTGTAATTTTTGTTTTGTTTTTAATTCTCCCCTTAAATTTGTGCATGGGAAAGAATTGCGGAAGTAAAAACCATGAACAAATTTTAACTAAACAAAAATAGAGAAAAATATTTACAGAACTGATTTAACAGTCATCAAAACGTATCATTTTTAAAAGTTCAACAAGTATATCGAACCGAGCTTTTGCAAAAGGTTTTGTAAACAAATCTGACACATTGTTATCTGTGTGAATTGGTTCCAAATGAATCATTTTTCGCTCGTAGCAATATCGAATAAAATGTATTTTGATGTCGATATGCTTGGGCTTAGAATGCTGGACAGGGTTTTTGACAATTTGGATAGCTGCATCATTATCACAAAATATGGGAGTATCAACAAAATTCATACCATAGTCAAGAAGTTGATGCTGCATCCAAATGACTTGAGAAAAGCAGGCCGAGACAGCAACATACTCAGCTTCAGATGTAGAAGTTCACACGGTCTCCTGCTTCTTGCATTGCCAGGAGATCAGTCGGTCTCCTAAGAATTGACATCCAGCACTAGTGGACTTTCTGTCAATGTCGCATCCCCCATAATTGCTATCTGAAAAAGCATAAAGATCAAATTCACGGTTCTTTAGATACTAGAGACCTAACTTAGGTATCCCTTTAAGGTATCTAAAGATCCGTTTGACAACAGTTAAATGAGAGAATTTAGGATTAGCCTGATGTCGAGCACACTGGCAGATTGCAAAAACGATATTCGGTCTGCTGGCCGTCAGATACATCAGAGATCCAATCATAGAACGATAATATGTTTGATCAAAAGATTGGCCATCTGGGTCTGAAGTCAGCAGTGCTCGCTCAGCCACAGGAGTGTTAGCAACTTTAGCATCCTTGAGGTTGAACTTCGCAAGAATATCCTCCACATACTTGCCTCGATGAAGCAGGATACCCATTGAGCTTTGCTTTACTTGCAACCCAAGGAACATCGTCATTTCACCCAGCAAACTTATCTCAAATCGCTTCTTCATTACTTGCTCAAAATCTTTGCACATGGCCTCACTCGTTGAACCAAAGATAATATCATCCACATAGATTTGGACAACAATCTGGTCGGAGTTCTGGTGCTTGATGAAAAGCGTCTGGTCAATAGTGCCTCGAGTGTAACCATGCTGCAACAGATGATCCGTCAATGTTACATACCAGGGACGGGGAGCTTGATGAAGACCATAGAGAGCCTTATCTAGCTTGTAGACGTGATTCAGAAACTTGGAGTTGATGAAACCGGGAGGTTGATCAACATAAATATCTTCTTTCACCTCACCGTACAAGGAAGCAGTCTTAACGTCCATTTGGAATACAGTAAAGTTCATGTAGGAGGCATAGGTGAGGAAAATCCGAATCGCTTCTAATCTTGCAGCCGGGGCATACACTTCGGTAATCAAGACCTTCGATCTGACAAAAAACGGGTACAACCAGGCGTGCCTTGTTTCGCACAATAACTCCCGAGTCATCTTGCTTGTTGCGAAATACCCATCTCGTGTCAAGAGACTTCTTGCCCTCGGGTAATTCCACCAACTGTCAAACATTTAGCTTCTCGAACTGGTTGAGCTCTTCATGGATTGCGTCTACCCAGCTTGGTTCATTAAGTGACATCTCCACATTCTTCGGCTCAATTTGTGAGATAAAGCATGAGTAGAGACACTTGTTGACATGACCGCTCTGACTTCTGGTTTGAACCCCATCATCAAGAGAGCCAATGACATTTTCAATCGGGTGATCGCGTTGAACTCTTGAAGAAATAGCATGCTCAAGCGAAGCAGAAGAAACTGGAAGGTTAGTTATGTTTTTAATTCTGCCTAAGTCAGGAGCACCTCTGTCAGAATCTCTGAAGTCATGAGAGGTACTGGCTACATACTCTTCAGGATTTCTCTCTGGAAAGTGGGAATCCATGAATGTGGAGTCGAAAAGATCAGCAGGTTCAAAATTGATAATGCCTTCAGGAGTGGCAGATGCTTCAGCAACCGGTGGTTTGCCAACAATCTGGGATGAGTCAACAGGAGCATCTTCAGTCAAAGTAGTGGAAACAAGAGATGCACCGTCGTTAAGAATAGGATCTTCAAAGATCAAGGGCGGGATGATGGGATCAGTAATGATTTCCTCATCTTCATCTCTGTTGACTCCACTTGGACCTGGCTGTATGCCTGAGACAACATCAGAAAACACATTAAAAGACTTAAACAATTCGGCAGAATTGAATATCCAGTCAGGGCCAACTCGAGCATCCGTTTGATTCTCCTCTAGCCACCGTACATTAAACGATTCCATGATTTGTTTGGTAACCTTGTTATACACCCGATAGACAGTTTTACCCGCATATCCAACAAAGTTACAATCATCTGCTTTAGAGTTGAACTTTGGTGTAGCTTCAAGATGAAGAAGGGTGCAAGGACAACCAAAAGAATGGAAATGTGCAACAGATGGTTTATGACCATAGAGGATCTCATATGGAGTCTTCATTTGGCGCTTGTTGATGATGACCCGGTTCTGAACATAACAAGCCTTGTTGATTGCCTCAGCCCAAAAGAACACCGGTAATTTAGAATCGCAGAGCATGGTGCGTGCAGCTTCAATTAAAGTTCTGTTTCGACGCTCAGCAACACCATTTTGTTGAGGTGTACGAGCAGCACTGTACTGACGTGCACTCCTTTATCTGCACAAAATTTATCTAGTACCACATTCTTGAATTCAGTCCCATTGTTACACCGAATTGCCTTCAGTTTCTGATTCGTTTGATTCTCTATTAAAGTAACGAATCTCTTGACCAGATCAGTAGTTTCACTCTTTTGCTTCAAAAAGAAAACCGAAGTAAAACGTAAGTAATCATCAGTTATAACTAAACAATAACAGCTTTTATTGATACTGAGAACATTGACTGGGCCGAAGAGATCTATGTGAATCAGTTAAAGAAGCAAATCAATGGAGTTGACCAATTTTCGAATGTGATGAAGTCTTTGATGGGAAGCCCCCGGAAAAGTTCATTTTTCGCAAGACGATTCAAATTCTTCGCATTGGAGTGACCGAGACGTCGATGCCATAACATAGCGCTCTGTTCAGAAGCTTTAGAGAATAAGCAAGTGACACTTTCCGGAGTGTTGTGATTCATGTCAATGATATAGGCATTGCTTTGACATTCTGATCAGACAAGAATCCACTCCTCGGGAATGACAACACCAGGTTTCAATATCAGACATTCCTTCTTGGTGAAGTGGGTTGAAAAACCATTGTCACAGATTTGAGAAACGCTCAGCAAACTGTGCTTGAGCTCAGGTACAAAGTTTACGTTCTCAAATTTCAACACGCCATTAGATACAGTTCCCCTTTGGGTGATCTTTCCCTTCTCTCCTCCCGCAAAGCAGACACATCCACCATTAAAATTTTCAATGTCGTGTAACTGGGACATGTCGCCTATCATGTGCCTGGAACAACCGCTATCAACATACCAGGGTCTGTTAATATTCCTCTACAGTTGTTCCTGCACAAGTTGCGGGATCAATTAGATTTAGGACCCAGTCCATAAGGAAACTGGGTTGACCTAAACTATCGATACATTTTATAGATTCTAAACTCATATCACGATTGTCAAATAATGGGGAGTTCACAGTAGATGTTGGAATGCTGCCTTTAGGAATCCATCTGTAGTTTGATTTAAATCTTTTATCCTTGGACCAGATGGGAACCTTATCATCAGATTTGGAATCAGAACTGCTATTTGAAGTTGATTCTTGAGATGACTTTGATCTTACAATGTTTGGTAAGGCACTGTCATTTCTTGAAACATTCTTTTTGTTTTGAGCAGTTTGATTCTTGGCTTTCACATCATTCCAATTCTTATTCCGAGAACGTGACCTCAAGGGTTTTCTTTTATAAGATCTCCCCCTTGGCACGTTCTGCTAAAACTGTTCATGTTGATGCGCATACAGATATCGGGGACAATTTCTGGCAATGTGACCAGCTATTCCACAGTTAAAACAAGTTTGTCTTTTAATAGGGGAAGTGCATGTTTGTCCAGGTCCAGATATATTTAAAGCATTTCCACACACACAAAAGCATGCAACAGAACACTTATCAGAATTTTTAAAGCTAGAAGTTTGAAAGTTAACATCATCACGATTTTTGAAAGGTCTAACAATCTTAGCAGTTTTAACAGACAAATTTAAAACAGAAGAATCAGAATCATTAGTCTTAGAAAAAGTTTTAACAAAATCAAAAGTACTCTTGTCTTCTTTCTTCTCATCTTTCTCTTTCAAATTATCTACACATGAGGTAGAGGCGTCAGTAGAGTTCAGTTTATTACACTCAGCGGTGCCAGATTGATCCTTTTTAATGAAATTCGAGTGATAACATTCCTCAGACTCTTCAGTTTCAACAGATGATACATAATTATGATTATATGGAGGTGGAACAGATCTATAACCAAAACCTTCACCATGTTTACTGGCCTATTTAGTTTGATGTTCAATTATAGACTCAACTACTTCACTTGACACATCGAACTTTTTGAAATTAAATTCAGCATCATTGAATTTTGCTTTCAATGCATCAAGTTCAGCAGTTAATTTAGCAATTGTTTCTTTTGCACAATGATATCTAGTGCTTACAGTACTCCATTCCTCTTGAACTTTCTTAAAATCAGATATTTTAGCATCAAGTTTTTCTTGTAAAGGTTTCAATTTCTTTTTACGATCATAAACATTATTTGTAAGGTTAAACACTTCTTTAACAAGACGATCATTATGTTCACGATACTTTGCAATTATATCAATACAAGATTGAGAAGAGCAAGAAACTTCACTAACCTCAGATTTGGCAGAAGTTGTAGCAGGAGTAGTGGAAACCACGAAGGCAAACTGCAAATTCATCATTTCTTCCTCAGCTGCCTCAGCATCCACATCACCTTCAGCTTGGGCCAAGTGAGCTTCACCACCTTCAATCAAATTCAGTGCTTGCATCTGATCATCCCAAGAGAATTGTTGCGCAACCATGGCTCTTTCAATATTCTAAGTATCTACATCACGGTTTGTTCCAGTAGGCACCAGATTTCTCTCAGTAATCTCCATTCTGGGCTTAGTACATTCACAATCAAAGTGTCCAGGCTCATGACAATTATAGCACTGGAGTTTGGTCTTGTTGAAACCCACTTTCTTCTCTCCATTGTTGGCAACCCAATTCTTGCTACCCGTCTTCCGAATGAACTTCTTTGCCCTAAATACCGCCATAGCGATATGCCAGGAAATATCCATTTCTTCCACATCATCGGGGTGAACTTGATCAAGATCTCCTACCATCATTGGCTGAACCAGCTCACCAGCACAAAAAGCGTTATAACAATTTAGAAGACCAGCCATTAAACCTAAATTTTCTTCAGCTCCTTTAGGAAGAGTTGGAGCTGGAACAACAGGAATAGAGGGAACTGGAGATACCATTGGCTTGCTAGAAGTGGAAGAAGCTTGATAAACTGGAGCATGAGCAGACAAAGCAGAAAAAGCACTGTTTGTAGAAACACCTAGGTTGGCAGATTGATATGAATTTGCATAATTTATCTCTAGTTGTTTGTCATCCATATCACATGCTTTGATGACAGCCAAAATTTCAGAAAGAGACAAACTATTCAGATCCTTCGTCTTCTTGATCACAGCCACATGCATAGCCCAATTTCTTGGAAGAGAGTTCAGCAGCTTCTTGTTGATTTCAGATCTTGACAGCACTATTCCAGCAGTACTCAACTCAGTGTTGAGAGTGATAAGCGTTGCAGCTGAACTTCAAGTGTCTCCCCGAGAACATGATTAAACAAGTTAAATCTTTGTCTAAGCAGATCCTGTCTGCTTTGTCTCATGTCCTCGTTGCCTTCATAAACCTTAACGAGTGCTTCCCACAAAGCTTTGGCAGATTTGTATTCCCTGAATCCTTGAGCGATATCAGGAGACAGAGCCATCGTGAGAGTAGCGAGGGCACGATCATCAACTTCAATTAAATCAAAATATTCATTCGAGTATTCTTCCGGAGACTTTATAACCACCGTACCATCCTCAAGTGTATTTGTTATTAAAATCAGACCTCTCACAATACTTCTCCAAATCTTGTTGTCTTTTATTTTCACATATTTCTCAAATCTAAATTTCCATTCATCAAAACCTTCAGCATTTAACAATCTGGGAATACGGGTAAATGTACCCATCACGGTATCGAAGTAGTCAAATCCATCTTAAAAGTTAATCGCAAAAAATTTCCCGGAAAAGTCAAAAATTTGATACCTCGAAATTTTGATTAAATAAAATCAAAATTTTCAAAAGCGAAAAACACTTGGACCGAACAAGGAGTCACAAGTACTGAATAATCAAAACCGAGCACCCTTGAACAATAAAAAAATCTTGACCGAATAACTCTTCAAAGTTTGAGAAATTAAAATACAATTTTAAGTTTGCAAAATAAAATGTCACGAGAATTAAATCTTGAAAGTGCCTTAAAACCAAGAAATTAATTCTCTAAAAGGAACCGAGCAATGATTTAAATCAACCAGCAATCAAGGTATTAAAATTAGGCAAACAATCAAAGGGATCACTTGGCCGAGAAACAAGTGGACCGAGCAAACAAAAATTAAACGAGTAATCAAAACTCGAGTAACCAATCACGTGGGACGAGAATTTTCTTGATCGAACAACAAGGTTGACCGAGCAACCGAGCAGCAAGAATCGAAAAAAAACTCAAATAAAGAATACCGAGCAACAGGAGATAGCCGAGCAATCACAAGCTCACCAAGTAACCAATTAACCAGCTGGACCGATCAAAGATTAAACTGATTAACAAAAATTGTACCGAACAATTAAAATTCACACCGAGCAACAATTTGCGAAAAGGGGGCCGATCAACTGGGGAACCGAGCAACTGAGGCGGAACCCTAAACACTAAAATCCAGCCGCTGAACAACCAAATGAAAAACCTAGCCGCCAAGGAGCCTAATCGAACAAGTACACTTTTCAGATCTGGATCTCAAAACAGTCTCCAACACGTCCGTAACTTCAGTTTTTAGATCAAAACACGAATTTTTAATACATTTCTTGAATATCAACCAAGAACACTAAGTACTTCAAGAACAAAAACACCAAAAACAGTCCAAATTTCTCATAAAACGGATCAAACACTCAAAATCTTCAAAATCTCCAAGAACAAATAAAAGATTGATACCAAAACAAGCTCTGATACCAATTGTAGGTCCCAAATAATCCAAGATCTACAATAATGGTATCAATCAATCACAAGAACAAGATGAACACAAGGAGATTCAAACAAACTTCAATGCATTCTTGATTAAACAAGACCAATACATAAGTTTTTGGTTGCTAAAACAAAGGAAACTCTCTCTCTCTAGTTGGCACAAGTTTCTAGGACAACCAACCTCACTAATGAGGTCATAATTTCCTTAAATACCCTAGACCTAAAAAACCTAGCAACCCAAGCCCCTAGGACCTAGAAACAAGCCCATAAGGCCATTTCGATCAAGGACCAAAACCGAACAACCATGGGTGGTTCGGTTCACACCGATTAACCCAATAAAGACTAAATTAATTATATATTCTATTTTAGTCCTAATTAAATGCAAAGATTAAACCACCAAAATAATTCCCAACAGTTATATTAGAGGCAAGATAGCTTATCTGATCACCAAGTCAATGTCGCGGACTAAGCAAGATTGTCATGCTAAGTCCATTTGTATTAGATTTAAAAATGAATTGGGTTTGAGTGAACTTAGTGTGTTTTGATTAGTTTTGGGAACTTAAGCAATGAAAAATTCTATCTGATTTGAAGATTATTATGTGGAGAACATAATATATGCATAAAGGCAGTCATTTCATTAGTTTATCATTGTGTTCTAATTTGCGTGTTTTATAGACATCCTGAATAATTTAATTATTATTCAAAGCATCCACAGTCGGTCATACTTTTAGGAGTAGGTACTGATTCAAGGCTAACATGAGGATTTAGTAAATTGTCCATAGAGATGGACATAACATGGAGATGCGCTAATTCTCATGTGTACCTAATGGAGATTAAGTATTAGAGCAACCCGCACTTATAGATTACTTCATGGAATCTATCATGAGTAATTATGAGATGGTAATATCTCATAGTCTTCAAGCGGAGATGCATTGATTCTTAGTCCTGCAGTCTGTTGTGCCTTGGTTTTCTCCAACGTTGTCCGTAACTGGCAGCCATACAGGGAATGTCCAGGTATAACATGATAAGTAGGCGAGAACTGTGTAGTCAAAGTTTATTTGTTCCTTCTGCCCTAATAGGAGAAGTGATATCCTTGGGCCCCTCGATGATTTGGTGTTAACAACAAGTGTACGGCCGTACCGAGACTAAATTTATATAGAATCAATAGTGCAGTTTGTTGTAGTCATCACAAATCTCTATCGGGAAACATGATCTCGAATGTTTGAGACTGACAGAATTCCATGTCAGACGTTCATATAAATATCTTACAGAACAAAGGAATATTTGATCACTTTCCTAATGGCTGTCTCATTAGATGAATACGACACTTGTCTAGGATGGCATACACCTTACTAGGTTAAAGAATATTAGACCATACAGTTGTTATAACAAGTGGAAGTGGGAGTCTGTTGGTTATATGCCCATGGTTAGAACAAGTTGTTAATATTACTATAAATAGTAGGGTCCTTATGGTTTACACGCAAGAGACGATTTAGCCAAAAAAGATCGAAAAATAAACCTGAGGGGTTATGTTTATTAGTATATCAAAGTAAAGGTATATTAATTAGAAACAAAAAGGATAAAGGACTAAAGTGAAATTATCAATAGTTTGAATTTCAAATAGTCATTATCCATAAGAGAGGAGACAGGGATGAGATGCACTATAAATACAACCCTAGATCTGAGTTGTAATTAAGAGAGAAACCCTAATTTTCATCTCCCTCTCACCCTCGGTATACGGCCGATTTCTTCATAAACCCTGAGTATTACGTGCTAAAACTTCAAGCATAGGTTTATATACTTCATCAAAGGGTGCTGGATCGTTGTATTGGGTGTGATTACATTAGAGGAGTTCTACTTTGGGATCTCGTCATCCTAACAAGATCAGATCTGAGATCCTAAAAAGTATTTCTTGAACCTTCTTGATTTTACAGTTACAAAAGTGTGTGTGATTCTATAATCTTGGTTGAATACGATTTTAAGTTTGTTTTTGTTGCGTTGTATTTATGCTATCATATTCCAATAGTTATTGGGTTTGATGTTTTGCTTAATCAATTCATTTAAGCTCTATTTATGTTCATGTTAAGTCTTTTGCAATTTGATTATTACTTCTCGATTTGTCTGAGATGTGATTAAAATATTGTTTTGAAGCTTTTAAGCCAAAGTTTGAATTATTGATTTCAGTTGGATTTGTTTATTTGTTGTTGTTAATGAATACATTCATGTGTGTGAAAGTTCGTACTAGACCTCACCCGAAAAGGGGTGGTTATTTAGACTCTACTGCGATGGTACGTCCCATCACGAAGTAGAAGTCTCATATGTGAGCCTTGGTAGGAGTGAATGTGTTTCATCCTATTTTAAATTGACATTGTCCTTAGTAGCTCAGAGGCGTTCCTATACTTTGAACCTTTACCCATAGTAGCTTGGAGGCTTTTCGATACTTTGGGTCCTTATCCATGGTAGCTCAGAGGCTTTTTGATACCTTGGAGCTTTACACCCGCATGAATTTATAGGGTGGGTGTTTCCTGCTATAAGAAGGAGTGTATATCACAGGGGCGCATGTACTATTGGTTCAATATTTTTATTTTTTTCTATTCTTTTGAATTGGTTTTGAAATGTTATCCATATTTCTTGAGATTTTGCAATTTGATCCTGGGTTCTTATAGTCATATCTTAATGCCATTCTTTTAGACTATTAGTTTCATTTCGAATCTGGTTTGGGTCTAAAACTCATGGATTGGTAATACAAGTTGTAATATGATTTCAAAAGTATTGTACAGATAAATTTTCAGTGTGGTTTTAAAGTGGCAGTTTACATAAACTTAAATTGAGAAATATATTAAGTATTAGTTTATCTTAATATCTTGTTGGGTCTAAAACCCACGTATCTCACTTAGATAATTTGGCTTGCGTATCATTGTTTTTAATGCTATGCATATCAGGAACAGGTTGATTAGAATTAGATCAAAGAAAGGAAGGACTTATAAGCCTATTGGGGATTATAGATAGAAACGTTGATTAGAAGATAGCTTGTTCCCTTAGAGGAGATAGTCATGTATATATATTGAGAGATACTTGATTATGGTATAGTATTACTTGTTTAGTTTTGTTATAATGTTTTGCTATGTCCCGGTGTTTTGTTTGAGATATTTTGATTGAGTTAAGTTGGTATGTATTTTATCCGATTAGCCTAGAGGTAATGCCGAAATTTTGGTAGAAATGTTGGATTATTTTTAGACATTTGCTTTTAAATGTCTTACTGCTTTACTATGGTTGTGTCGATATGAGTTTGTAACCCTAAATGTTGTTTAAATACTTTTAAGCTTGTTTGTTTTTGTCGGGACCAAAATTATCAAAAGACATGACTTAATGTCATGAGAAATGTTTTTAAAAGAATGGAATTTTCTTCATGATGTTTTATAAAATATTACACCAAATAAGGTGTATAAAAGTTGGGGTGTTACATTTATGTCATAATATTAACAGTCAGACAAGATCCAAATCAACGGAATAAATTAGTACTCGTTAAAGTTAGATCAGTTGCCAACGAGATTCCACATGGACAAGAGAGACGTAGACATTGATTATATTCTTTGTCTTATCTTGTGACACAATTATAAAGACAAATGACAACTTATTTGGTTTATGTTTTGTAGTTTCTTTCATTTGGAGTCAAATTAGACGTTAGTGGGACACTGCTATTCCCTCTTTTGGTACAACTCGAAAATGGTTTTGTTGGGCAGATTAGTTTTTAGTGCGTTTAGAGGAAGTGTTTCGATATGGTTGTTCTTAAAACATTATGGGTGTTATGGAATTTCCAAAACAATTGGCTCTTTGGGTAGGAAAAACCACGAAAATATGCTCTTTTGAAGTTTATGAAGGAGATATGATATCTGAAGCAAGTATTTCAATTTAGTCGGATCAGTGGTTTAGATGGTTCAACAAATCTGGATGAATCTGGAGCCTAGATGGAACAACTGTTTAGAGATGTTTCTCTCCTGGCGGATAAGTAATCTAGGCAGTTTCTTGATTCGGAAGGCTTCGTCTGAGGCAATAGTTAGAGGTGCAGGTGGAGTAGCTTCTGTAACTCAGAAAACAAGTTCATTAATGAAGTATTTATTTCTCAAAAGTCATATGGCACAAAGTTAAGTCGGATTTGACGTGTGCGGAATAAGAACGACACCATTCAGGATCCAATGTGCTAAATGATTAGATTAATCAATGAGTTTTATAATGTATATGATTCTCTCTCTATAATATGGCTATTCTCCCTCTAGAATCATTAGACTACAAATAATAAATAAACACTATTTATAGTCTAGACATCTAATAAGCCCAATGTACAAGCCCACAAACATCACAAACATAGGTGGGCCTTCCTCATGCCACCAAGTCATCATAAATGAAGAACATGGCACCCAACAGTATGACAAAGGCAACATGTAAGAGTTAAATGGTGTTCTGACCTGCATGTCCCATTATCTGCCATACCTGCCAGACTAGTGCAGAGAGCATGATGTAGTAGGTCTGCCTATGTTCCTTTTAGATCTTTGTGTCCACTATAAACACCTCTCAAATGTGGTAACTAATAAAGTGATTTAAGTGAGATGAACATACTATGGAGTGCGATAAGTACTTTGTGTAGCATTTGTGTATATATATATATATATATATATATATATATATATGTGTGTGTGTGTGTGTGTGTGTATGTATGTATGTATGTATGTATATATATATATATACATACATACATACATACATACATACATACATACATACATATATATATATATATATATATATATATATATATATATATATATATATATATATATATATATATATATATATATATATATATATATATATATAGGAAAGTTCTATTTGTTCCTACTAAATCCTCCTAATTTATCTTCCTACTCAATATATAAGGACATGTGGAATCCACTAATCCTCTCTCTTAATCTCATCCCTTATTTTTGATACTTGTATTGATCTAATGAGTAGGAAGAAAGGTAAGAATATTTAGTAGGAGGATATAGAACCTCTCCGGTGGATGTATCTTGATCAGATTAGATTGGTGTGAATTGCTTAAATCCTTGTGCTTTTTTTAGTTTATTCTTGTCATTTATATCTATATAGATAATCGTGTAAGAAGTGTGTTTATCGAAGTGCTTAATCCTTACAAACTGGTATTAGTGCAATGACCAGAAAAGGGAAAATTAAGACAAATTTGAAGGTCATGATTATACATTTTTTAGAATGCATATGGATGATTAACTCTTCCAAAAGAGCCTACACCTACCCTTAAATGATGAGAAACCCGACACTATGAAGTAGTAAGAATATGATATGTTACATCGGCAAACCCATTGAGTCTACTGATTGTCATTGGTAAAGAATGATGCTTACAACATCTTCAGTAAGAGGAAAACATTGAGACTGATTAGGCCACTGTCTAACATGTAAGAGAAGCCCTCAACAATGAACAATCTGTTCGTGATCACGTAATTGGTCAACACGTAGATGAACGAAGGCAGTTCGGTGATAAATCACATCAACTAATTCCACTCGATAATGTCAATACTGATGTACGTTGACATTGGATTCGAAGACAAAGTCCAACACGATCGCTATTATCTTCACTTTCGAAAAGCTGGTCTGCGATGATGACTGCAGTCAGCAGCGCATCTGAAACATAAAATCTTAACTCCGAAAGGATTCACAATTTAATCCTTAGAGAGAATATCCATTTAATCCGGTATTTTGTTAAGCATAGAAGAACGTTAAATAAGGTCTAATGGAAGAGGTGGCGACAGAAGATGAAGTAAACCAAGGATGAGAGGTAAATCTGGGAATCACTTGTTGAGATGGCACAGAGAGTGGTCATTTTAAAAACCAGTGCTCTAAGCCTTCCACAGACAAAGTGAATAATGAAATAAGTATGTCGGAAGACTAGTTTGACGTGCTTATTTTCTATTTAGAGTGTTTCATCGATTTTTAATAGTGGATTTGATTACCATCATTCCATGCAAGCCATTGTAAAGGCATATTGTAGAATTACATTCGTTACAGTGGCAAAGTGCGACTTGTGGACAAGAAGATCCTAGATATCACAAAAGTAGGGGATATTGTCCTCCAGAAATCCATTGGGTCGCAATTGACATTAAAGAATGTCATTTTGATTCTGAAACATAAGAGGGTGCTGATATAAGTAGAGCAGTTAGATGTTGAGGGGCACCATATTGAGTTCAACAATCACTAGCAGAATGTGATGAACGGGAAGTTAGTAGTTGCTCGAGGTGAGAAGCAAGGTACCTTGTACATGTTCGAAGCTTCGACAAGTTAGGAAAATACGTCGTGAGATGAGATAAAGACTTTCACTCTGTGGCAGGAAAGACTCGGACACATGAGTGACAAGAGAATGAAGATGATGACACTTAATACTAAGATTCCGGGGTGAAGAATATTATTTGGAAGTTTGTTAACACCGTGTCCTCAACAAAAAGAAGAAGGGTTCCTTTGTTAAGGTGGTACAAGTTCTAAAGGAAGAGAAACTAGAACTTGTTCTTCAGACGTGTTTGGGCCAACTTTGATATCTTGAACAGGGGCTTCAAGGTGCTACATCACTTTCAGCGATGATTCCATGAGGAAGATGTAGGTTTATTTTCTGAAGAATAAATATGAATACTTCACCACCTTTAATAAGCGGAAGGTTGTTGTTGAGACTAAGACAACTCTCAAGGTCAAGTGCTTAAAGTCAGACCTCGAGCCGAATATGGCAGCCCACAGTTTGTTGATTACTGTACTAAGCATGAGATTAGGAAGTTGAAGACCATTCTAGAGACACCTTAGAAGAACGATGTGGGAGGGTGGATGAACAAATATATGAATGAGGGGGTGAAGAGCATATCATTGCATGTAGGTATTTCAAAGATGTTTTGGGAAGATGTTATTAATACCACAACCTACATAATCAATAGAGGACCTTTTAGTCCCTCTTGGGTTCAATATTCCAAAAGAAGGATATCTAGGTGGGGAGATATCCCTAAGATACTTGGAAGTCTTCAGATGTGTTTCGTATTTCAAGGTAAAGGACAACGTAATGGACAAGATTAAGGAAAAGGCAAAGAAGTGCTTATTTATCTAGTACAGATTAGATGACTTTGGGTACCCCTTCTAGGATATCCAAAATTGTAGATTGTTTGAATTTGGGATATGACATTCATTGAGTGTGCTTTGCAGACATAAACACTTCAAACCAAAGCAGAAAATCTATGGACAAAAACCAAGTGGAGTGTTGATAATTCGAATAGAGACCTTGTAAAGCAGTCTGTACCCCATAAAATAACGGAGATTCTGAAGGCAGTTGGAATACAGAGACATCTGGTATTGTTGGAGTGAGTAGGAGAAAATTTGAAGACATTGTTGGGATTTATATAGATTAACACCAATCATACAGGCAGCGGAATACAAAACAGATAAATCCCATAAATTGAACAAGATCATAACATGTTCATAATAAGATCATATGCTCATAGCAGTTGCGCCAACAAAATCATGAAAATCGATTCATACCTTGTGGTTGGATGTTAAGGATCCAAACCAGAATCCCTCTATTGATTCACACCCAAGGACACCCGAAGAACAAGCAGACAGAAACTTCCAAGCCTTGTGGAAATCGATCCAGAAACTCTTTGAGGGTTAGAAGAAATCGACAAAGAGGGAGAGGGGAGGGTTTCTTGAGGGTGGTGGCACACTGAAGGGTTTGGGATGCCTTTGGGTGTTACCCCAAGGCCTTTATTTATAGTGCAATGCTCCCAAGGGTTCCAAACTTTGAAGCCTTTTGGCGGCCGCACCCCCTGGACTTGTTCTATTAATTAAACTATTAATTAATTACAATCCAACCCTTTAATTAATTCTCATAAATTAATTTACCAATTAATTGATCAATTAATTCTTGATCTAGTTTCTGATTAGTTAATTATCTCAATTAATTAATAAACTGATCAATCCTCTTTATTTCTGCTACTGATTGTTTTTACTAGGCCGTGAGGGCAACCCAAATAGGACACTGCTATTATTAGAAACATCGCCACAGTTGATGACCTGGACATATATCCAACAGTCATTCAAGTCTTAAATAGTGATTCTGCAAATGGTGATTCCAAAGCTACTGAAGCTACAGTAGGTAGTATCCTTCAACGATCTAATTGAGAGAGAAGGCCTCTGAAATGTTTGCATATCTACTACTTACAGATAATAAGGGACCGGAAAACTTATATGGAATCGTTAAGGGTGAGATTCCTTACAACAGAAGAAGGCTATGTAGGAGGAGTTACGAACAATTGATGAGAACGAGACGTAGTCACTTCTCAAGTTAGCTACAAAGAACAAGGAACTAACCAACAGGTGGATATTTAGTTTCAAGGAGGAAGCTGATGGTAACAAGAGATATAAGGCCATATTAGTGGTGAAGGGTTTCTAATGAGGTGAGTTACCATGAAATCTTCTCTCTAGATGAGAAGATGACAACAATCAAAATGGTTATTAGTATTGTGGCTTTGGATGATTTGTATCTTGAACATCTTAGTTTAAAAAAACAATGCACTAACATAGCAAACCTGATGAAGATATCTATATGGCATAAACAGAAGATTTCAGAGTTACTGTAAATGAAAATTTGGTGTCCAAGTTTAAGAAAAACAGGTATAGATTAAAGTAAAATCTAAGGCTGTAGTATTTGAAGTTTGATAGCTTCATAATGATGAATGGCAACAACAGAAGTGAGAGTGATCACTACTATTACCAAAAGAAATTCCAGTCCTCACTCATCATCCTTGTACAATATATATTGATGATATATTGGTAGCGAGGTTTGACATATAAAAAATCAACAGGCTTAAGAAGCTTTTGGTTAAAGAGTTCGAGATGAAAGAGCTAGGCGCAACTAAGTAGATATTGTGCATGATCATAGTCAAAGATAGAGCTACAGACATGAGTCCCAAACTTTCCTAAAAGAAATATATCTAGGAGGTTTTAGGGAAGTTCAGTATGATAGATATTAAGGGCAGAGGTACGTCGCTTAGGAGTCATATGAAACTCTAAAGGATGCAACCCCCATAGGAAAAGAATACAAGGCAGATATAACCAAGATCACATTTGTATTCACAATAAGTAATTTGATGTATGCAACAGTGTACACTAGACCAGATATTGCTCAAGTAGTGGGAGTAGTCAACATATTTATGTCTAATATGAGGAAGGAGCATTGGGAAGGAGTAAAGTGGCAACTTTCCTACTTTAAAGGCGTTTCGGAAGTCATCTTAAGGTTTTGAAAGCATAAGGTCGTCCTTAAAGGTTTCATCGATGCATATTTGGAGAGTTGTATGGATTCAGGGAAAATCACTACCAGTTATATAGAAGATTTTTTATTTTTCAACCATTGAGTCTGAGTATATGGCATTGGAAAAAATTGGTAATGAGCTTCTTTGGTTGAAGAACTTCCTATCAGAGTTAGGCTTAGATCAGGAGGATTATGTGTTGCATTATGATAACCAGAGCGCAGTGCACTTGACCATGAATATGGTGTTTCATGACAGGAAAAGCAACATTAAGATGAGGTGCCATTTCATTGGGGAGCTGATATCCGAAGGTATGCTTGTCTTATAGAAAATTCATGGTGCAAAGAATCCTACAAACATGCAAAGTGGTCTCTATAGAGTAGTTCAAGTTGTGTATAGGTTTAACTGGTCTTCCTTTGTTGTAGGAGGATTGAGAGAGCTAGAGAGAAGCAACTTAAGGGTTACACACTTTTGGACAACATAATAGTTAGAGTTCCATTAGCCTCTAAGTGGAAGATTGTTGAGCTATAGAGTCTAATTGGAGTGTCTGAAAGTCTCAACTGTCAAAAGCAAGTATTAAAGTTCAAATGGATCAATCCTTCAGAAGGTGTGACAATTCCGGATAGTGGAAGGGTCAGTAGTCTGGAGATGTTTCTCCTCGGGCGGATCAATAGTCCGGACAATTTCTCAATATGCAAGGCTTCGTCTAAGGCGATAGTCAGAGATGCAGGAGAAGCAGGTTCAATAGCTCAAAAACAAGTTCACCATTGAATTCTTTATTTCTCAAAAGTCACCTAGCACAGAATTAAATGTATGACACAAGAAATCACAACTAGAAAAAGGGCTTTTCATGACAGACAATGTCTGTCGTAAATGCCTATAAATGACCAAAAAATGTTGGTCATTCAAAGCCCTGTCATAAATGAAAGAAGAAAGACATTTGTCTGTCGTAAATTTATGACAAACATTTATGACATACAATTACAACAGACAGTGCCTGTTGTAAATAGCTATAGATGACAGACAAAGCCTGTCACTGAAAGACCCATCATAAATAGGATATGACTGATATTTTTCTGTCATAAATTTATGACAAACATTAATGACATATAAATTTACTAATATTCTAATTAAATCACACATTTAATGTCTCATGATAAAAAATAAAATATCATACACAAAAACACAATGTATTGCTCAAAATATAGTATGTCAAATACAAAGAAATGTTACAATAGTAATCAAATGTAAATACATTGCTAATATACGTTATGTATTCCTATTATCTATAAAGAATGTAAGTACATTGTTACAATGGGTAAAGATATACAAGTATATTGCTATATTTAGCATATCATCTTGACAGACTTCTTTCTAGAGCAAAAGCTCATCATTCTAAAAAAGTTTCTCTTTATATTCTTCCACAAGTGAGATTATGCATTTATAAACCGATTATTCTTCCAACTAACCTGCACACACCACTTCATAAAATATCATATCATATGAATATTTTCGCTGGAAATAGGGTGAGAGAGGGTAAAGACGGCCAGACAAGAAGTGAAAAGGGAAAATCAATGGGATGTTGGATGGCCGAGGCAATGGTTGCCTGAGATTCATAAGACTGATACATCGCCCAAATCAGATGGAGGGAAACGAAAATGAGGCTGGTCAAAACAATAAATAGGGTTTCAATTTTTTGGAAACGCGCATGTTTCTCCCAAAATTAAAGGCGACAGTTGAAGATGACATATATTTTTCATGAAATGTACACCGTGTTTTTTTTCTTTATTATGACACTAAAACACGATAAACATTTACGTTTGTCATAAATCTTTAAAATTTTACAATAGATGACATGATTTTTACGACAAACATTTTTGTTTGTAATAAAAACAGTGTTTGTCATTGTTCGTTTGTCATAGAAAACCATTTTTCTAGTAATGAATATGCAGGAGCGAAAGGTGGTCTAACCTACATTGCACATGACATGTGACATCAGCCGGACTAGTGCAATAAGCATGGTGTAGAAGATTTTTCATCATTCATTTTAGATCATCGTGTCCACTAGAAATACTAGGGCTGGCAAAAATGTACCATGGAGAACCAACCAACATGTTATCAACCGTACCAATAAAGTCGGTAGCCAACATGTTTGGTAGCCAATATGTTTGGCTGGTAGTACCATACCAATTAAGCAGTGTTGGTACGGTAACGGTACAAATTTTTTAATACCACGGTTGTACCATACCAACCAATTCATATATATATATATATATATATATATATATATATATATATATATATATATATATATATATATATATATATATATATATATATATATATATATATATATATATATATATATATATATATATATATATATATATATATATATATATGTCAATTTCAATTCTCATACTTTTATGTTTTAATTAGGAGTAGTAACTAACAACTAACACCTGTAAATTAATTACTAAAACAACTCTTAATACTAATCTTTTTTCTAACAACACAAGATATTCAAATCAAACTAATAACACAAGTGACTAGCATGTAAGCGACGATCAATTAAGGAAAACATTACCAAAAGAAAAGTTTTTGGTATACCAATACCAATATGTACCAACCAAACTTGTTGGTAGCCAAATAAATTCGTACCAAGTATACTTAGTACGGTACTGGTAGTTAAATTTATGTACCAATTATAGTTGGTACGGTACACGGTATAGAAGAAAAAACCCCGGTACCGTACCAATTCCACCCCTAAGAAATACCTCTCCAATATGGTACCCAAGAAAGTGATTGTGAGTGAGTTCGACGTATTGTAGAATTCATTAAATATTTTGTATATCATTTGTGTGTGTGTGTATTTCCTTAGTGGGACTAGCTCCATCATATAGATTGGAGTGAACCAGATAAATATTTGCATTCTTATTTTGTTACTTCTTGTCATTCCCATTCTAGATAATCGTGTTAGACGTAGGAATTTCCGAAATACATAATCCTTACAAAAGTGAATTGGATAAATTGGTTGCGTGTAATACCGTAATTTTAAATTTATGGTAGGGTTGTATTAATTATAATAAAAACGAGATTAGATGAGTTATAATATGAGTTAGGATGGATGGAAACCCAATCTAGGAGGAGTTAGACTTTAAAAAGAGTGTTAGAAACAATTTTGGGTCAAGCCGGATCGTGTTATAGTCTTAAACATTCAATGAAGTGGAAACAAACCAAACCCGGGGCGGGTTTTTAAACCCGGGTCGAGTTAGACTGAAACCCGGACCGGGTTTTGGAAACCGGGTCGGGTTGTCGGACGAAAGCAAACAGCAGCCAGGAGCACGGGTCGGGTCTATCAGCACGGGTCGTGCTGTGTGAGGACCAGGACCGGGTTTTGGAACCCGGGTCGGGTTTCGTGCCGACCCCACTTGTTTAAATCGCGATTTCAGCCATTTTTCTTGAGGATTTTTCGATTGAAAAACCCTCTCAAACCTAGAAAACATTCCCTCTTCATATTTGGACCAAATCGGAAGGCTAGAACGTAAAGGATTGAAGTAATTTTCGATATCTCACTTATTGGAGGTAAGGTTTATGATTCTAGCCCTTTTGTATGGATTGATTTGGTTGTTTTGGATGGGTTTCGAGTTGTGGTGAAGAACCACCTATGAATGGTTAGAATTTGAACATATACACTTGTATGGATGTGTTGAAATGCTTCTATCTCGAGCTTTAACCGTTGTGACCAAGCCTTAAGCTTGATGGATTGAAAAATAACATATTCACCGTTTGTTGGTATGAATATGGTTATGTAGGTGCTGTTAATCATGGAAGGATCATTGTATCTTCTAAGGTATTAGTTTGGATCGTATAGAACTTCAAATCAGGTGAGTACTCTTATGTACTTGAGTAGAAATCTATATTGTGGTAAACTGAATTTATATGTTAGGGTGTTATTGTGATAACCAAATTGTGGAGTGAATTGTTATATATGAATAACAACAACCGAGTTGAGTATACATATTGATCGTATGAACTGAGTAGATGTTAGAGTAGTCACATCAACGAGTTTTGAGTCAAGTTATCTAGCCATGAGGGCTATTGAGCTGAATTGGAGTTTGGAGTGGAATAGTTATTGGAGTGGAATGAGTTTATATGTGTTATTTTACATTTGGTATGTATAATGAGATGTTTTGCAGGATAATAATTTATATATATAATGAGATGCGTTACAGGTTAGTAATTGCCTATCGACTCTTTTAATTGTACTGTCTTGTGGTTGAGTTGTTTATTGCAGAAAGAGATAAGTTATATGAGTTTAGTAAATTGTTAAAAAGGAGTATATGTGAAATGGAAATTGAGTTTACGAGTATTACTGATTATGATACTTATGATTGAATTGATGTTGCTAACATTTAGCCAGAGTTTATAAAGCTAATATGTTAGCAGGTTCCTAATTAAGAGAAGATGGATCTTGCTAATGAGAATAGCAAGAGAGGAAGTTGAGGATGTTTAGTGAAAAAGACACGTGAAATATAAATGAGATTACTCACTAAGCTTTATAAGCTTACACTTGAGTTGTATATTGTTTTGCAGGTATCTGTAGCTGTGATAGGGGAAGGCATGTGATAAAGAAAGATGGACAATTTAGAGCCTGTCCCTTAGTTGAAATAGATTATTTGTAACGCCTGGTAAATTTGTAAGGACCTTTTAACTAAATATTCATGCTGATAACATCTTGATCCTTAGTTTGAGTACAAGTATGCCTATTTGGATGTATAATTGTTGAAAATTTTTGGGTGTACTTCGTATGAGAAACTGGGTGTTACAAGTTGGTATCAGAGCATGGTTTAAGTGAATTAGGTCTTTGAGTATAGAGTCCTAGACTTGAACCAAGGAGGAGAGAGCCCCTATCACATGCTTGGAAAAGATACTGCTACAGATGTTAGAGTATGAGTTGAGTATAACTATTATGTTATATTATTATTTGTTGTTTTCTGTGTGTAAATACAGATATAGAGTCAGATGAAGGTTGAATTGAGAAATTGGTAAGAGCCGGTTGGACCAATAGTGGATGATGAGACGAGATTTTGGCTGATATGAGATATCAACCAACGAGAAGAAAAGAAATTCAGCTAATTGTGAGATGTTAACTGAATATGAGATGAGATTCTGTTGATGGCAAATTTCCCGATGATGATGAGATGTTAAGATGAGATCCCAGTCGAGGCAAAATTCTAACTAATGATGAGAAAGAGTTTGAGCATATGATGAGCATGAGCTAAGAGTTGAGATATGTGAGTGTAGCCGAGTACATTCAAGATTTGAGAACCGCGGTACGCAAGGTTCAACTAATAAGGAGACGAGATTTTGTTGCTATGAGGTATGCAAGTAATTTTACTTAACATGTTAGCTGTAACGTGTCGCGCGTGTTTAATTGTTGATAATACATGTAATAGAATATGTATAAAATATGTAGACACATAAAAGATCAATTGAGATTACATGTATTAGAGAATTGTGGTTATAAAATGTAGTAATCGGCATTGAGATGAGAATCTCATGTCCATTTGAAGTAATGTTTACATATCACATAACGAGTGCTTTGTGATTGTATATAACTGAGATTATAAGTGGTTGCTTGACGAGTACTTAACAACCTTAGAGAAGTGTGTATAAAGAGTATATACATGGTAAATATATATATATATATATATATATATATATATATATATATATATATATATATAAATTTTGATATTGTATATATAGTGTTTGTTGTTTCACAGATGTGACGAGACTTTTATGTACAAGTACTTTGTGGTTGAGACCACATGTTTTGTGGGGCAACATGACTAGTAATTGTGATTGATCAAAATAAATGGCTGAGATAGCCAAAAGAGTATGAGTTGATAAAGACGGTGAGTGTGTAATTGATTGCACACAATAACTGATTATGAGTTGACATACTGAGAATTGAACTGTGTGGTTTGGAGTTGTCATAGAATGAGATATTTGTGATAGCGTTATCAGAGGACACTTGAGTAACCACATAAAGAGTACCTTGTGGTTATTATTGAGAGAACCTAGAGTGGTTCATCTAGGCCTTATTGGCTTAGAGATTGAGTTAGTTACTGAGTAAATGTGGTTGAGACCACATATTTTGTGGGACCATATATCGAGTAAAGTGGTTGAGACCACATACTTTGTTGGGCCACATAATGAGTAAATGTGGTTGAGACCACATATTTTGTGGGACCATATATCGAGTAAAGTGGTTGAGACCACATACTTTGTTGGGCCACATAATGAGTAAATGTGATTGAGACCACATATTACGTGGGGTTACATATTGAGTAGCTGAGATTGAGGTCACATATTTCTGTGGAACCACAAGACGAGTATCTTGTGGTTAGAGCAGTGAGAATCTTTGTGACTCAAACGAAAGGAGGAGTGACGGTGAGTCTATATGGCTTGAGACCGTAAGGGAGAATTCCTAGATTAAAAGAGGAGATGGATTGAAATCAGAAAATGATACGAGATACCATGATTTGATCAGAGGACGGTATGAGATACCGTAACACAGCGTTGAGTGCTGATAACAGAGAACGGCACGAGGTACCGTGAGAGAGTGTTGAGCAATGAGGTCGACGAACGGTACGAAGTACTATGAAATAGTGTTGATTAGTGAGTTTGGAGAATAGTACGGGGTACTGTAAGATACTATGAATGATGAGACCAAATGATGGTACGGGGTACCAAGAGTTGAGCCAGAGTGGTGCTATAGTGTTGTGCTTGTGTGTAGACAGGCATGTACGTTATGATGATGCAGAGTAATGAGACATGTACTATCCTTGCGTATGGATAGATATGAATGTAGCAGTAAGCTTGTGTGACTTGAAACCTATGGGTTTAGAAGAGGACGAATCAGAGGCTGACTAACAGTAAAGAGGTATTGTGAGATAATACAATGAGTAATACTATTGAGAAATGTTATTGTGAGTATGTGTGTTTATCAAATAATCGTGTTGAGAATGTGTGAGATATCTTTCATGTTGAATGAGACAGAATTCTATAAATGCATGATGAAAAGATATGAGTTGAAAAGAGGAGAAAAGTAATTGTAATTGTGATTGATAGGATTCGTTCCTTAGCAATCAAATCGTTTACTGCCAATGAGAGAAAAATTGTGAATGTCGAGATAACAAAACTACTTATTCGTATGAGACGATGGATAGTAGATTTTGTTATAATAATGTTGAATTATTTTCTTGAGATTAATGAATTAGTCGAGTAATGAGATACTCACCGTAGAGATTACGGTGTTGAACATTATTAATTCTTTACGAGTTGTGTGTAGAGATTACGGTAAGCCGTATGTATGTATGATTTATTTTGTGTCATTATAATGAATTAGAAATTTAGATGAGAATGACGTAGAAATGGCAAGGGAGAATTCTTACTAATGATGTGACGGTAGAAATATATGTGATTGTGTTGAAAATTTATCTGATAATAAATTGTTGGGTTCGTTATGATTATCGATTGAGTGAGAGCGTGATATGGATTGTCCACATAAGTGAGGAGGTAATAAGTGAGTACATCGAGAGAAACAACGTGAGTTATGTTGTTAAACATAAATGAAGTGGAGCTATTATTGGTAGAGAATTATAGTGGTACATTTGGTGAAAACTTGATGTATACGCTGAGGTAGAAGCAGAGATAGATGAGATTTTAGAGAATCATTGTACAGTTGAGGTGATGTAATAACTGAAAAGGGTCTTGTGTGACCAAAGTGTCGAGGGTTAAATGCTAAATCCAGAGGAGACGTGAGTGAAACTTGAGATAGTTTCTGATATTTTATTATTCTGGATTTATATCCTAGTGTTAATGAGTTATGTAACGTGATTGAGACAGTTGAATGTCGGCATCTTTGTGTTGTATGAGTGTTTCTCCTACCTAATCGATGAGGATGTGCAAACATGAGAAATCAATAACTGGCATGTTGCTATTAGAGGAATAAATTGAGAGAGAATGTGAGCCTGGAATCGGTAAGACCGTTTTTCTTATTGAGTTAAAGTAAAATCATTTCGAGAAAATTTGAAAACGAGAGTTGAGTTCCAGATGGCCATATGGGACAAGTTGATGATTTGAGTATCATTTAAAGAATGAAGTGAGATAGATTGGTGTCAGCGATGCCATAGCAAAGTGTGGCTTGAAAGAGTGAGAATTTATATGGAAATAGTGATAACCAATATGGCTACAAATAAAATCTTATGAAGAAGATGGTGGGCGTTAAGATTTTACATAAAGAGAAATTGACTGAGCAAATTTTTAAGTGTAATATGAATTGAGGAAGCTTGAGTTTCCTGATGAGTTGAGAAGTATTCACAATGTATCCCATGTGTCACACTTCAGAAGAACTTTGTATTACAAATCCATTTGAGTACCTTTAACCAGGGTTCAATTAGATGAGAAATTGAAGTACCTCTCCAAGAGATGTCGGAACAAATTCTGGATAAAAAGGTCAGAAAGTTGCAAAACAAAAAGATTGAGAGATAAAAGTGCAATGGAGACATCATAGAGGTACGGATGTCACTTGAAGAGTTGAGGAGGGGATGCGGTCAAAATATCCCTTTTTGTTTCAAGAGATTCCGAGGACGGAATATTTTGAAGGGGGTAACAACTTGTAATACCATAATTTTAAATTTATGGTAGGGTTGTATTAATTATAATAAAAACGAGATTAGATGAGTTATAATATGAGTTAGGATGGATGGAAACCCAATCTAGGAGGAGTTAGACTTTAAAAAGAGTGTTAGAAACAATTTTGGGTCAAGTCGGATCGTGTTATAGTCTTAAACATTCAACGAAGTGGAAACAAACCAAACCCGGGGCGGGTTTTTAAACCCGGGTCGAGTTAGACTGAAACCCGGACCGGGTTTTGGAAACCGGGTCGGGTTGTCGGACGAAAGCAAACACCAGCCAGGAGCACGGGTCGGGTCTATCAGCACGGGTCGTGCTGTGTGAGGACCAGGACCGGGTTTTGGAACCCGGGTCGGGTTTCGTGCCGACCCCACTTGTTTAAATTGCGATTTCAGCCATTTTTCTTGAGGATTTTTCGATTGAACCTAGAAAACATTCCCTCTTCATATTTGGACCAAATCGGAAGGCTAGAACGTAAAGGATTGAAGTAATTTTCGATATCTCACTTATTGGAGGTAAGGTTTATGATTCTAGCCCTTTTGTATGGATTGATTTGGTTGTTTTGGATGGGTTTCGAGTTGTGGTGAAGAACCACCTATGAATGGTTGGAATTTGAACATATACACTTGTTTGGATGTGTTGAAATGCTTCTATCTCGAGCTTTAACCGTTGTGACCAAGCTTTAAGCTTGATGGATTGAAAAATAACATATTCACCTTTTGTTGGTATGAATATGGTTATGTAGGTGCTGTTAATCATGGAAGGATCATTGTATCTTCTAAGGTGTTAGTTTGGATCGTATAGAACTTCAAATCAGGTGAGTACTCTTATGTACTTGAGTAGAAATCTATCTTGTGGTAAACTGAATTTATATGTTAGGGTGTTATTGTGATAACCAAATTGTGGAGTGAATTGTTATATATGAATAACAACAACCGAGTTGAGTATACATATTGATCGTATGAACTGAGTAGATGTTAGGGTAGTCACATCAACGAGTTTTGAGTCAAGTTATCTAGCCATGAGGGCTATTGAGCTGAATTGGAGTTTGGAGTGGAATAGTTATTGGAGTGGAATGAGTTTATATGTGTTATTTTACATTTGGTATGTATAATGAGATGTTTTGCAGGATAATAATTTATATATATAATGAGATGCGTTACAGGTTAGTAATTGCCTATCGACTCTTTTAATTGTACTGTCTTGTGGTTGAGTTGTTTATTGCAGAAAGAGATAAGTTATATGAGTTTAGTAAATTGTTAAAAAGGAGTATATGTGAAATGGAAATTGAGTTTACGAGTATTACTGATTATGATACTTATGATTGAATTGATGTTGCTAACATTTAGCCAGAGTTTATAAAGCTAATATGTTAGCAGGTTCCTAATTAAGAGAAGATGGATCTTGCTAATGAGAATAGCAAGAGAGGAAGTTGAGGATGTTTAGTGAAAAAGACACGTGAAATATAAATGAGATTACTCACTAAGCTTTATAAGCTTACACTTGAGTTGTATATTGTTTTGCAGGTATCTGTAGCTGTGATAGGGGAATACATGTGATAAAGAAAGATGGACAATTTAGAGCCTGTCCTTTAGTTGAAATAGATTATTTGTAACGCCTGGTAAATTTGTAAGGACCTTTTAACTAAATATTCATGCTGATAACATCTTGATCCTTAGTTTGAGTACAAGTATGCCCATTTGGATGTATAATTGTTGAAAATTTTTGGGTGTACTTCGTATGAGAAACTGGGTGTTACATTGCGACTTTCAATAATTTTTATTTCTTCCTTCTAATGTTTTCTCAACCAGCTCATTCCTAGTTTCATAATATATATAAGTTTGCCGTCAAAAAGTGTAAACTAAAACAAGAAGTTATTCATCTTTACATCTGATTTAGTTTAAAACTTTATGAATCTTCATGGCTTGTTTGTTTGTTTTAGTATTCCAGCTAGGGTTCAGATAATGTATCGCGCAACTTCACCAAATTATATTCATTAAAGGCATTTACAAGGGTTGCTTCTTAACGCCATGCAATAAACAAAAATAGTATACAATATTCACTATACACTACATTTGATACACTTTATTTACTTTATTTATTCTGTTTATTAACTTGAACGATGAGAAAGAATGATGTTCAAAATCATTGTTGATCTGAATTTATAAGGTCCAAGTGACCTCATTCATCGGGATATCAAATAAACTAATCTGACCATCCTCTTGCTCGACAATATTTAAGGCCTTTCCCTCCGCCGAAATTCCACCAAATGACCACCCAAATTTTCCATCAATATCGTTTTCATGATCATCAAATAAGTCGTCCATATACCGGTTAGTGTCGTCATCAAGTATAATGGGTGGCAATGTTAATCCTGAGGACATATTAAAGTTGTTCACACCGTTATTTGACGATTCTAGGTTACCTCGGTCGTGAGCCACATTGTGTGGGTTGTCATTCATAGTTTTGGAGAAGGTCCATGGTTGAGGCTTAATAATTGTGACCCTGGTGTCTTGCAGAGATGCAGTGTCGTTAGGTAATTCGTTCTTTTGTTGTTTGGAACGAGAGCGATGATGAGTGTTCCAGTAATTCTTCACATCATTAGCGGTTCTTCCTGGTATTCTTCCGGCAATCAATGCCCATCTAAAATTATAACCCAAAATAATTAATCTCATATCAATATCTCTAATATATTTCTTTAAAATATACCATAAATGAAAGAAAAATGACCAATGAAGAAAATATAGTATATCACTTGTCACACTTAATATCCTTTGTCTATTTGTGATTTAAATGTGCTTGCCTGTTTCCTAACAGCTTATGAAGCCTTAGTATGAGATCAACTTCATCTTCAGCAAAATCTCCTCTTTTTATGTTGGGCCTCAAATAATTCAACCATCGTAGCCTACAACTCTTTCTACACCTGTTTAACCCTGCAAACATCAACAAAAAAAAAAAATATACATGGGGAACAAAATTACACAAAAAACTCTATATATTATCTATTCTCTTTTCAAAACCCGAAAAAATTACACAAAAAACTCTATATTTTTTTCAAGAACCATCAACCTGCTTTGAGAGGAATGAGGTGCCACTTCCCTTCGCCATATTTCTCAATGCAGTTCTTGAGAAGCCTATCTTCTTCCACAGTCCATGCACCTTTCCTCAACACAGGACCCGAGTTACTACTTGGTTTCATTTCGTTTCTAGGCTATGCAAGTGTTGTACATATATACCTATATATACCAAATTAAGTGAAGTTAAAATTGGTGTAAATTTTTTCTATACTGACATGAAGCACGCGTTCGTTTCCTCAATGCATAATGCCAAACCGATGCGCCTTTTATAGGCAAAAACCGAGCTACATGTTGTTTTCAATAATGACCCCTTCACCACATATGCAACAGGCACGTGCATACTCGTATTTCCACAAAAAAACCGACTTTCCCACATGATGGGGAACCTCCTTGAACTAAAAATTATAAGAGATAAAAAAATTGATTTTATTTAACACTATATTGGTATTGATGTGAGTTTTAATACATGATAATTTAATTATTTGTGTGATATGTGTCGACGTAATAAAGTCCTTGTTTTATTCATCGTAAAATATAGACAGAGGTTGAGCATTTAATACGTATTTCATGCTCAATCTTTTTTCGAATAAATAAATATAGATTGTACCATGTAATAATCAAAATTCTATTTCTTTTAAGTATTGTGCTTATGGTATAAAATAAAGAACATGCAGAAGAATGGACAGGACTTGAAAGTAGTACTTAAAGAAAATTTGGAGGTTCCTTCCGGTGTGCCAGCCCGACGCCCACCCCGACGACCGCGAGCCATGCGGTGAACACCGCCCCCCCCTTGCGAGCCCGTCGCACGATGAACCCGCGCGAGCTTACAACGTCGTGCGACGTTTGAATCTGTGACCGTTGGCAACGGCTATATAGCCGTTAATTATTAAAAAAAAAATTAAAAAACTTTATATATAAACACACACACATTCAACATTTTATACTCTTTTATTACACATTCAATCTCTCCAAACTCTCCAAACATTCTCCAAAAAATTTCCAATGGCTCCCAAACAAGCATCCCAACGAAAGTCAAAAACCGCGAAGAACATTTTCCCGCAATCATCACCGGAACCCGCTCCGTACATTCCGCAAATGGAGCGAGCATTTTTTTCCCACCCTCAATTCCAATACCAATCGATGCCCCCTCAATTCCAATACCCGCAATCGCCCTTCAACCCGTTTTTCGGGACACCTACCGGGGGACCTTCCGCGGCTTTTACGGAGCCACAACAACAACACATCGACACTTCCGATTCGAGTGACGATGCGGTGCCGGAGACACAACCGGAGGATTTAGAAGAATCGGAGCCTGAAGAAATCCCGCTTCAAAGAAAAAGCCGAAAGAAACCCACCGGTCCCGCTCCCGCTTAAGCGTGGACCGAAGATGAAGAGGTTATGCTAGCGCGTGCTTGGGTTGCCGTTTCCGAGGATTGCGAAGCCGGAAACGCTCAATCAAAAGCACATTTTTGGGAGACTATTCGCGTAGTTTTTCACAAAAATTTGGGACGTGAATTTTATCGTTCCAAAGATACGTTGACGACTAAATTTCGAGTCGTTAACGGGTACGCGAATAAGTTTAACGGGTTGTTCGTTAACTTTATGGGTCAACGGGAATCCGGCGAGAGCGATCAAGACATCCTCAAAAAAGCTCTCGCGGTTTACCAACACGACAACAAGGGTAAACCGCTTCCCCATATGACTTTTTGGGATGTGGTCCGCCAATACCCGAGGTGGAAGGGGGTCGGCACTGATCCGGCACCGACACATGGGTCAAAACGGTCAAAAACATCCGAGACGCAATACACGACGTCTTCGGATGCACATATCGGGGCCGACGTCAACGAAATTCCCGATGATTTTGAAAGACCGATGATTTACTTGTAATTTTTAATTTATGTTTAATTTAGTTTATGAATTTATATATTGTGTTTTAATTTTAATTTTAATTTCTTTTTTAAATTAAAAAGTGAGAGGTAGTGAGAGGTGAGCATTACCGGGGGTAAAGCGAGGAGAGAGAAATGTTGACTGGATGCTGAGGTGGCAGGCAAAAAGTGAGAGGAGGAGAGAGATGACACCTGAAGGCCTAAGCGAATATTGGAGGACTAATGATCAGCAAATTGCAACAATAAAATAAAATGAAATAACATATATATATACACACACACACACACACACACACACACACACACACACACACACACACACACACACACACACACACACACACACATATATATATATATATATATATAATCCAAATCCAGTAAGAAAATTTTTTTTGGTAGGAAGATAATAAATTTTTTATTTATATGTTATTTTGGCGAACCAACAAAATTAATTATTAGACTATTCAAAGATGACATAATTCGCAAAAAAAAAATACTGAAAAAACGACTCGATAATTAATTTTTACGATGATTTTTTTATAAACTAAAATTGTCCGCAAAATGAATAAAAACTTAATTCACTAAAAATGAATAATCATCAAAGTGTGTTTTCGGGAATTTTTTTTGTTTTTTTTTGTGAATCATGTATTTTTTAGCATCATTTAATGATTCATTTTGTTAGTTCGTCAAATGTAAATGATGCACTTCTGACCCTTCCTACCAAACTTTCATTCTTACTGGATCTACACAATACACACACACACACACACACACACACACACATATATATATATATATATATATATATATATATATATATATATATATATATATATATATATATATATATATATATATATATATATATATATATATATATATATATATATATATATATATATATATATACACACACACAAGGTGTGTACCCGCACGATGCGACGACGACAATTGGAGGAACCGCAGTTAGCTGGATGTACAGTAGCATAAAGCTAGTATGGAATTGTTGCGGTTGAAGAACTTCCTGTCAGAACTTGAGCAAAAGCAGAAGGACTGTGTGTTGCATTGTGATAATCAAAGTGCAATTCACTTGGCGAAGAATTTGGTGTTTCATAGCAGGACGAAACACATCAAGATGAGGTATCACTTCATTCGTGAGTATATAGCTGAAGGTACCTTTATCTTGAAGAAAATCCTTGGTGCGAAGAATCCTGCAGATATGTTGACCAAGGTGGTCCCATTGGATAAGTTAAAGTAGTGTATGACTTCAACTGGTCTTCTACAGAAGTAAGGCGAAAACGAGGAACTAAGGAGAGAGAGATGAAATCTCATTGGTTATAACTTAGTTGATAGAAGAATCAAGTTTTGATTAGTCTCCAAGTGGGAGATTGTTGAGTATGTAGATCCTAATTCGAACCGAGGAGTCACTATGTAACACCCGGCTTTTTCAAACAAAATACACCCAAAATTTTTCATTTTTAAACACAGTTTCAAACATACAAAACTAACTGTTTAGGTGTATAAGTTATTACAAAAAGGGTACAAGTGTATCAAGGAGTATATATCAAAAGTAAACTCCTTCTAAGCCGGGCCGCTACAACGAACAGTCCTATCCATGAGCTACATCTTTACCCTTAACAGGTCACGCTCACCTGCAGGGACAATTCACACATATACTGTGAGCTATAAAGCTCAATGAGTAATCATATAAACAATTTAACATATAAACATATACTTAAGTTGTTAAAACTCCATACAGTGTACATCCCTGTTTAAATCGACATTTGGATATCAATCCAATCTCCTAGCCACAAGGGCCGTTATTATTTGGATACCACATCCAATCTCCTAGCCATATAGGCCGTTATTATTTATATATTACATCCAATCTCCTAGCCATATAGGCCGTTATTATTTGGATATTACATCCAATCTCCTAGCCATATAGGCCGTTTATTTTGGATACGAAATCCAATCTCCTAGCCACGAAGGCCGCTAACATTTGGATACGAAATCTAATCTCCTAGCCTCAAAGGCCGTTATACCATACCAATTAGGTAATTGACTAACTTATAGTTCACCATTTCAAATGCTAAGGCTACTTCAAATTTCAAGAGTTCAATCAATACAAATATCACAACTGATATAAGAGAGATTACTCACCTGGTATTGAAGATTTATACGATCTAAGCTAAAATCACAAAAGCTCCAACGGTCCTTCAAGTTCTCCCAGCACCTACATAAACATATTTACACCAAGCAAAGGTGAATATGTTGTTTTTCAACCCTTCAAGCTAAAAGCTTGGTCACAACGGTTAAATCTCGGAATTGGAAACATTCAACACATCTAAACAAGTGCATATGTTCAAATTCCAACCATTCACTGGTGGTTCTTTACCACAACTCGAAACCAACTCCAAATGACCAAAATCAATCTTTCAAAAGGGATAGAAGTGAACACCTTACCTTCAACAAGCTAAGTATCGAAAATCACTTCAATCCAACGCGAATTGGCCTTCCAATTTGGTCCAAGAACGAAAGAGGAATGATTCTAGGGTTAAAGAGATGTGATGTTTTTGATCGAGAGAGATATGACCAAATGAGGAATTTTCGCGATTTAAATAGGTAGGGTCGGCACAAAACCCGACCCGTGTCCGACAGCCCGACCCGGGCTCGACCCCACAGCCCGACCCTAGTTTGACAGCCCGATCCGGGTTTTCTACACAACCCGACCTGGGTTCGAAAACCCTCCCCGGTTTGATGCTTCGGCCGATTTACTCTTTGATGGAACCCGACTCGGTTTTCGAAACCCGGTCTGGGTTTTTACTACTACACGACCCGGGTTCAAAAACCCGCCCCGGGTTCGACCCATTTTGAACCAACGAATATTTCAAGTCATCCAACTCGGCCCGGGTTGAACCACACGACCCGGTTTACTCATTTTTGGTGTTTTTCGCATGATAACTTTATTCTAAAAGTATTCAACCACTCATACCCTTATACTTATTTTTATATATCGAATTCAAAATACGGTTAGAGTAAATTACTTACCGAAACTAACGTGGTGTTACAAATTCTTCCCCCCTTTAAAAGATTCCGTCATCGGAATCAAGTAAAGAGTTGAGGGTATTTCTCCCTCATTTCGTCTTCAGTTTCCCACGTTATATCGGAACCTCTATGGTGTCGCCAAAGTACTTTAACCATTTTGATCTTCTTGTTCCACAACTGCCTTACTGTTGGATTAGGTGTCTAAGCCATGACTTTACAACTATATTTATCTTATTGATTGAAGCAAAGTCCATTTGGGTTGCCCTCATAGCTGGAGGTCAGGATAGAGTTCAGTAGAGTAAAAGGTTGATTTATTAATTGTGTAATAAATCAATAGAATTAATTAAATGGTTTATTAATATATTTAAGTGTTAATATATTAATTAGAAACTATAATAATTAATTGAGATTTAATCAAGAATTAATTGGATTTAATTTAGTGATTAAATTAATTAATTAAAAGTGCAGGGACTGGTTTTGTAATTATTCAATAGTTGAATAAAAGGCTGGCCAGTGGATAGGGGTTAAAGGTGGCGAGATTTGTGGTGTCACCACAAGGATCTCGAAACCCTAATTAGGGTTAAGGAAAGCCTTGTCCAAATGGTCAGCAGGCTTGCCCATTTGGAGGCTCCTTAGGGTTTCAGCTGTAACCCTTGGAGGCTATAAAAGGAGGCACCTGGCCACCCTAAAACCTGCGCCATTTACATCAAGATAAACTCTGCTGAACTGTCTTCTCCATTGCTGTGGGTATGACTTGCATCTGAGGCAGGACACTTGTGCTGCTAGCTTCAAGAACAAGATTCAAAGGTTGGTAATTCTTGTTTTAATCTTTAGAATTTATTGTTGGCCTTTAGGTTATAGTTTATTATCTTCATAGAAGAAAACATAGATCTTTCTAGGGTTGCATGTGAACCATAGGATTATTTGTGTTCATTGTTTGCTAGAAAACCCTTCAGTGGTATCAGAGCGTAGGCTGTTTTCTTGTGATTGATATAAATTGCATAAATTGTTTGTGTCATGAGTGTTTTTGCGAAAAACACTCCTTGGAATGGTTTTTGGTCGAAATCTAGGCTAGGGTTTCCTAACCCTAGCCGCCACCCTTTGTTTCCCCTTTGATTTGCTTGCCTTGTTTAGTTGGTTGTTATTTTTGGTAGTTTACTAAATTGAATAACTGGAACCCTAATTGCCTTGCATGCAAATTTCGACCAACTAGGGTTATTAGATAGAAAATTAATTTGATTAATTTATAATATCTATCTTAGATTTAATTAATTTAATTAATTGTTAATTAAAAGATAAATTAAATCAGCTCAAAGGATTAATTTAAAATTTTCGAAAAATTAGAATAAATTAGCGAAAATTCTGAATAAATTAATTCTAAAATATTTTAATAAGATTAAAATATATCTTATATATTTATGATTAAAAGTTAATTATTTATATATAAGAAAATTGGTTAGTCTTACCGCAAGTAGGCCTCATTCACAAAACTGTCCTATAAAGAGGGTATAAGGCGACTGACTATAAAATGTTAGTCTAATGGGTATCCACTCTTACCCACCGCTCTCCTGGCCAGTCGAGTGTCGTTAGCCGAACGGGTTTGATAGAACCGTTAAGCCTCTTAAAAGTATAATGCTATAATTGAAAGTACTAGAACCTTGAACAAAACCCAATCTAGTTACTTTAGGATAAAAAATGTGAATTTGATGCTAACCCATGAAATTGCACATTGCACTTTATGAAACGTTGGTGGAGCGTGTGTGGGTTACCGGCACACCAATGGGGGTTCATAAAGAGTGGCAATGGGTTTCTCGGGTGTTATCATTGTTGATGGAGCGTGTGTGGTTAACCGGCACATCAATTTGAGATGATAATGGACCCCGAGAGTACCAAGCTAATTTGCATGGTTATTCACACCCGGTTTGTGATCCTCGGCATCCCAGTCACAAACGGTGGGGCATATCCGAGATTAAACATGCCATTGAATAGTTCAATGAGTCTCAGAGATCTAGGAATTTCATAAGACTGAAATTGATAAAAGTTATCTACCTTAATGACCACTGTGTTGTGACTACGGCATCCCTCTTCACAGCATAGTTGGGGTATTTTGGGTCCTAGCCTTGTTAAATAATAAATTGGGTAATTATTTAAAAGGATTAATTAAACGAATAAAATTCAAATTTTATATATGTCTGAAGAAAGTGTCTTTCTCCTTCTTCTCCTCCTTCACCCATTTCTGAGAGCTTCAGAAAGCACCTATTTAGTATGGTAAGGCTGACTGGCCTGAACTATGTGATACGGTTTTGCAATTAGAGAATAGTTCTTAGTTTTGCTGGGGAACCATATCAAACTGAGTGTCCGCTCCCAAACATGGCATCACACCACAGCTTGTGAGCATGACTCCTTGACTATTGAATCCAAGGAAGTTCGTTGCCTTATGCTATTAATCATTAACCCCGAGTTCCGCAGGGATTTAGAATTCCAGGGGTCTGATAAGTTAGCACAGCTAGTTGAGGAAAGGTTCCGAGAACTGGTTGAAAAAGGAGAACGAACTAGGATCTTCAAAGAGCTTGAAGATGCAAGCTAGAAGGAAGTAGCACCAGTTTGCGTGTTCCCGAGATTGAGGGATACATAGGCGAACAGTATAAAACTGGTTTCCCTTTGGGATCGGGAGTTAAGCATTAGCTCAACTCGCTGATCTGTTCGTCCAGATGAACAGAAAGGGTAACCGGATAAGACAATCGTGGAAGTGCATTCAATGTCGACTCTATATGAATCGTTCATGGAGAAGCATAGTTCCATTAATTCAGCTGCTTCAGGATTGAGTCCAGTATTAAGGTGCATCAAGAAATGATCCAGATCGTCTGGACCGATTGTTCGATGTTTCAAACTGGGAATCCATAAGGTGGGACACAGTCACAGAAAGATTGGAAAAATGCTCTAAAGCCAAACTGTTTGGCAGACTCAGTAATATCTTAAAACTCAGAATACCTGATCCTCATTTCCTTGATACAGGATGTGTTTCTCACATTTGCTCTGTATGCACGGACTCTGTAGGATGCGGGATGTTGTCGCACAGGAGCATATTCAGATTAGATATGGAGCTCGTGCATTTTTGGAGTTAAGCTAGATATCTGTTCTTGTTATTGGTTTATAGATACATTTAACATAGATTCGCATTGTACATTGTTCTGAGGATAATTCTGGTTTAATGAAATTTTTTCTTAAAAATGGTTGTTTTAATTGTCCTCGAAATGTTGTGTGAATGTGTTGATGACGTAAATGGTAATAACTTGAATGTTGAAACATCCAATGGGATTGGACTTATATATTGTGTTCTTTATGATTGTTAAAGTGAATTTTATGAGAATCACTTCAACCAAAGGTCCAGTTGGACAGGACTTTGGAATCATTTGACTTAAAGTCACGTGATGAATTGAGTGCTTAATAAAATTAATTGTGGCAAGAAAGGAATCGCCCAAAGATCCAATGGATAGGATTTTGGAATCAGCTGACTTGGAGTCAGGTGATGATTGTATGTCTTGAACAATATTAACAAAGTCATAAAGTTACATAGAGATGTAAAGGTATTAAGATTTTGAGCAACAAACACATAAGTTACTGTGTATTGCTCGAATATTTGAACAGAACACGATTAGTTATGCTTCATGATATTTGCCAAATGGTTTGACAAATACGGCTTCGCTTATCGGAATAAGCGATTGATTGGAACCTTGAAGTGTTCAAAGATTTCAAAGGAAGCATAAAATCAACAGAACCTGAGTAACAACATAGACTGAGAAAATGTTTCACAGTTTATCCTCTTCCAAGAACACTAATGGTTATAATGTGTCTAAGGGAAGATGATGGAGCATTGATCGAAATAGTTTTGATCCTCGGTGTATAAGATACACTGGATACATTTCCGACTAATTTTTCAATGAATTGAACATTCAACCAGTCAGACCGCAGAAGCCATATTCCGACCACATCTTAGACTAAGTAGGTTATGTCGACACTGTCTGAAATGTAAAGCTGGGATCATCCCACTAGTACATAGAAAGTCCAGGGTCATGTAGCATTCGTCTGAATCTCATGACAAGCCTGAAACTGATCAGCAATGTCGTTTTTCATTGGCCACTCCAGTTATCCTTTGAAAGAAGAGTACTTTTAGAAAGAACTCAAGTTCTAAGGAAACAGTGGGAGTAAGAATAATTCTGAACGAGTTCAGGAATTAGCCAAGTGAAACAACCTTTAGTCACCACTGGGACTTGACCAGGAATTAGATTCCTGTTAAACCTGACATACCCTCTCTTCGCTTGACCAGTAGTTGTTGTCACCATCATAAGGAGTTATGATCCGGGTGATATACCGAGTAGTGGTAAAACACTAAAGATGGTACGGATAAGTAATCCGACTGCTAGAAGCATTGGTGAGCCCAGTTGCTGCCAAATAAGAGAACCTTACCGCGAGACACAGTCTATGTGACAGTTTGATTGATCTTTACAACTGGTCTAGGAACCAGTGGGAGTAATTGAATCATCAAAAGAAGGGAACATAGAAATGTACTTACAGAACATCTGGTTGAATGAGTCATCACTTGGAGTCAAGCAACTGATTCTGAGAGAAGCACTCTCAATAGAAGATGTAATCCGAGAGGATTCTGCGTGGCATAGTGTGAGTCGTTAGTGGAGCGTGTGTGGTTTACCGGCACACTAATATGGACTCACATAGAGCATGCCATTACGAAAGGTACATGGCCCCGAGATTCGTCCCATGGGCATCTCGCAAGAAAGGATATTCGGATTCTCAAAATAGGCCAAAAGGTTTGGATTTTGTGAATAGCCTGAAAGATTTCCTTTAATATGTCGGAAAGGTTTGGATTTCGGTTTCACAAAATGTGCCATAAGTTTTGGATTTTGTGAATAGTCCGAAAGAGTCATATAACGGTGTCAAAGCCAGTGGGAGTATCGTTGTTATCTGCTATCATTGTATGAGGGTTACATACTGGTTCTAGGAAACGTCTCTTATCATTACAAAGTGTAATGACTTGGTGTTAAGAAACGGTTCGCTATGAAAGACTTTAAGAGATACAACATACTCAGGTGGTTGTGAACATCTATTAGATAGATCAGAATTCTGCCAATATGATCTTGATGAGATTCAAGATGCATAACCCCAGGAATGGAGTTTCCTGTCATTGCAAAGTGTAATGAATTGGCATGAAGGAAACAAAGAAGGTGCAGCATGCTCACGTAGTTCATAGACATCTATCAGATAGATGAGACTGACAGTATTGACTTAGCCGTTGAGAATATGATCTTGATGGGATTCAAGATGCATAAGAAAGAGTCACCGAAAGGAAATGGTTTCCGGAAATCATGACACAAGGATTATTGGTAATCTTAGGATTCCGAAAGGGCTTGGAATAAGATTACATCAGGTTCCTCGAGCCTCTTGGACAAATCAGAAGTGTTATGAACATATCCTGATGACTTAATGCTTAGAGCATTGTATGTTGGATTCAGGATATTGCCTGGCTGAAAATACTGAATGGATTTTTGAACAGACGTGAGAAATCATTGGGAAATGATTAGGGTGATTGATTTGAAAGGGTTTTCAAATCGGTAATTGTTTACACCAAAACGTGGTGCTATAGGACTTCATGGTTAAAGAATTTCGTTGGTTTCTGATGGAGGGCGTGTGGTTCACCGGCACATCATGACACCTCGAAATTGTCTTAGGGTGTAGTCATGTAGACTAAAGACCCGAGAACCATGGGCAGTCACAGTACACATCACCGGAATGGAGTTGTGAGAGAAAATGACAGAATGACAAAATGACAAATTGAGATATCATCGGAAGAGTATCCGATAGGATCATCTGCAATAAAGTGTATAAGTGTTAGACACTTGGATACATAGAAAGAGTGAAAAGGTCATAGACATAGATATAAAAGGCTTGAATTGAGAGTTTAAAAGAGAATAAGAAACCGATAATAGTTATGATAAATCCGACTTGGTGATTACCTCGTGGAGACTTGGTAATTAGCAGGAGTAGCTGCCAGTCAGATTTTATGTTTCGCTTTTGCATGTTTACTTCCTGAATAATTGGATTATTCAAACATCCACAGTCGTTCATACTCTTAGGGAGTAAGTATGAAGGAAGACTGTCATGAATTGGTTTGTAGATTGTCTAAGGAGTTAGACATAGCAATAAGATTGCTGCAACGTTCATGAGTACTTGGAAATGGAGATTTGAGTATTGGATAAACCCGCGCTCAATGGATTGCTTCATGGATTATATCACGAGCAATGTTGAGACGATAATATCTTTTGGTCTTAAAGTGGAGAGATATGAGTTATAATTTGCAAGGCGGTTGTTCATTGATAGTACGAAAACGCATCGGTAACTCGATGTTATAAAACGTGCTGTTGTGAGTGATTTGTCGGGTAAAAGATATAACATATTAGTCAAAGCTTATTCGTCCCTTGACCCAGACGGGAAACAGATATCTGTTGGCCACTCGATGATTTTGAAGTTGACTGAAGCGCTGGCCAGCCAGGACTGAATTGATTCGTTCAATTAGAAGTCTAAAAGTCATAAGCAAAATCGGAAATCGGGAAACAGTGTGTCAGACAGAGATTGATCTCAATCCATGTCTCATGTCTGAAAATATCTTGTTGGACGGAGGATCATCTGATCACTTATCTTTGGACGGAACTGACTAGGTCAGAGTTCGGCAGCAGTTTCTAGGAAGCTGCAGGTTGTTTATTAATCAGAAGATAAATTAAAGTCATAGACTTATCCAAGTGGGAGACTGTTGGATTAGGTGTCTAAGCCATGACTTTACAACTATATTTATCTTATTGATTGAAGCAAAGTCCATTTGGGTTGCCCTCATAGCTGGAGGTCAGGATAGAGTTCAGTAGAGTAAAAGGTTGATTTATTAATTGTGTAATAAATCAATAGAATTAATTAAATGGTTTATTAATATATTTAAGTGTTAATATATTAATTAGAAACTATAATAATTAATTGAGATTTAATCAAGAATTAATTGGATTTAATTTAGTGATTAAATTAATTAATTAAAAGTGCAGGGACTGGTTTTGTAATTATTCAATAGTTGAATAAAAGGCTGGCCAGTGGATAGGGGTTAAAGGTGGCGAGATTTGTGGTGTCACCACAAGGATCTCGAAACCCTAATTAGGGTTAAGGAAAGCCTTGTCCAAATGGTCAGCAGGCTTGCCCATTTGGAGGCTCCTTAGGGTTTCAGCTGTAACCCTTGGAGGCTATAAAAGGAGGCACCTGGCCACCCTAAAACCTGCGCCATTTACATCAAGATAAACTCTGCTGAACTGTCTTCTCCATTGCTGTGGGTATGACTTGCATCTGAGGCAGGACACTTGTGCTGCTAGCTTCAAGAACAAGATTCAAAGGTTGGTAATTCTTGTTTTAATCTTTAGAATTTATTGTTGGCCTTTAGGTTATAGTTTATTATCTTCATAGAAGAAAACATAGATCTTTCTAGGGTTGCATGTGAACCATAGGATTATTTGTGTTCATTGTTTGCTAGAAAACCCTTCACTTACTTTTTGGTCTAATACTTTCTCGGGTTGCTCCGGGTATCTTAACTTTTCATCAACTTCAATTTAAGCTAGGGGTATTCGTTGGGATTCATCAAATAATGTTTTCCGCAAATGAGATACATGGAAAACATTATGAATAATACCATGGAGTTCATTTGGTAACTTTAACCGATAAGCCACAACTCCTATTCTTTGAGATATCCGGAACGGTCCAACGAAACGGGGACTTAACTTCCCTTTCTTTCCAAATTGAATCAAGCCTTTCCAAGGGGATACCTTAAGCATTACCATATCCCCTACGCGGAATTCCAAGGGTTTTACCCGCCTGTCAGCATACTGTTTCTGTCTGTTTTGGGCAACTTTCAAATGTTCCCGGATTTGTTTAATCTTTTCTTCAGTTTGGGCTACGATCTCGGGTCCAGCCAACGGCTTTTCCCCCACTTCAGTCCAGCAAGTTGGAGTACGACACGGTGCTCCGTACAACGCTTCGTATGGGGCCATCTGAATGCTGGAATGAAAACTGTTGTTATAAGCAAATTCTACCAAAGGTAGATGATCTTCCCAACTCCCGCCAAACTCTATCACGCTTGATCGAAGCATGTCTTCTAAAGTCTGAATGGTTCTTTCACTTTGCCCATCAGTTTGCGGGTGATACGCAGTACTCATCAACACTTTTGAACCCAACTGCTCTTGAAGACTTTGCCAAAATCGGGAGGTAAATCTGCTATCTCGATCGGATACAATTGACGATGGTAACCCATGTCGACAAATTACCTCGTCAATGTATATTTTCGCCAACTTTTCGATTTTGAAATTTTCACTAATCGGTAAAAATTGCGCCGATTTCGTCAATCGATCAACCACTACCCAAACAGTATCATGCCCATGCGGTGTTCGAGGTAGTTTTGTTACGAAATCCATTGTAATATTATCCCATTTCTTTTCTGGAATTGGTAACGGTTGAATTTCGTCATACGGTTTCTGATGGTTCGACTTTACTTGCAAACAAGTCAGGCATTTTTCTACATACCTTCCAATGTCTCTTTTCATTCCCGGCCACCAATACATAGGTTTTAACATTCGGTACATCTTGGTACTACCCCGGGTGTACTGCATATCTGCTACAATGAGCATCTTCTAAAAGTAAACTCCGCGCCTCACCTTGTTTAGGTACCTACACACGGCCTCTAAAGGTCTTCAATCGCTGAGAGTTTTCAACTAAATGCTTTACATACCCGACCATTCGTTCACTTTTCACGTTCTCTGTCTTGCAGGCTTCTTCTTGTGCCACACGAATTAACTCGGGTAGTCGGCTTGCCACACCCATACACGCGGATGTAATCTTCAAAGGATATTGTTTTCGGCTCAGGGCATCTGCAACCACATTCGCTTTGCCGGGATGGTATAGTATTTCACAATCAAAATCTTTGAGTAGATCCATCCACCTTTGCTGTCTCATGTTCAGTTCTTTCTGGTCAAATAAATACTTCAGGCTTTTATGATCCGAATAGACCACAAACTTCACGCCATACAAGTAGTGTCTCCAAAGCTTTAAAGCTAAGATTATTGCAGCCAATTCGAGATCATGCACCGGGTACTTCTTTTCAGCTTCTTTTAATTGACGGGACGCATAGGCAATTACCTGACCTTTCTGCATTAATACACATCCAAGGCCCACCCGTGAAGCATCACTATAAACCACGTAGTCTTCTCCGTCTTGCGGTAAGGCTAAAACCGGAACTTCACACAAGGCTTCCTTTAATTTCTGAAAGGCTGCTTGTTGTCTGTCCGCCCATTCAAACTTTTCACCCTTCTTTGTCAACTTAGTCAACAGGGCAGCAATCAAAGAGAAATTCTCTACAAATCTTCTATAGTAACCCGCCAGTCCAAAAAACTACGTATTTCCTTTGGACTCCGAGGCGGTTCCCATTTCATCACTGCTTCAATCTTGGTTGGATCAACTTTGACACCTTCACTATTAATAACATGCCCAAGGAACTGTACTTCTCTTAGCCAGAATTCACACTTGGAAAACTTCGCGTATAACTTTTCTCGGCGAAGTAATTCCAATATTTGGCGCAAATGAACACCGTGTTCGGCATGGCTTCGAGAATATACCAAAATATCGTCTATGAATACAATCACAAAATTATCAAGACATGGGCGACATACTCTATTCATGAGATCCATAAATGCTGCTGGAGCATTGGTTAAGCCAAAAGGCATAACCAAAAACTCATAATGACCATAACGAGTACGGAATGCAGTCTTCGGAATATCTGATTCTCGAATCTTCAACTAGTGATACCCCGACCTCAGATCAATTTTTGAAAAATACGTCGCCCCCTGAACTTGATCGAACAAATCGTCGATTCTCGGTAACGGATGTTTGTTTTTCACCGTGATTTTATTCAATTCACGATAGTCGATACACATACGCATCGACCCATCTTTCTTTTTCACAAACAAAATAGGCGCTCCCCACGGTGAAGAACTCGGTCTAATAAAACCTAGATCTAGAAGTTCTTCTAACTGTTTCCTCAATTCCTCCATTTCTGAAGGTGCCAACCGATATGGAGCCCGAGCAACAGGTGCCGCTCCCGGAACTAATTCAATTGCAAATTCAACTTGTCGGTCTGATGGTAACCCGGGGAGTTCTTCAAGAAAAACGGCTGGAAATTCGTTTACAATTTTTACACTTTCTTTTCCCACCTGATTTGCTTTAGAAAAAGATACGTATGCTAAATAAGATGTCCCTCCTTTACTGACACTACTCCGGGCTTGAGCAAAGGAAATAACCGGCATTCTCAGATGTGGTCTTTCGCCCTAGATTTTAATCCATGCCCCTTCTGGTGTTAAAACTGTAATATTCTTGTTTCTGCAATCTACATTAGCATAATTTGTTGATAACCAATCCATACCCACAATTACTCCAAATTCCTTGGTAGTCATCGGCTTCAGATCTATAGGGAAAGAGGTCCCGTAGATCTTAAGCTGACAACCTTCAATATGTTCTGACACCCAAACATACCTACCATCTGCCACCGCTACTTCCAAACTTTCATCCATAGGAGTTAAGGGAATATTTAAACGAGACATCATAGATGTTGACACAAAACAATGCGTAGTTCCAGGATCAAATATTACATATACTGGAATTGAATTTAGAGTGAATATACTTGTAACTACGTCAGTCTTTTCACGAGCCTCTTCCCCTGTCATTTGGAATGCCCGTGATGCCACTGGTCCTCCCCGACCCTTTACCTCTTCTTTCTTTCCTCCCCGCTCCTCTCTGGGTTTATCACTAGGTGCTCCAGCTTTTATCTGGGGACAGTTTGGGCGAATATGATCTATAGCCCCACATTGGAAACACCTCCGCTCCGCCCGACAGTCTCGAGCGATATGCCCTTGCTTTCCACAGTTACGACAACCCGATGATGGAATATCAGTTCGACAATTTCCAAAGTGCTTTTTACTGCACTTTTCACACCACTTTGCTTCCTGTTTCGGACCTTTGCCTTTAAAATTGGACCCCGTCTGTTGCGACTTTTTCTGAGGCGTCCACGGTTGTTCCTCCGCTTTTCGTTTAGTTTCCACAACTTTCTTTTCCTCCTCCTGCCTCTGAAGTTCCGTCTCTCTTTCTGTGGCTCTATCCACCACCTGTCGGAAGGAGGACAACTGAAGCGGTTGCACAATTTCTCTAATTCGGTTTTTCAATCCCCACACGTATTTATCAATTTTTCTTTTCTCGGTGTTTATTTGGTGTTCAGCAAATCTAGCCTTTTCGAGAAAACTCATCGTATATTCTTGCACTATATGTGACCCTTGTTCCAAGTGTAAAAATTCTTCCTCTAACCTGTTCACAGCCACCTCGGAACAATATTCTTCGTTGAATTTAGTTTTGAACTGTTCCCATGATAATGACTGGGTCAAATCGGGACCCAATGCTTTACTGAACACTTGCCACCAGTGTAATGCATTACCGGTTAATTGATTCGTGGCAAACTCCACCTTGTCCCCCTCAGCACACTCACTGATTCGAAACACCTTCTTTGTATGCATCAACTATTCCAAAGTTTGGACCGGATTATCCGTCCCTGAAAACTCTTTGGGCTTGCAGCCCAGAAAAGTTTTATAAGTATATTCAGTCTTTTTTTCAGAACTTCCTTCTCCTTGGACTTCTTTCTCAACATGAACTCTACTTTCCCCTTGACTCTCATTTTCAGGCTGCTTGTCGTGAACTTGCTTTGCAGCACTTTCATCACGTGCATTTATCAAGGTAGGTAATAATTCACGTACCACATCGGCTAAAATGGTGCGTAAATCTGGTGTATTTTCATTTGCTGGTCCACTCGCACCTCTTCCAACGGAGCCTTGAGAACGGGCCCGACCACCTCTCGAGGCTCCACGCTCCGAATTTCCTCGCGTAGGATTACTTCTAGTACTCCTCATACTTCAAAATTCAACAATTTGTTAGGTTATATATAATAACAAACTTATATACAACCAAGTGTTCAACATGTCTACTATTTTTTAAGGTTTAAGTCCAGGGATCTATTCTACAGACACCTAGTTCACTTAAACCACGGCTCTGATACCAACTTGTAACACCCGACTTTTTCAAACAAAATACACCCAAAATTTTTCATTTTTAAATACAGTTTCAAACATACAAAACTAACTGTTTAAGTGTATAAGTTATTACAAAAAGGGAACAAGTGTATCAAGGAGTATATATCAAAAGTAAACTCCTTCTAAGTCGGGCAGCTACAACGAACAGTCCTATCCATGAGCTACATCTTTACCCTTAACAGGGTCACGCTCACCTGCAGGGACAATTCACACATATACTGTGAGCTATAAAGCTCAATGAGTAATCATATAAACAATTTAACATATAAACATATACTTAAGTTGTTAAAACTCCATACAGTGTACATCCCTGTTTAAATCGACATTTGGATATCAATCCAATCTCCTAGCCACAAGGGTCGTTATTATTTGGATACCACATCCAATCTCCTAGCCATATAGGCCGTTATTATTTGGATATTACATCCAATGTCCTAGCCATATAGGTCGTTTATTTTGGATACATAATCTAATCTCCTAGCCACGAAGGCCGTTAACATTTGGATACGAAATCCAATCTCCTAGCCTCAAAGGCCGTTATGCCATACCAATTAGGTAATTGACTAACTTATAGTTCACCATTTCAAATGCTAAGGCTACTTCAAATTTCAAGAGTTCAATCAATACAAATATCACAACTGATATAAGAGAGATTACTCACCTGGTATTGAAGATTTATACGATCTAAGCTAAAATCACAAAAGCTCCAACGGTCCTTCAAGTTCTCCCAGCACCTACATAAACATATTTACACCAAGCAAAGCTGAATATGTTGTTTTTCAACCCTTCAATCTCAAAGCTTCGTCACAACGGTTAAAGCTCGGAATTGGAAACATTCAACACATCTAAACAAGTGCATATGTTCAAATTCCAACCATTCACCGGTGGTTCTTTACCACAACTCGAAACCAACTCCAAATGACCAAAATCAATCTTTCAAAAGGGATAGAAGTGAACACCTTACCTTCAACAAGCTAAGAATCGAAAATCACTACAATCCAACGCGAATTGGCCTTCCAATTTGGTCCAAGAACGAAAGAGGAATGATTCTAGGGTTAAAGAGAGGTTTTTGATCGAGAGAGATATGACCAAATGAGGAATTATCGCGATTTAAATGGGTGGGGTCGGCAAAAAATCCGACCCGTGTCCGACAGCCCGACCCGGGCTCGACACTAGTTTGATAGCCCGATCCGGGTTTTCTACACAGCCCGACCCGGGTTCGAAAACCCTCCCCGGTTTGACGCTTCGGCCGATTTACTCTTTGACGGAACCCGACCCGATTTTTGAAACCTGGTCTGGGTTTTTACTACTACACGACCCGGGTTCTAAAACCCGCCCCGAGTTCGACCCATTTTGAACCAACGAATATTTCAAGTCATCCAACTCGGCCCGGGTTGAACCACACGACCGGGTTTACTCATTTTTGGCATTTTTCGCATGATAACTTTATTCTAAAGGTATTCAACCACTCATACCCTTATACTTATTTTTATATATCGAATTCAAAATACGATTAGAGTAAATTACTTACCGAAACTAACGTGGTGTTACACACTACGACCGAAGAAGATCAATTATCCAAAGAAACCAAACCGAGGTGAGGAATGCTAATGCGGTTGAAGGTCGTGCTTCGTCCGGATCAGTTTCTTCATTTGACAATGTGAGCTTCGCTTCGGATGATCATGCGATGCAGAGCTAAGATTGATCCGATGTAAAGTAGGTATCATGAGTCAGGGGTGTTCTGATAGGTTTTAGGCAAAACAAATAAACTTAACCCTTAAGTTCACATGCAATCCTAATTGGAGCTAAGTTTTCACTATTTGAACCTATAACTAATATCTAAGGCAATTTCGAAATATATTAAAAGGAATAAAAGAAATTACTAACCTTTTGTTGAATCTTTTGGAAGCGAGCACCACAAGCATCGTGCCTCAAATGGTTCACACCCAAAGCAAGCAACAAGAAAAACCAGAGAGAGAGAGAGAGAGAGAGAGAGAGAGAGAGTTTGAGAGAACAGCGTAGAAAAGGGGTGGCCAGGAACCCCTATTTATAGGTTCTAAGGGTTTAGCAGATAAGCCTTATGGATAAACCTTATTTGAATTCAAACGATATAAACCTTTTATCTTTAATTCAAATACATATATATCCTTAATTTCGAAATCTTCCAGCCTTCCTTAATTGTCACTACTCAACTATTGAATAATTACAATTCAGCCCTTGCACTTTCAATTAATCCAATCAATCACCAAATTAATTCCAATTAATTTCTGATTAATTATTAATTAAATAATACTATTTATAATTAATATATTATCCTCATAATATATTAAAAAATTATTTATATTGATTTATTAATCACATAATAAATCAATCTCTTTCTCAAAAAGGTTATTCTGTCAAATTGCCAGCTAGGGTCGAGCCCGACCCGGGCTCGACCCTAGTTTGACAGCCCGATCCGGGTTTTCTACACAGCCCGACCCGGGTTCGAAAACCCTCCCCGGTTTGACGCTTCGGCCGATTTACTCTTTGACGGAACCCGACCCGGTTTTTGAAACCTGGTCTGGGTTTTTACTACTACACGACCCGGGTTCTAAAACCCACCCCGGGTTCGACCCATTTTGAACCAACGAATATTTCAAGTCATCCAACTCGGCCCGGGTTGAACCACACGACCGGGTTTACTCATTTTTGGCATTTTTCGCATGATAACTTTATTCTAAAGGTATTCAACCACTCATACCCTTATACTTATTTTTATATATCGAATTCAAAATACGATTAGAGTAAATTACTTACCGAAACTAACGTGGTGTTATACACTACGACCGAAGAAGATCAATTATCCAAAGAAACCAAACCGAGGTGAGGAATGCTAATGCGGTTGAAGGTCGTGCTTCGTCCGGATCAGTTTCTTCATTTGACAATGTGAGCTTCGCTTCGGATGATCATGCGATGCAGAGCTAAGATTGATCCGATGTAAAGTAGGTATCATGAGTCAGGGGTGTTCTGATAGGTTTTAGGCAAAACAAATAAACTTAACCCTTAAGTTCACATGCAATCCTAATTGGAGCTAAGTTTTCACTATTTGAACCTATAACTAATATCTAAGGCAATTTCGAAATATATTAAAAGGAATAAAAGAAATTACTAACCTTTTGTTGAATCTTTTGGAAGCGAGCACCACAAGCGTCGTGCCTCAAATGGTTCACACCCAAAGCAAGCAACAAGAAAAACCAGAGAGAGAGAGAGAGAGAGTCTGAGAGAACAGCGTAGAAAAGGGGTGGCCAGGAACCCCTATTTATAGGTTCTAAGGGTTTAGCAGATAAGCCTTATGGATAAACCTTATTTGAATTCAAACGATATAAACCTTTTATCTTTAATTCAAATACATATATATCCTTAATTTCGAAATCTTCCAGCCTTCCTTAATTGTCACTACTCAACTATTGAATAATTACAATTCAGCCCTTGCACTTTTAATTAATCCAATTAATCACCAAATTAATTCCAATTAATTTCTGATTAATTATTAATTAAATAATACTATTTATAATTAATATATTATCCTCATAATATATTAAAAAATTATTTATATTGATTTATTAATCACATAATAAATCAATCTCTTTCTCAAAAAGGTTATTCTGTCAAATTGCCAGCTATGAGGGCAACCCAAAATGACTTTGCTACTATCAATTAAATATATATCAATTATAGTCATGGCTTAGACACCTAATCCAACATGTTCCCCATTATTCGGACCGAGAAACATCCTTTGCTCCGGTCTGAGGCTTTGCTGTAGATCCTTCTCATGGATCAGATGTGTAGATTCGAGATGTCGGTAAAAGGGAGAAGCTACTTCAAAAGCAAAGTGTCCCCTTGGCACAAGTTCTAAGGATTGATGTCGTCGGAAGTTTGGTCTGTCATTGCACGTTCTTTGAGAACTGTTGCTGTCAGAAGTTAGTCTGTCACAGCATGTTCAATGACTTGTCCCATCAGCTAACCCAAGTGCAGAAAGTCAAAGGCTAGAAGATTTAACATCATCATTCTCGGATTCTGTACCCAGCTATATATCTCCTCGTAACTAAGAGTGAAGTGTGTGTGCAATTATTTTGAGTGTAGAGATATACTTGTAAATTTGTATAGAATTTTTATAATAAAATTATCTCTAGTTCCCAGTGGACATAGCGTGACCTCGTGATCGAGTGAACCACTTAAACTTCCTTATGTTTGATCTTTCTATTGTTTGTTCTTCTTGTATTTCTTTCTGCAACGATTTTGTTGGTTGAGTGCTTACTGTCGAGGGTTAGTTTGGCTATTCTTGATCTTAGAGATTTGAAGTTATCGATCTCGACTTGTTGTGTCCTCATCCCAACACTTATATAGTTGTTACAAAAAATTATGTTAGAGACTGCTTGGAAAGAGGCGATTGAATTATTGAGTTTGTTAAAAATTCAATTTTGGGGAGGGTGTAGGTGTAGCGGTAGCCACCTGCAAAACACAACTCTTTTCATTTTCCAAAGGACTGAAAAGTGAAAAATCAATGTTCCTTTCTAGCACTCTTTCATCTTTTCAAACATAAAACCCATATAAAATCATCGTCTTTAGTTTCACCAAATACTTACGATTTTATTATGTAAAACGGAAGTAATATGATTTACCAAGTACCAACACACAGCCTCATAAGAATCTCACATCTAATTCGGATAACACAACCATTTTTACATCAAAAACTCAAAGTAACAAAATGTTTGACTTTACATAACATTTATAAAATATATAAAGATTTGACTACACATAACTTCTATCTGTACAAAGAAAATCTACACATATCTTATTTGGATCCGGTCCAAAATCAAATTTGTTTTTTACTTCATGTACGCAATAGAAGTAGCTCTCACAGTAAAAACGAAGGATTTATCTACACATGTAAGCATGTTCTAAAAACCAAGTTATAAAACTGTTAGAAACCCAAAAGCAATATCCAAAATCTTGATTATATAAGATCTTATAACTTGAGCATATATCTGGACTATAAACAACTATTATAATAGAATATTAGATGGATAAATGCCCAAATCAGCTCTTCAATCACTCGGTCATTCTGCGAAAGCGCAAAGGTTTAAGTAGCTTCATGTCAGATATAAATATAAGTGATTTTTACCCAAAAACTAATGAGAAGCTCCAAATGATCCATCTATTTTAAAATCCAAAAAGTTAACGAAAACATGAGTAAGTCATAGTGATTGTTAACTTGGGGTATATAAACACACCACAAACTTGTCAGGTTTCCAGAAAATCTTCAGAAGATGTTAATGAACTCTTCTGCAAACCTGAAATAGATATTACATCTCCCCCCACTCTCCTCTTTGTATTTCTCTCACTCTTTCCTTAGATTTTACTCAATTCTCTCAGCTTTATAGCATATCTGAAAAAAGATATCTAGATGGATTTTCATAGTATCCAAGGTTGTGGTTATGGGGGCAAATGACGATGGTGTTGTGTGTTGTACAATGGTCGTAAGTAACAGTCTGATTGTTAGACCTACTTCGAGATGGTCAGTCTCCAGAACAGAAGGGAGAGAACAGAGAGCAAATTTTTGCAGCAATTTTCTGATAATCTTCATTCAACTAATGCAGTACATTAACTAGAGAATCCTCCACTGTTAGCTAATCTTTAGGAGAAAGATACGAATAAAGGGAAACGTGCAATCTACGTGGGTCCTAAACAAAGGGAACTAAAATGCATGCAGTTAATGACTAAGTCTTCTAGACTTTATTCCTTGACTGAGTTCTCATTCTTCAATCCTCCAAACGAGCTGGACGCTTCTTGATTCTCTTGGGCCTCTCCTGGTAATTGGGTTGCGCTAGGTGTGGCGTAGGTGGGCTCTCTGGTATTGGGCTCGTATCAATTGCCCCCCCCTGAAGGTTGACCTTGTCCTCAAGGTCAGTTGTGCGTACGTTGCTGGCAGCCCATTCCGGGTAGTGTTCCGTGATATCGCTGATTGATTCCCAAGTGGCTTCAGTAAGATCTTTCCCGGCCCAGTGAACTAAGATTTCTGTGGTGCCCGTTGGCGAGATGCGATGTTGTAAGATGGTTTCTGGACTTGTGGATTGAATGGTGTCGATGAGGTGTTCTGGAAGCGGTGTAGTGGAGGCTGTGGTGTGACCAAAAGCAGCGCGGAGAAGGGATACATGGAAGACTGGGTGAATTTTGGAGCCTGACGGTAACTCCAAACGATAGGCGACTGACCCGATGCGTTCCGTGATGGTGAAAGGACCGAAGAATCGATGACTGAGTTTGTGGTTATCTCGCTTTTGGACTGATGACTGGCGATATTTGCGGAGACGAAGGTAGACCAGGTCGCCAATATTGAAGGCTTTATCTGTCCGCTTTTTGTTGGCTTGGTCTGCCATTCTTTGTCGTGTGATCTGGAGAGTTTCTTTGAGAATGGAGATGATGCGTTGATGTTCGACTAGGGTGCTTTCAATCGATGCATTGGAAGTTTGACCTTCTTGAAAATCAGGAAGCATTGGTGGTGACCTGCCGTATAGCGCTTGGAATGGTGTCATCTTTATGGCACTGTGAAAAGATGTGTTGTACCAAAATTCTGCGAGATAAAGAAGTGAGGACCATGTTTTCGGCTTTGTACCTGCAAAACAACGTAAGTAAGATTGAAGACAACGGTTAACGATCTCGGTTTGCCCATCCGTTTGGGGGTGATAGGCACTCGAATGCAACAATTTGGTGCCCACTATTTTGAAAAGCTCTTTCCAGAACTGACTAAGGAAGATGGGATCTCGATCCGAGAGGATAGTTTTAGGAATACCGTGGAGGCGGTAGATGTTTTGGAGGAAGAGATTGGCGAGGGATGCGGCGGTGTAATTGGGAGTGAGGGCTATAAAGTGGGCAAACTTGGTGAGGCGATCAACTATCACCCATATAGCGGATTTTCCATTGGAGGTGGGGAGATTGGTGATAAAATCCATGGAGATCTCATCCCAAACATGTTCGGGTATTGGCAGCGGTTGGAGTAAGCCGTAGGGTTTATGGGTGGGGTATTTGACTTGTTGACAAGTGGGACAAGATTGGATAAAGGTAGTGACTTCCTTTCGCAAACCAGGCCAGAAAAAGAGACCACTAATTCTGCGGATGGTTGCTGAAATACCCGAATGTCCGCCAAGGGGAGTTGAGTGGAATTCATTGAGGAGGGAGTGGCGGAGTGTATTTATGGGTGGGATATAAAGACGGTGGTCGATGTAAATCAGGCCGTCATGGAGGTGGGGTTTTTTTGTAGTGCCGTCTGGTGGGTGTAGGTGTTTGATCATCGAGTGGCCTGCGGGGTCATGTGAGTAATATTGGCGGAGGGTGTTTAACCATGGTGAAGTGGGGGTGGAGAGCGCTAAAAGTTGAGGCTCTTCGGTTCGACTCAATGCATCGGCTACACGATTCTCGCGACCCGGTTTATAGTGAATCTCAAAGTCGTACCCGAGTAGCTTGGTTGCCCATTTGTACTGGTCAGGGGTTTGTATGGTTTGTGTTACGAGGTGTTTCAAACTCCGTTGGTCGGTGTATATGCGAAACGGTCGGCCTAAAAGATATTGCCGCCACTTTTTGACGGCTTCCGTGATAGCGTAGAGTTCGCGGATATAGGTGGAGGCGGCTTGCATACGGTTGCATAATTTCTTGCTAAAAAAAGCGATGGGGTGATCTTCCTGCGAAAGTACGGCTCCAATGCCGACACCTGATGCATCCGTGGTCACGTCAAAAGGTTGAGCAAAGTTGGGTAAGGTCAAAACTGGAAGGGTTGTCATGGCTTTTTTGAGGGCATCAAATGCAGTAGCTGCTTCGTGAGTCCAATGGAAGGTGGGTTTTTTTAGGATGTCAGTAAGTGGGGTTGCTATGCGAGCATAGTTTTGAACAAACCGTCGGTAATACCCGGTAAGACCGAGAAAACCCCGGATGCCGGTAAAGGTAGAGGGGGTGGCCCACTCTTGGATGGCGCTTAGCTTTTCTGGATCGGCGGCGACTCCGTGTTGGGAAATGATGTGGCCAAGGTAATCGATGGTAGCGACGGCAAAGGTGCATTTAGACATTTTTGCATGGTAGTGATTTTGGGTTAGCGTCTTTAGAACATGTTGGAGGTGTTCATAGTGGGCTGTTCGGGATGGACTGTAGACGAGAATATCGTCGAAAAAAACAAGTACGAATTTCCGGAGAGCATCCCGGAAAAGGTCGTTCATTGCCGCTTGAAAGGTGGATGGTGCATTCGACAATCCGAAAGGCATGACGAGGAATTCGTAGTGCCCGTCCGTTGTACGAAAAGCCGTTTTGTGGGTGTCTTGGGAAGCGACGCGGATCTGGTGGTACCCGGCACGAAGGTCTATTTTGGAAAAAATGGTGGCACCGTGTAGTTCATCCAAGAGTTCATCGACAGTTGGAATGGGGAAGCGATCACGAATGGTGATGGCATTGAGTGCTCGGTAGTCGACGCAAAAACGCCACGACCCATCTTTCTTGCGGACTAGTAGTACTGGGGAAGAGTACGGGCTTTGGCTGGGTTTGATGAGGCCATCGTTAAGCATTTCGGTGATGAGGTCGGTCATTATTTGTTTTTGAAAATGGGGGTAGCGGTAAGGTTTAACATTGACCGGAGGGGCGGTGGGTAGTGTGGTGATCTGGTGGTCGTGTAGACGGGATGGGGGAAGTTGATGTGGGAGTTCAAAGAGGTTGTGGTATTCATGGAGTAGTTGGGCGATGTGGGGGTCTGCATGCGGCGTGGGTGGATTAGGATTTGGAGGTGTGGTGGTTTGTTGTGGCTCGAAGGTGAGGGTATATAAGGAGGCTATGGAATTTTTTTGTAGAAGGTGATGAAGGTTACTGGTGGAAATTTGTGAGGTGGATGATTCTCCTGTGAGGGTTATTGTTTTAGAATTAATGGAGAAGGAAATTTGTGGTATGGAAAAGTCAGCCATCATGGGTCCCAATGAGCTAAGCCAAGCCATGCCTAACACGATATCTGCTCCTGCAATGGGTAAAACAAATAATGGAACCTTAAATGGATGGTCGTTGAGGTGGATTTCTGAGTGAGGAACAAATCCCGCACAACGAAGGAATTGTCCGCTGCCCACCATGACTTGGAACGATGTAATGGGTGTGATGGCGAGGTGGAGGAAGGATGCAATGCGGGGTTGTACAATATTGTGTGTGCTGCCGCAATCAACGAGAACGGATACGGGGTGGCCGTAAATGTACCCGGTAAGGCGAAGTGCCCGCGGGGATTGGCAACCCAGGAGCGCCGCGGGTGAAAGTGAGAAGAATTGAGGGGGGTTGGCGATGTCGAACTGCTCTTCTGATTCACTTTGAACAGTGGTGTCGATGTGGGGCTCGGACTCATGGAGGGGCATGTCGTCGTTATCGGCTATGAGAAGGAACTGGGGTGGGTCGCATTTATGTCCCGGATGAAATTTCTCGGGGCAACGGAAACATAATCCGGCTGCCCGGCGTTTTTGAAGGGCATCAGGAGAGAGACGGGTAAATGGAAGTTGGGTGGCGGCACGAGGTGGTCCGGTTAACAATGGGGGTTGGGTGGTTGAAGTTGTGGTGGTGTTTGGGGTGTTTGTGGCAGAAATGGCAGGAGTTGAGGATGAAGGAAGCGGTCGATAGTTAGGTATGTAGGATCTTTGGCGAAAACGTTGGTCGGTGGCTTTGTCCTCGATTAACTTTGCGAGGCCAATGGCTTGGGTGATGGTAGTGGGGCGGAGTATGGAGAGCTCTTGTTGAATGTCTTTGCGAAGGCCGGAAATGAAGCAATTGAGCAAGGCATCGGGAGGAAGGCCGGTAATGCAATTGCTAAGGCGTTCGAACTCCGTTTGATAGGCGGTGACGGTGGTAATTTGGCGTAGCTTGAAGAGAGCCGCTTGGTGGTTGTCATATGTGGATGGGCCAAAACGTGTTTCGAGTGCCCTTGTGAAGGCCACCCAGGTGGTAAGTTGATTGTTGTGGTGGAGGTACTTGTACCATCCGAGGGCGTCCCCAGAGAGATGAAAAGCGACCATTGCTACACGTTGGGTGTCAGGGATGTTATAAAAGGTGAAGTATTGGTCGGCTTGGAAAAGCCAATCGAGTGGGTTTGTCCCATCGAAGGTGGGTAAGGATAGTTTTGGGGGTCGAATTTGGGTGTCGTAGGCGGTATCAGGGAGTTTGGGTATGGTGGGTTTTTTTTGGGTTTCGTTGGTTTTGGTGATGGCAGCAATCAGGTTGGAGTTTTGATCGTATTGGGTGGCTAGTTGCTTCATGATGATTTCTAGTTGAGATTGGGAGGAGCTGTGAGATGCGAGTAGTTTGTCGGTATTGGTGGCTGTGGTTGCGATAAGCTTGGACATGGAATCAGCCATGGTGGCCACTAATTCCTCAAGGGTTGGGGGGTCGCGTTTGGGAGGCATGGAGAAAAAGCAATGAAAGCACCAAATGTTAGACCTACTTCGAGATGGTCAGTCTCCAGAACAGAAGGGAGAGAACAGAGAGCAAATTTTTGCAGCAATTTTCTGATAATCTTCATTCAACTAATGCAGTACATTAACTAGAGAATCCTCCACTGTTAGCTAATCTTTAGGAGAAAGATACGAATAAAGGGAAACGTGCAATCTACGTGGGTCCTAAACAAAGGGAACTAAAATGCATGCAGTTAATGACTAAGTCTTCTAGACTTTATTCCTTGACTGAGTTCTCATTCTTCAATCCTCCAAACGAGCTGGACGCTTCTTGATTCTCTTGGGCCTCTCCTGGTAATTGGGTTGCGCTAGGTGTGGCGTAGGTGGGCTCTCTGGTATTGGGCTCGTATCACTGATAGTAGTGAGGCGGCAGATCATGGTGCAGGCGGGCTGTTAGAAATGTCCTAGGGTTTTTGGTGAGAGGTTAGAAAATAGACAACTAATATAAGAGAATATTAAATGGATAAAAGCCCAAATCAGCTCTTCAATAACTCGCTCATTCTGCAAAAGTGAAAACGTTTAAGTAGCTTCATGTCAGATATAAATCTAAATGATTTTGACCTAAAAATTTTATGAGAACCTCAAAATATCCAATTATTTTAAACTCCAAATAGAGAGAGCTAGGATAAGCAAAAAAAAAAAAAAAAAAATGAGACGGTTGTGATCGACTGATATTTATTAGTGTGATGGAGTCCCTTTGAAAAAAAAATTGTTCTTAGCATAGGAAACTGAAATTCGGAGTCTCCGCAAATATGGTTTAAGCGCCAACTCTTTCTTGACTTCAAATATTGTTTAAGTGTCTAACAGGTTTCCCATCAAACTGTGGAAGCCTATTAACGAATATATATATATATATATATATATATATATATGGAGAGGTTCAATTGAAGACAATTAAAAGGTTGAGAATGCGAAAGAAAATCTGACCCAATCATTTTATAGGGACATAAATGGATTTTTACAATGCATTTGAATTAGGATAATTAAGATAATTACCTAATTCTTAAAATAGTGGAATGTAATCTAATTTAAAGATTTTTTCCCAATTTTCGGAATATATAAATTCCATGTTTTTAATTATAAAAAATTAACAAAATTGCCTTATACTCTATTAAAATTATATATAAATTCCAAGTTTTTAGGGATTGATAACAATAAACTATTTTTTTGACCATAATACCCTTAAAGTCTATTAAAATTATATACTAAATTATATAAATTATATATATATATATATATATATATATATATATATATATATATATATATATATATATATGGAGAGGTTCAATTGAGGACAATCAAAAGGTTGAGAATGCGAGAGAAAATCTGAGGCAATCGTTTTATAGGGGCATAAATGGATTTTTACAATGCATTTAAATTAGTATAATTAAGATAATTAACTAATTCCTAAAATAGTGGAATGTAATCTAATTTAAAGATTTTTTCCCAATTTTTGGAATATATAAATTCCATGTTTTTAATTATAAAAAATTAACAAAATTGCCTTATAGTCTATTAAAATTATATATAAATTCCAAGTTTTTAGGGATTGATAACAATAGACTATTTTCTTTGACCATAATACCCTTATAGTCTATTAAAATTATGTATTCATTAAATTACTATTAGATATTACATAAATTGCCTTTCAATATCAACTTTTGATTTTAATATTTGAATGATCCAGATTTGTCGTCGCGTTCTTTACCTTTTTATTGTCCTCAATTTAACCTATATATATATATATATATATATATATATATATATATATATATATATATATATATATATATATATATATATATATATATATATATATATATATATATATATATATATATATATATATATACGTATATATATACATATATATATATATATATGTATATATATATACGTATATATATATATATATATATATATATATATATATATATATATATATATATATATATATATAATATATATATATATATATATATGAACAAATTACTGAAATCGTCCCTGTGGTTTGGTAAAATTGCGTGTTTCGTCCCTAACTTTTATTTTGCACTCGGATCGTCCTTGTAGTATGGCTTTGTTGCATTTTTCGTCCCTCGTTGACATAAAAGACTATAATACCCTTTATATTTCCTTTTTGGTTTTTTGTTATTTATTTACTATTTATTAATTCATAAAAACAAATTAATGCATATTTAATAGAGCAGGTGGGTCCCACCACCCCACACCATTCTCTCCCCATTTATAGCACCATCTCAATCGTAAAAAATCACCCACCACCGCCACCGTTACTGCCATCAAACATCACCGCCACCATCATTGCAATCAAACACCACCGCTACCATCATTGCAATCAAACACCCGTACCACCACCTCTGCTATCAAACATCACTACCATCAATCACCACCTCCGCCAACGAACACCACCACCGTCATTACACCCACTCCCACTCCCACCACCATCAGTCATCGCCATTGGTGACCTCCACGGCTCCACCGGTCACCGGAAACTTTCCAGAAAACCCTAAAGGAATAAACCTGAATCAGAATCAAAAGCTGTATAAAAATCCAAAACACATAATCAAAACAAAACCAAACCAAAATAAAAAAACCGGAAAATGATTTCAGAAAAGAATCAGAAACTAAAAACCATTGGAGAAAAGAATCAGAAA